>JBBBDQ010002488.1:0-388218 GCA_037127315.1 Ascarosepion bandense
GTTTGGAGCTTTCGATACTTTAAAGATGTTTAAAAACTTTGAAAATTACGTAGAAAAACTATGCGAAATCAGCTAAAAAGTGATACTTTTTGAGGTATAATTTTGAAATTTTCAGAGTCTCAGAAAATTAATTCATCCTTAGGATAAATTAATGAAAATAGGTGAAACATGTTGAAACCACTTGGTATGAATAGAAAACACTTAGATATTAAAAAAATTTTAGGGTCTTCAATATTTTCTGGGAGTTTGAATATCTCGAAAATGCAATAGATTTATTACGTAAATCTTGAAAATTTCAAACTTTCAGAAAATTAATTTATCTTTCAGATAAATTAATAAAAATTGTTATATCATGTTGATAACATTAGGTAACAATAGGAAACGCTTAGATTTTTAAAAATTTTGGAGCTTTCGATACTTTACAGAAGTTTAATAACTTTGAAAATTACGTAGAAAAACTATGCGAAATCAGCTAAAAAGTGATACTTTTTGAGGTATAATTTTGAAATTTTCAGAGTCTCAGAAAATTAATTCATCCTTAGGATAAATTAACGAAAATAGGTGAAACATGTTGAAACCACTTGGTATGAATAGAAAACACTTAGATATTAAAAAAAATTTTAGGGTCTTCAATATTTTCTGGGAGTTTGAATATCTCGAAAATGCAATAGATTTATTACGTAAATTTTGAAAATTTCAAACTTTCAGAAAATTAATTTATCTTTCAGATAAATTAATAAAAATTGTTATATCATGTTGATAACATTAGGTAACAATAGGAAACGCTTAGATTTTTAAAAAAATTTTTTGTGCTTTCGATACTTTACAGAAGTTTAAAAACTTAGAAATTTACGTAGAAAAACTATGCGAAATCAGCTAAAAAGTGATACTTTTTGAGGTATATTTTGAAATTTTCAGAGTCTCAGAAAATTAATTCATCCTTAGGATAAATTAATGAAAATAGGTGAAACATGTTGAAACCACTTGGTATGAATAGAAAACACTTAGATATTAAAAAAAATTTAGGGTCTTCAATATTTTCTGGGAGTTTGAATATCTCGAAAATGCAATAGATTTATTACGTAAATTTTGAAAATTTCAAACTTTCAGAAAATTAATTTATCTTTCAGATAAATTAATAAAAATTGTTATATCATGTTGATAACATTAGGTAACAATAGGAAACGCTTAGATTTTAAAAAAATTTTGGAGCTTTCGATACTTTACAGAAGTTTAAAAACTTTGAAAATTTACGTAGAAAAACTATGCGAAATCAGCTAAAAAGTGATACTTTTTGAGGTATATTTTGAAATTTTCAGAGTCTCAGAAAATTAATT
Organism: Ascarosepion bandense; assembly: GCA_037127315.1. Taxonomy (NCBI): domain Eukaryota; kingdom Metazoa; phylum Mollusca; class Cephalopoda; order Sepiida; family Sepiidae; genus Ascarosepion; species Ascarosepion bandense. Next base: position 1,338 of record JBBBDQ010002488.1, read on the forward strand.
CATCCTTAGGATAAATTAATGAAAATAGGTGAAACATGTTGAAACCACTTGGTAAGTATAGAAAACACTTAGATATTAAAAAAACTTTAGGGTCTTCAATATTTTCTGGGAGTTTGAATATCTCGAAAATGCAATAGATTTATTACGTAAATTTTGAAAATTTCAAACTTTCAGAACATTAATTTATCTTTCAGATAAATTAATAAAAATTGTTATATCATGTTGATAACATTAGGTAACAATAGGAAACGCTTAGATTTTAGAAAAAGTTTGGAGCTTTCGATACTTTAAAGATGTTTAAAACTTTGAAAATTACGTAGAAAAACTATGCGAAATCAGCTAAAAAGTGATACTTTTTGAGGTATAATTTGAAATTTTCAGAGTCTCAGAAAATTAATTCATCCTTAGGATAAATTAATGAAAATAGGTGAAACATGTTGAAACCACTTGGTATGAATAGAAAACACTTAGATATTAAAAAAACTTTAGGGTCTTCAATATTTTCTGGGAGTTTGAATATCTCGAAAATGCAATAGATTTATTACGTAAATTTTGAAAATTTCAAACTTTCAGAAAATTAATTTATCTTTCAGATAAATTAATAAAAATTGTTATATCATGTTGATAACATTAGGTAACAATAGGAAACGCTTAGATTTTAAAAAAATTTTGGAGCTTTCGTTACTTTACAGAAGTTTAAAAACTTTGAAATTTACGTAGAAAAACTATGCGAAATCAGCTAAAAAGTGATACTTTTTGAGGTATATTTTGAAATTTTCAGAGTCTCAGAAAATTAATTCATCCTTAGGATAAATTAATGAAAATAGGTGAAACATGTTGAAACCACTTGGTATGAATAGAAAACACTTAGATATTAAAAAAAATTTAGGGTCTTCAATATTTTCTGGGAGTTTGAATATCTCGAAAATGCAATAGATTTATTACGTAAATTTTGAAAATTTCAAACTTTCAGAAAATTAATTTATCTTTCAGATAAATTAATAAAAATTGTTATATCATGTTGATAACATTAGGTAACAATAGGAAACGCTTAGATTTTAAAAAAATTTGGAGCTTTCGATACTTTACAGAAGTTTAAAAACTTTGAAAATTACGTAGAAAAACTATGCGAAATCAGCTAAAAAGTGATACTTTTTGAGGTATATTTTGAAATTTTCAGAGTCTCAGAAAATTAATTCATCCTTAGGATAAATTAATGAAAATAGGTGAAACATGTTGAAACCACTTGGTAAGTATAGAAAACACTTAGATATTAAAAAAACTTTAGGGTCTTCAATATTTTCTGGGAGTTTGAATATCTCGAAAATGCAATAGATTTATTACGTAAATTTTGAAAATTTCAAACTTTCAGAACATTAATTTATCTTTCAGATAAATTAATAAAAATTGTTATATCATGTTGATAACATTAGGTAACAATAGGAAACGCTTAGATTTAAAAAAAAGTTTGGAGCTTTCGATACTTTAAAGATGTTTAAAACTTTGAAAATTACGTAGAAAAACTATGCGAAATCAGCTAAAAAGTGATACTTTTTGAGGTATAATTTGAAATTTTCAGAGTCTCAGAAAATTAATTCATCCTTAGGATAAATTAATGAAAATAGGTGAAACATGTTGAAACCACTTGGTATGAATAGAAAACACTTAGATATTAAAAAAATTTTAGGGTCTTCAATATTTTCTGGGAGTTTGAATATCTCGAAAATGCAATAGATTTATTACGTAAATTTTGAAAATTTCAAACTTTCAGAAAATTAATTTATCTTTCAGATAAATTAATAAAAATTGTTATATCATGTTGATAACATTAGGTAACAATAGGAAACGCTTAGATTTTTAAAAAATTTTGGAGCTTTCGATACTTTACAGAAGTTTAAAAACTTTGAAAATTACGTAGAAAAACTATGCGAAATCAGCTAAAAAGTGATACTTTTTGAGATATATTTTGAAATTTTCAGAGTCTCAGAAAATTAATTCATCCTTAGGATAAATTAATGAAAATAGGTGAAACATGTTGAAACCACTTGGTATGAATAGAAAACACTTAGATATTAAATAATTTTAGGGTCTTCAATGTTTTCTGGGAGTTTGAATATCTCGAAAATGCAATAGATTTATTACGTAAATTTTGAAAATTTCAAACTTTCAGAAAATTAATTTATCTTTCAGATAAATTAATAAAAATTGTTATATCATGTTGATAACATTAGGTAACAATAGGAAACGCTTAGATTTTTAAAAAATTTTAGAGCTTTCGATACTTTACAGAAGTTCAAAAACTTTGAAAATTACGTAGAAAAACTATGCGAAATCAGCTAAAAAGTGATACATTTTGAGGTATATTTTGAAATTTTCAGAGTCTCAGAAAATTAATTCATCCTTAGGATAAATTAATGAAAATAGGTGAAATATGTTGAAACCACTTGGTATGAATAGAAAACACTTAGATATTAAAAAAATTTTAGGGTCTTCAATATTTTCTGGGAGTTTGAATATCTCGAAAATGCAATAGATTTATTACGTAAATTTTGAAAATTTCAAACTTTCAGAAAATTAATTTATCTTTCAGATAAATTAATAAAAATTCTTATATCATGTTGATAACATTAGGTAACAATAGGAAACGCTTAGATTTTAAAAAAATTTTGGAGCTTTCGATACTTTACAGAAGTTTAAAAACTTTGAAATTTACGTAGAAAAACTATGCGAAATCAGCTAAAAAGTGATACTTTTTGAGGTATATTTTGAAATTTTCAGAGTCTCAGAAAATTAATTCATCCTTAGGATAAATAAATGAAAATAGGTGAAACATGTTGAAACCACTTGGTATGAATAGAAAACACTTAGATATTAAAAAAAATTTAGGGTCTTCAATATTTTCTGGGAGTTTGAATATCTCGAAAATGCAATAGATTTATTACGTAAATTTTGAAAATTTCAAACTTTCAGAAAATTAATTTATCTTTCAGATAAATTAATAAAAATTGTTATATCATGTTGATAACATTAGGTAACAATAGGAAACGCTTAGATTTTTAAAAAAATTTTGGAGCTTTCGATACTTTACAGAAGTTTAAAAACTTTGAAAATTACGTAGAAAAACTATGCGAAATCAGCTAAAAAGTGATACTTTTTGAGGTATATTTTGAAATTTTCAGAGTCTCAGAAAATTAATTCATCCTTAGGATAAATTAATGAAAATAGGTGAAACATGTTGAAACCACTGGGTAAGTATAGAAAACACTTAGATATTAAAAAAACTTTAGGGTCTTCAATATTTTCTGGGAGTTTGAATATCTCGAAAATGCAATAGATTTATTACGTAAATTTTGAAAATTTCAAACTTTCAGAACATTAATTTATCTTTCAGATAAATTAATAAAAATTGTTATATCATGTTGATAACATTAGGTAACAATAGGAAACGCTTAGATTTTAGAAAAAGTTTGGAGCTTTCGATACTTTAAAGAAGTTTAAACTTTGAAAATTACGTAGAAAAACTATGCGAAATCAGCTAAAAAGTGATACTTTTTGAGGTATAATTTGAAATTTTCAGAGTCTCAGAAAATTAATTCATCCTTAGGATAAATTAATGAAAATAGGTGAAACATGTTGAAACCACTTGGTATGAATAGAAAACACTTAGATATTAAAAAAATTTTAGGGTCTTCAATATTTTCTGGGAGTTTGAATATCTCGAAAATGCAATAGATTTATTACGTAAATCTTGAAAATTTCAAACTTTCAGAAAATTAATTTATCTTTCAGATAAATTAATAAAAATTGTTATATCATGTTGATAACATTAGGTAACAATAGGAAACGCTTAGATTTTTAAAAAAATTTTGGAGCTTTCGATACTTTACAGAAGTTTAAAAACTTTGAAAATTTACGTAGAAAAACTATGCGAAATCAGCTAAAAAGTGATACTTTTTGAGGTATATTTTGAAATTTTCAGAGTCTCAGAAAATTAATTCATCCTTAGGATAAATTAATGAAAATAGGTGAAACATGTTGAAACCACTTGGTATGAATAGAAAACACTTAGATATTAAAAAAAATTTAGGGTCTTCAATATTTTCTGGGAGTTTGAATATCTCGAAAATGCAATAGATTTATTACGTAAATTTTGAAACTTTCAAACTTTCAGAAAATTAATTTATCTTTCAGATAAATTAATAAAAATTGTTATATCATGTTGATAACATTAGGTAACAATAGGAAACGCTTAGATTTTAAAAAAATTTTTGAGCTTTCGATACTTTACAGAAGTTTAAATACTTTGAAAATTACGTAGAAAAACTATGCGAAATCAGCTAAAAAGTGATACTTTTTGAGGTATATTTTGAAATGTTCAGAGTCTCAGAAAATTAATTCATCCTTAGGATAAATTAATGAAAATGGGTGAAACATGTTGAAACCACTTGGTATGAATAGAAAACACTTAGATATTAAAAAAACTTTAGGGTCTTCAATATTTTCTGGGAGTTTGAATATCTCGAAAATGCAATAGATTTATTACGTAAATTTTGAAAATTTCAAACTTTCAGAAAATTAATTTATCTTTCAGATAAATTAATAAAAATTATTATATCATGTTGATAACATTAGGTAACAATAGGAAACGCTTAGATTTTAAAAAAAATTTGGAGCTTTCGATACTTTACAGAAGTTTAAAAACTTTGAAAATTACGTAGAAAAACTATGCGAAATCAGCTAAAAAGTGATACTTTTTTGAGGTATATTTTGAAATTTTCAGAGTCTCAGAAAATTAATTCATCCTTAGGATAAATTAATGAAAATAGGTGAAACATGTTGAAACCACTTGGTATGAATAGAAAACACTTAGATATTAAAAAAAATTTAGGGTCTTCAATATTTTCTGGGAGTTTGAATATCTCGAAAATGCAATAGATTTATTACGTAAATTTTGAAAATTTCAAACTTTCAGAAAATTAATTTATCTTTCAGATAAATTAATAAAAATTGTTATATCATGTTGATAACATTAGGTAACAATAGGAAACGCTTAGATTTTAAAAAAATTTTTGAGCTTTCGATACTTTACAGAAGTTTAAATACTTTGAAAATTACGTAGAAAAACTATGCGAAATCAGCTAAAAAGTGATACTTTTTGAGGTATATTTTGAAATGTTCAGAGTCTCAGAAAATTAATTCATCCTTAGGATAAATTAACGAAAATAGGTGAAACATGTTGAAACCACTTGGTATGAATAGAAAATACTTAGATATTAAAAAAAATTTAGGGTCTTCAATATTTTCTGGGAGTTTGAATATCTCGAAAATGCAATAGATTTATTACGTAAATTTTGAAAAATTCAAACTTTCAGAAAATTAATTTATCTTTCAGATAAATTAATAAAAATTGTTATATCATGTTGATAACATTAGGTAACAATAGGAAACGCTTAGATTTTAAAAAAAATTTTGGAGCTTTCGATACTTTACAGAAGTTTAAACTTTGAAAATTACGTAGAAAAACTATGCGAAATCAGCTAAAAAGTGATACTTTTTGAGGTATATTTTGAAATTTTCAGAGTCTCAGAAAATTAATTCATCCTTAGGATAAATTAATGAAAATGGGTGAAACATGTTGAAACCACTTGGTATGAATAGAAAACACTTAGATATTAAAAAAACTTTAGGGTCTTCAATATTTTCTGGGAGTTTGAATATCTCGAAAATGCAATAGATTTATTACGTAAATTTTGAAAATTTCAAACTTTCAGAAAATTAATTTATCTTTCAGATAAATTAATAAAAATTATTATATCATGTTGATAACATTAGGTAACAATAGGAAACGCTTAGATTTAAAAAAAATTTTGGAGCTTTCGATACTTTACAGAAGTTTAAAAACTTTGAAAATTACGTAGAAAAACTATGCGAAATCAGCTAAAAAGTGATACTCTTTGAGGTATATTTTGAAATTTTCAGAGTCTCAGAAAATTAATTCATCCTTAGGATAAATTAATGAAAATAGGTGAAACATGTTGAAACCACTTGGTATGAATAGAAAACACTTAGATATTAAAAAAATTTTAGGGTCTTCAATATTTTCTGGGAGTTTGAATATCTCGAAAATGCAATAGATTTATTACGTAAATTTTGAAAATTTCAAACTTTCAGAAAATTAATTTATCTTTCAGATAAATTAATAAAAATTGTTATATCATGTTGATAACATTGGGTAACAATAGGAAACGCTTAGATTTTAAAGTTACGGGCTTTCGATACTTTGAAGTTTTAAAACTTTGAAAATTACGTAGAAAAACTATGCAAAATCAGCTAAAAAGTGATACTTTTGAGGTATATTTTTGAAATTTTTCAAGTCTCAGAAAATTAATTCATCCTTAGGATAAATTAATGAAAATAGGTGAAACATGTTGAAACCACTTGGTATGAATAGAAAACACTTAGATATTAAAAAAACTTTAGGGTCTTCAATATTTTCTGGGAGTTTGAATATCTCGAAAATGCAATAGATTTATTACGTAAATTTTGAAAATTTCAAACTTTCAGAAAATTAATTTATCTTTCAGATAAATTAATAAAAATTATTATATCATGTTGATAACATTAGGTAACAATAGGAAACGCTTAGATTTTAAAAAAAATTTGGAGCTTTCGATACTTTACAGAAGTTTAAAAACTTTGAAAATTACGTAGAAAAACTATGCGAAATCAGCTAAAAAGTGATACTTTTTGAGGTATATTTTGAAATTTTCAGAGTCTCAGAAAATTAATTCATCCTTAGGATAAATTAAAAAAATAGGGTCTTCAATATTTTCTGGGAATTTGAATATCTCGAAAATGCAATAGATTTATTACGTAAATTTTGAAAATTTCAAACTTTCAGAAAATTAATTTATCTTTCAGATAAATTAATAAAAATTGTTATATCATGTTGATAACATTAGGTAACAATAGGAAACGCTTAGATTTTAAAAAAATTTTGGAGCTTTCGATACTTTACAGAAGTTTAAAAACTTTGAAAATTACGTAGAAAAACTATGCGAAATCAGCTAAAAAAGTGATACTTTTTGAGGTATATTTTGAAATTTTCAGAGTCTCAGAAAATTAATTCATCCTTAGGATAAATTAATGAAAATAGGTGAAACATGTTGAAACCACTTGGTATGAATAGAAAACACTTAGATATTAAAAAAATTTTAGGGTCTTCAATATTTTCTGGGAGTTTGAATATCTCGAAAATGCAATAGATTTATTACGTAAATTTTGAAAATTTCAAACTTTCAGAAAATTAATTTATCTTTCAGATAAATTAATAAAAATTGTTATATCATGTTGATAACATTAGGTAACAATAGGAAACGCTTAGATTTTAAAAAAATTTTTGAGCTTTCGATACTTTACAGAAGTTTAAAAACTTTGAAAATTACGTAGAAAAACTATGCGAAATCAGCTAAAAAGTGATACTTTTTGAGGTATATTTTGAAATTTTCAGAGTCTCAGAAAATTAATTCATCCTTAGGATAAATTAATGAAAATAGGTGAAACATGTTGAAACCACTTGGTATGAATAGAAAACACTTAGATATTAAAAAAATTTTAGGGTCTTCAATATTTTCTGGGAATTTGAATATCTCGAAAATGCAATAGATTTATTACGTAAATTTTGAAAATTTCAAACTTTCAGAAAATTAATTTATCTTTCAGATAAATTAATAAAAATTGTTATATCATGTTGATAACATTAGGTAACAATAGGAAACGCTTAGATTTTAAAAAAATTTTGGAGCTTTCGATACTTTACAGAAGTTTAAAAACTTTGAAAATTACGTAGAAAAACTATGCGAAATCAGCTAAAAAGTGATACTTTTTGAGGTATATTTTGAAATTTTCAGAGTCTCAGAAAATTAATTCATCCTTAGGATAAATTAATGAAAATAAGTGAAACATGTTGAAACCACTTGGTATGAATAGAAAACACTTAGATATTAAAAAAAATTTAGGGTCTTCAATATTTTCTGGGAGTTTGAATATCTCGAAAATGCAATAGATTTATTACGTAAATTTTGAAAATTTCAAACTTTCAGAAAATTAATTTATCTTTCAGATAAATTAATAAAAATTGTTATATCATGTTGATAACATTAGGTAACAATAGGAAACGCTTAGATTTTAAAAAAAATTTGGAGCTTTCGATACTTTACAGAAGTTTAAAAACTTTGAAAATTACGTAGAAAAACTATGCGAAATCAGCTAAAAAGTGATACTTTTTGAGGTATATTTTGAAATTTTCAGAGTCTCAGAAAATTAATTCATCCTTAGGATAAATTAATGAAAATAGGTGAAACATGTTGAAACCACTTGGTATGAATAGAAAACACTTAGATATTAAAAAAAATTTAGGGTCTTCAATATTTTCTGGGAGTTTGAATATCTCGAAAATGCAATAGATTTATTACGTAAATTTTGAAATTTCAAACTTTCAGAAAATTAATTTATCTTTCAGATAAATTAATAAAAATTATTATATCATGTTGATAACATTAGGTAACAATAGGAAACGCTTAGATTTTAAAAAAAATTTGGAGCTTTCGATACTTTACAGAAGTTTAAAAACTTTGAAAATTACGTAGAAAAACTATGCGAAATCAGCTAAAAAGTGATACTTTTTGAGGTATATTTTGAAATTTTCAGAGTCTCAGAAAATTAATTCATCCTTAGGATAAATTAATGAAAATAGGTGAAACATGTTGAAACCACTTGGTATGAATAGAAAACACTTAGATATTAAAAAAAATTTAGGGTCTTCAATATTTTCTGGGAGTTTGAATATCTCGAAAATGCAATAGATTTATTACGTAAATTTTGAAAATTTCAAACTTTCAGAAAATTAATTTATCTTTCAGATAAATTAATAAAAATTGTTATATCATGTTGATAACATTAGGTAACAATAGGAAACGCTTAGATTTTAAAAAAATTTTGGAGCTTTCGATACTTTACAGAAGTTTAAAAACTTTGAAAATTACGTAGAAAAACTATGCGAAATCAGCTAAAAAGTGATACTTTTTGAGGTATATTTTGAAATTTTCAGAGTCTCAGAAAATTAATTCATCCTTAGGATAAATTAATGAAAATAGGTGAAACATGTTGAAACCACTTGGTATGAATAGAAAACACTTAGATATTAAAAAAAATTTAGGGTCTTCAATATTTTCTGGGAGTTTGAATATCTCGAAAATGCAATAGATTTATTACGTAAATTTTGAAAATTTCAAACTTTCAGAAAATTAATTTATCTTTCAGATAAATTAATAAAAATTGTTATATCATGTTGATAACATTAGGTAACAATAGGAAACGCTTAGATTTTTAAAAAATTTTGGAGCTTTCGATACTTTACAGAAGTTTAAAACTTTGAAAATTACGTAGAAAAACTATGCGAAATCAGCTAAAAAGTGATACTTGTTGAGGTATATTTTGAAATTTTCAGAGTCTCAGAAAATTAATTCATCCTTAGGATAAATTAATGAAAATAGGTGAAACATGTTGAAACCACTTGGTATGAATAGAAAACACTTAGATATTAAAAAAATTTTAGGGTCTTCAATATTTTCTGGGAATTTGAATATCTCGAAAATGCAATAGATTTATTACGTAAATTTTGAAAATTTCAAACTTTCAGAAAATTAATTTATCTTTCAGATAAATTAATAAAAATTGTTATATCATGTTGATAACATTAGGTAACAATAGGAAACGCTTAGATTTTAAAAAAATTTTGGAGCTTTCGATACTTTACAGAAGTTTAAAAACTTTGAAAATTACGTAGAAAAACTATGCGAAATCAGCTAAAAAGTGATACTTTTTGAGGTATATTTTGAAATTTTCAGAGTCTCAGAAAATTAATTCATCCTTAGGATAAATTAATGAAAATAGGTGAAACATGTTGAAACCACTTGGTATGAATAGAAAACACTTAGATATTAAAAAAAATTTAGGGTCTTCAATATTTTCTGGGAGTTTGAATATCTCGAAAATGCAATAGATTTATTACGTAAATTTTGAAAATTTCAAACTTTCAGAAAATTAATTTATCTTTCAGATAAATTAATAAAAATTGTTATATCATGTTGATAACATTAGGTAACAATAGGAAACGCTTAGATTTGAAAAAAATTTTGGAGCTTTCGATACTTTACAGAAGTTTAAAAACTTTGAAAATTACGTAGAAAAACTATGCGAAATCAGCTAAAAAGTGATACTTTTTGAGGTATATTTTGAAATTTTCAGAGTCTCAGAAAATTAATTCATCCTTAGGATAAATTAATGAAAATAGGTGAAACATGTTGAAACCACTTGGTATGAATAGAAAACACTTAGATATTAAAAAAATTTTAGGGTCTTCAATATTTTCTGGGAATTTGAATATCTCGAAAATGCAATAGATTTATTACGTAAATTTTGAAAATTTCAAACTTTCAGAAAATTAATTTATCTTTCAGATAAATTAATAAAAATTGTTATATCATGTTGATAACATTAGGTAACAATAGGAAACGCTTAGATTTTTAAAAAAATTTTGGAGCTTTCGATACTTTACAGAAGTTTAAAAACTTTGAAAATTACGTAGAAAAACTATGCGAAATCAGCTAAAAAGTGATACTTTTTGAGGTATATTTTGAAATTTTCAGAGTCTCAGAAAATTAATTCATCCTTAGGATAAATTAATGAAAATAGGTGAAACATGTTGAAACCACTTGGTATGAATAGAAAACACTTAGATATTAAAAAAAATTTAGGGTCTTCAATATTTTCTGGGAGTTTGAATATCTCGAAAATGCAATAGATTTATTACGTAAATTTTGAAAATTTCAAACTTTCAGAAAATTAATTTATCTTTCAGATAAATTAATAAAAATTGTTATATCATGTTGATAACATTAGGTAACAATAGGAAACGCTTAGATTTTTAAAAAATTTTGGAGCTTTCGATACTTTACAGAAGTTTAAAACTTTGAAAATTACGTAGAAAAACTATGCGAAATCAGCTAAAAAGTGATACTTTTTTAGGTATATTTTGAAATTTTCAGAGTCTCAGAAAATTAATTCATCCTTAGGATAAATTAATGAAAATAGGTGAAACATGTTGAAACCACTTGGTATGAATAGAAAACACTTAGATATTAAAAAAATTTTAGGGTCTTCAATATTTTCTGGGAATTTGAATATCTCGAAAATGCAATAGATTTATTACGTAAATTTTGAAAATTTCAAACTTTCAGAAAATTAATTTATCTTTCAGATAAATTAATAAAAATTGTTATATCATGTTGATAACATTAGGTAACAATAGGAAACGCTTAGATTTTTAAAAAATTTTGGAGCTTTCGATACTTTACAGAAGTTTAAAAACTTTGAAAATTACGTAGAAAAACTATGCGAAATCAGCTAAAAAGTGATACTTTTTGAGGTATATTTTGAAATTTTCAGAGTCTCAGAAAATTAATTCATCCTTAGGATAAATTAATGAAAATAGGTGAAACATGTTGAAACCACTTGGTATGAATAGAAAACACTTAGATATTAAAAAAAATTTAGGGTCTTCAATATTTTCTGGGAGTTTGAATATCTCGAAAATGCAATAGATTTATTACGTAAATTTTGAAAATTTCAAACTTTCAGAAAATTAATTTATCTTTCAGATAAATTAATAAAAATTGTTATATCATGTTGATAACATTAGGTAACAATAGGAAACGCTTAGATTTTTAAAAAATTTTGGGAGCTTTCGATACTTTACAGAAGTTTAAAACTTTGAAAATTACGTAGAAAAACTATGCGAAATCAGCTAAAAAGTGATACTTTTTGAGGTATATTTTGAAATTTTCAGAGTCTCAGAAAATTAATTCATCCTTAGGATAAATTAATGAAAATAGGTGAAACATGTTGAAACCACTTGGTATGAATAGAAAACACTTAGATATTAAAAAAATTTTAGGGTCTTCAATATTTTCTGGGAGTTTGAATATCTCGAAAATGCAATAGATTTATTACGTAAATTTTGAAAATTTCAAACTTTCAGAAAATTAATTTATCTTTCAGATAAATTAATAAAAATTGTTATATCATGTTGATAACATTAGGTAACAATAGGAAACGCTTAGATTTTTAAAAAATTTTGGAGCTTTCGATACTTTACAGAAGTTTAAAAACTTTGAAATTTACGTAGAAAAACTATGCGAAATCAGCTAAAAAGTGATACTTTTTTAGGTATATTTTGAAATTTTCAGAGTCTCAGAAAATTAATTCATCCTTAGGATAAATTAATGAAAATGGGTGAAAGATGTTGAAACCACTTGGTATGAATAGAAAACACTTAGATATTAAAAAAATTTTAGGGTCTTCAATATTTTCTGGGAGTTTGAATATCTCGAAAATGCAATAGATTTATTACGTAAATTTTGAAAATTTCAAACTTTCAGAAAATTAATTTATCTTTCAGATAAATTAATAAAAATTGTTATATCATGTTGATAACATTAGGTAACAATAGGAAACGCTTAGATTTTAAAAACATTTTGGAGCTTTCGATACTTTGCAGAAGTTTAAAAACTTTGAAAATTACGTAGAAAAACTATGCGAAATCAGCTAAAAAGTGATACTTTTTGAGGTATATTTTGAAATTTTCAGAGTCTCAGAGAATTAATTCATCCTTAGGATAAATTAATGAAAATAGGTGAAACATGTTGAAAGCACTTGGTATGAATAGAAAACACTTAGATATTAAAAAAATTTTAGGGTCTTCAATATTTTCTGGGAGTTTGAATATCTCGAAAATGCAATAGATTTATTACGTAAATTTTGAAAATTTCAAACTTTCAGAAAATTAATTTATCTTTCAGATAAATTAATAAAAATTGTTATATCATGTTGATAACATTAGGTAACAATAGTAAACGCTTAGATTTTAAAAACATTTTGGAGCTTTCGATACTTTACAGAAGTTTAAACTTTGAAAATTACGTAGAAAAACTATGCGAAATCAGCTAAAAAGTGATACTTTTTGAGGTATATTTTGAAATTTTCAGAGTCTCAGAAAATTAATTCATCCTTAGGATAAATTAATGAAAATGGGTGAAAGATGTTGAAACCACTTGGTATGAATAGAAAACACTTAGATATTAAAAAAATTTTAGGGTCTTCAATATTTTCTGGGAGTTTGAATATCTCGAAAATGCAATAGATTTATTACGTAAATTTTGAAAATTTCAAACTTTCAGAAAATTAATTTATCTTTCAGATAAATTAATAAAAATTGTTATATCATGTTGATAACATTAGGTAACAATAGGAAACGCTTAGATTTTAAAAACATTTTGGAGCTTTCGATACTTTACAGAAGTTTAAAAACTTTGAAAATTACGTAGAAAAACTATGCGAAATCAGCTAAAAAGTGATACTTTTTGAGGTATATTTTGAAATTTTCAGAGTCTCAGAGAATTAATTCATCCTTAGGATAAATTAATGAAAATAGGTGAAACATGTTGAAAGCACTTGGTATGAATAGAAAACACTTAGATATTAAAAAAATTTTAGGGTCTTCAATATTTTCTGGGAGTTTGAATATCTCGAAAATGCAATAGATTTATTACGTAAATTTTGAAAATTTCAAACTTTCAGAAAATTAATTTATCTTTCAGATAAATTAATAAAAATTGTTATATCATGTTGATAACATTAGGTAACAATAGTAAACGCTTAGATTTTAAAAACATTTTGGAGCTTTCGATACTTTACAGAAGTTTAAACTTTGAAAATTACGTAGAAAAACTATGCGAAATCAGCTAAAAAGTGATACTTTTTGAGGTATATTTTGAAATTTTCAGAGTCTCAGAAAATTAATTCATCCTTAGGATAAATTAATGAAAATAGGTGAAACATGTTGAAACCACTTGGTATGAATAGAAAACACTTAGATATTAAAAAAATTTTAGGGTCTTCAATATTTTCTGGGAGTTTGAATATCTCGAAAATGCAATAGATTTATTACGTAAATTTTGAAAATTTCAAACTTTCAGAAAATTAATTTATCTTTCAGATAAATTAATAAAAATTGTTATATCATGTTGATAACATTAGGTAACAATAGGAAACGCTTAGATTTTAAAAAAATTTTTGAGCTTTCGATACTTTACAGAAGTTTAAAAACTTTGAAAATTACGTAGAAAAACTATGCGAAATCAGCTAAAAAGTGATACTTTTTGAGGTATATTTTGAAATTTTCAGAGTCTCAGAGAATTAATTCATCCTTAGGATAAATTAATGAAAATAGGTGAAACATGTTGAAAGCACTTGGTATTAATAGAAAACACTTAGATATTAAAAATTTTTAGGGTCTTCAATATTTTCTGGGAGTTTGAATATCTCGAAAATGCAATAGATTTATTACGTAAATTTTGAAAATTTCAAACTTTCAGAAAATTAATTTATCTTTCAGATAAATTAATAAAAATTGTTATATCATGTTGATAACATTAGGTAACAATAGTAAACGCTTAGATTTTAAAAACATTTTGGAGCTTTCGATACTTTACAGAAGTTTAAACTTTGAAAATTACGTAGAAAAACTATGCGAAATCAGCTAAAAAGTGATACTTTTTGAGGTATATTTTGAAATTTTCAGAGTCTCAGAGAATTAATTCATCCTTAGGATAAATTAATGAAAATATGTGAAACATGTTGAAAGCACTTGGTATGAATAGAAAACACTTAGATATAAAAAAATTTTAGGGTCTTCAATATTTTCTGGGAGTTTGAATATCTCGAAAATGCAATAGATTTATTACGTAAATTTTGAAAATTTCAAACTTTCAGAAAATTAATTTATCTTTCAGATAAATTAATAAAAATTGTTATATCATGTTGATAACATTAGGTAACAATAGTAAACGCTTAGATTTTAAAAACATTTTGGAGCTCTCGATACTTTACAGAAGTTTAAACTTTGAAAATTACGTAGAAAAACTATGCGAAATCAGCTAAAAAGTGATACTTTTTGAGGTATATTTTGAAATTTTCAGAGTCTCAGAAAATTAATTCATCCTTAGGATAAATTAATGAAAATAGGTGAAACATGTTGAAACCACTTGGTATGAATAGAAAACACTTAGATATTAAAAAAATTTTAGGGTCTTCAATATTTTCTGGGAGTTTGAATATCTCGAAAATGCAATAGATTTATTACGTAAATTTTGAAAATTTCAAACTTTCAGAAAATTAATTTATCTTTCAGATAATTAATAAAAATTGTTATATCATGTTGATAACATTAGGTAACAATAGGAAACGCTTAGATTTTAAAAAAATTTTTGAGCTTTCGATACTTTACAGAAGTTTAAAAACTTTGAAAATTACGTAGAAAAACTATGCGAAATCAGCTAAAAAGTGATACTTTTTGAGGTATATTTTGAAATTTTCAGAGTCTCAGAGAATTAATTCATCCTTAGGATAAATTAATGAAAATAGGTGAAACATGTTGAAAGCACTTGGTATGAATAGAAAACACTTAGATATTAAAAAAATTTTAGGGTCTTCAATATTTTCTGGGAGTTTGAATATCTCGAAAATGCAATAGATTTATTACGTAAATTTTGAAAATTTCAAACTTTCAGAAAATTAATTTATCTTTCAGATAAATTAATAAAAATTGTTATATCATGTTGATAACATTAGGTAACAATAGGAAACGCTTAGATTTTAAAAACATTTTGGAGCTTTCGATACTTTACAGAAGTTTAAAAACTTTGAAAATTACGTAGAAAAACTATGCGAAATCAGCTAAAAAGTGATACTTTTTGAGGTATATTTTGAAATTTTCAGAGTCTCAGAAAATTAATTCATCCTTAGGATAAATTAATGAAAATAGGTGAAACATGTTGAAACCACTTGGTATGAATAGAAAACACTTAGATATTAAAAAAATTTTAGGGTCTTCAATATTTTCTGGGAGTTTGAATATCTCGAAAATGCAATAGATTTATTACGTAAATTTTGAAAATTTCAAACTTTCAGAAAATTAATTTATCTTTCAGATAAATTAATAAAAATTGTTATATCATGTTGATAACATTAGGTAACAATAGGAAACGCTTAGATTTTAAAAAAATTTTGGAGCTTTCGATACTTTACAGAAGTTTAAAAACTTTGAAAATTACGTAGAAAAACTATGCGAAATCAGCTAAAAAGTGACACTTTTTGAGGTATATTTTGAAATTTTCAGAGTCTCAGAAAATTAATTCATCCTTAGGATAAATTAATGAAAATAGGTGAAACATGTTGAAACCACTTGGTATGAATAGAAAACACTTAGATATTAAAAAAATTTTAGGGTCTTCAATATTTTCTGGGAGTTTGAATATCTCGAAAATGCAATAGATTCATTACGTAAATTTTGAAAATTTCAAACTTTCAGAAAATTAATTTATCTTTCAGATAAATTAATAAAAATTGTTATATCATGTTGATAACATTAGGTAACAATAGGAAACGCTTAGATTTTTAAAAAATTTTGGAGCTTTCGATACTTTACAGAAGTTTAAAAACTTTGAAAATTACGTAGAAAAACTATGCGAAATCAGCTAAAAAGTGATACTTTTTGAGGTATATTTTGAAATTTTCAGAGTCTCAGAAAATTAATTCATCCTTAGGATAAATTAATGAAAATAGGTGAAACATGTTGAAACCACTTGGTATGAATAGAAAACACTTAGATATTAACAAAATTTTAGGGTCTTCAATATTTTCTGGGAGTTTGAATATCTCGAAAATGCAATAGATTTATTACGTAAATTTTGAAAATTTCAAACTTTCAGAAAATTAATTTATCTTTCAGATAAATTAATAAAAATTGTTATATCATGTTGATAACATTAGGTAACAATAGGAAACGCTTAGATTTTAAAAAAATTTTGGAGCTTTCGATACTTTACAGAAGTTTAAAAACTTTGAAAATTACGTAGAAAAACTATGCGAAATCACCTAAAAAGTGATACTTTTTGAGGTATATTTTGAAATTTTCAGAGTCTCAGAAAATTAATTCATCCTTAGGATAAATTAATGAAAATAAGTGAAACATGTTGAAACCACATGGTATGAATAGAAAACACTTAGATATTAAAAAAATTTTAGGGTCTTCAATATTTTCTGGGAGTTTGAATATCTCGAAAATGCAATAGATTTATTACGTAAATTTTGAAAATTTCAAACTTTCAGAAAATTAATTTATCTTTCAGATAAATTAATAAAAATTGTTATATCATGTTGATAACATTAGGTAACAATAGGAAACGCTTAGATTTTAAAAAAATTTTGGAGCTTTCCATACTTTACAGAAGTTTAAAAACTTTGAAAATTACTTAGAAAAACTATGCGAAATCAGCTAAAAAGTGATACTTTTTGAGGTATATTTTGAAATTTTCAGAGTCTCAGAAAATTAATTCATCCTTAGGATAAATTAATGAAAATAGGTGAAACATGTTGAAAGCACTTGGTATGAATAGAAAACACTTAGATATTAAAAAAATTTTAGGGTCTTCAATATTTTCTGGGAGTTTGAATATCTCGAAAATGCAATAGATTTATTACGTAAATTTTGAAAATTTCAAACTTTCAGAAAATTAATTTATCTTTCAGATAAATTAATAAAAATTGTTATATCATGTTGATAACATTAGGTAACAATAGGAAACGCTTAGATTTTAAAAAAATTTTGGAGCTTTCGATACTTTACAGAAGTTTAAAAACTTTGAAAATTACGTAGAAAAACTATGCGAAATCAGCTAAAAAGTGATACTTTTTATGTATATTTTGAAATTTTCAGAGTCTCAGAAAATTAATTCATCCTTAGGATAAATTAATGAAAATAGGTGAAACATGTTGAAACCACTTGGTATGAATAGAAAACACTTAGATATTAAAAAAATTTTAGGGTCTTCAATATTTTCTGGGAGTTTGAATATCTCGAAAATGCAATAGATTTATTACGTAAATTTTGAAAATTTCAAACTTTCAGAAAATTAATTTATCTTTCAGATAAATTAATAAAAATTGTTATATCATGTTGATAACATTAGGTAACAATAGGAAACGCTTAGATTTTAAAAAAATTTTGGAGCTTTCCATACTTTACAGAAGTTTAAAAACTTTGAATATTACGTAGAAAAACTATGCGAAATCAGCTAAAAAGTGATACTTTTAGAGGTATATTTTGAAATTTTCAGAGTCTCAGAAAATTAATTCATCCTTAGGATAAATTAATGAAAATTGGTGAAACATGTTGAAACCACTTGGTATGAATAGAAAACACTTAGATATTAAAAAAATTTTATGGTCTTCAATATTTTCTGGGAGTTTGAATATCTGGAAAATGCAATAGATTTATTACGTGAAATTTGAAAATTTCAAACTTTCAGAAAATTAATTTATCTTTCAGATAAATTAATAAAAATTGTTATAACATGATGAGAACATTAGGTAACAATACGTAAGGCTTAGTTTTTTAAACATTTTTGGAGGTATCAATACTTTACAGAAGTTTAAATGCTTTAAGAAATACGTTGAAAAACTATGCGAAATCAGCTAAAAAGCGATAGTTTTTGCGGCATATTTTGAAATTTTCAGAGTCCCAGAATATTAATTCATCCTTAGTATAAATTACTGAAAATAAGTGAAACATGTTGAAACCACTTGCTATGAATAGAAGACACTTAGATATTAAAAAAACTTTAGGGTCTTCAATATATTCTGGGAGTTTGAATATCTCGAAAATGCAATAGATTTATTACGTGAAATTTGAAAATTTCAAACTTTCAGAAAATTAATAAAAATTATTATAACATTATGAGAACATTAGGTAACAATAGGAAACGTTTAGATTTTAAAAAATTTTTGGAGGTTTCGATATTTTACAGAAGTTTAAATCCTTTAAGAAATACGTTGAATAACGATGCAAAGTCAGACAAAAAGCGTTAGTTTTTTAGGTACGTTTTGAAATTTTCGGAGACTCAGAAAATAAATTCATCCTTAGGATAAATTAATGAAAATAATTGAAAAATGTTGAAACCACTTGCTATGAATAGAAAATGCTTAGATATTTAAAAAATTTTAGGGTCTTCAATATTTTCTGGGAGTTTGAATATCTCGAAAATGCAATAGATTTATTACGTAAAATTTGAAAATTTCAAACTTTCAGAAAATTAATTCATCTTTGAGATAAATTAATAAAAATTATTATAACATGATGAGAACATCAGGTAACAATAGATAAGGCTTAGATTTTAAAAAATTTTTGGAGGTTTCGATACTTTACAGAAGTTTAAATACATTAAGAAATACGTTGAAAAACTATGCGAAATCAGCTAAAAAGCGGTAGTTTTTTAGGTATATTTTTAAAATTTCAGAGTCTCAGAAAATTAATTCATCCTTGAGATAAATTAATGAAAATAAGTAAACATGTTGAGACCACTTGCTATGAATAGAAAATACTTAGATATTAAAAAAATTTTAGGTCTTCAATATTTTCTGGGAGTTTGAACATCTCGAAAATGCAAATGTTTTACAGAAGTTTAAACATTTCAAGTAATACGTTGAAAAACTATGCGAAATCATCTAAAAGCGATAGTTTTTGAGGTATATTAAGAAATATTCAGAGACTCAGAAAATTAATTCATCCTTAGGATAAGTTAATGAAAATAAGTGAAACATGTTGAAACCAATTGCTAAGACAGAAAACACTTAGATATTAAAAATTTCAAACTTTCAGAAAATTAATTTATCTTTCAGATAAATTAATAAAAATTGTTATATCATGTTGATAACATTAGGTAACAATAGGAAACGCTTAGATTTTAAAAAAATTTTGGAGGTTTCGATACTTTACAGAAGTTTAAAAACTTTGAAAATTACGTAGAAAAACTATGCGAAATCAGCTAAAAAGTGATACTTTTTGAGGTATATTTTGAAATTTTCAGAGTCTCAGAAAATTAATTCATCCTTAGGATAAATTAATGAAAATAGGTGAAACATTTTGAAACCACTTGATATGAATAGAAAACACTTAGATATTAAAAAAATTTTAGGGTTTTCAATATTTTCTGGGAGTTTGAATATCTCGAAAATGCAATAGATTTATTACGTAAATTTTGAAAATTTCAAACTTTCAGAAAATTAATTTATCTTTCAGATAAATTAATAAAAATTATTATAACATGATGAGAACATTAGGTAACAATAGGTAAGGCTTAGATTTTTAAACATTTTTGGAGGTTTACAGAAGTTTAAAAACTTTACAGAAGTTTAAAAACTTTAAGAAATACGTTGAAAAACTATGCGAAATCAGACAAAAAGCTTTAGTTTTTTAGGAATATTTTGAAATTTTCGGAGTCTCAGAAAATTAATTCATCCTTAGGATAAATTAATGAAAATAAGTGAAACATGTTGAAACCACTTGGTATGAATAGAAAACACTTAGATATTAAAAAAATTTAGGGTCTTCAATATTTTCTGGGAGTTTGAAAATCTCGAAAATGCAATAGATTTATTACGTAAAATTTGACAATTTCAAGCTTTCAGAAAATTAATTTTCTTTGAGATAAATTAATAAAATTATTATAACATGATGAGAACATTAGGTAACAATAGGAAACGCTTGGATTTTAAAAAAATTTTGGAGGTTTCGATACTTTACAGAAGTTTAAAACATTAAGAAGTACGTTGAAAAACTATGCGAAATCAGCTAAAAAGCCATAGTCTTTGAGGTATATTTTGAAATTTTCAGAGTCTCAGAAAATTAATTCATCCTTAGGATGAATTAATGAAAATAAGTGAAACATGTTGAAACCACTTGCTATGAATAGAAAACACTTAGGTATTAAAAAGTTTTTACGTTCTTCAATATTTTCTGAGAGTTTGAAAATCTCGAAAATGCAATAGATTTATTACGTAAATTTTGAAAATTTCAAACTTTCAGAAAATTAATTTATCTTTGAGATAAATTAATAAAAATTATTATAACATGATGAGAACATTAGGTAACAATAGGAAACGTTTAGATTTTAAAAAATTTTTGGAGGTTTCTATACTTTACAGTAGTTTAAAAACTTTAAGAAATACGTTGAAAAACTATGCGAAATCTGACAAAAAGCGTTAGTTTTTTAGAGGTTTCGCTACATTAAAGAAGTTTAAAATGTGACACGATAACTAGACATATATATGTATTTTATTATAATAGATTAAAATAAAAAATAGATTATAATAGAAAATAGTTTAAATCATATTAACAAATGTGAAAAAGAGTTGGAAAAAATAAATAAACCTTTTTTCTTTCATGAGGAAAATTGTCCTCCGGTAAATATTTGTCTCGGTGATAAAGGTCAGTGGGTTGGTTTTCGATGACCCGGTCAAAGGCTGTCCTTTACTGTATCTTGACCACACATTAAGCCTTTTCCGGCGGAAGCCTTATTAAGTTAAAAAAAATAGATAACTGAAATTTCAGACTTACAGTCGCCGGTGTTTGTCACCGGTCGTCTAGAGCATTTCCGGATTTCCAGGTTTTCCGGTCAATTTTAGATAAATTCAGGTGATTTTCCAAGAAAGTTAAGACAGTTCAGACGAGAGTTAAGTGAAAGGGAGTCCGCCGGGTGCGAGCTTGAAGTAAGGATCTCCGTTCGTCTTGTTTCGTTCAGTTTGGGTTTGTTGATCTCCATTAATTAGATTTAGAGCTGTGTGTCACATACGCCTTCCCCAACCGACAAGGCTGACTCTAAACGAATAATGCATCCTTTTCAACTCATCCAAATTGTGGAAGTTCGTTCCTTATAGTCAATCTTGTACCCCCAGCTGTCCGGCCGACATTTTCTACAAATTTCCGGCAACATCACAGCGTAGAGAACGGCCGCCGGAGGAAATTGTTAGGACGGACAGTTAAAGAAAAGGAGCATTTTTTTACTTTTTTTGTTGTTTTGGTTAAAAAAAAAAGAAAGGAAGATGGAATATGATAATGAGAAAAAGGTGTGTACAAAAAAAATGGAAAAAGTAATAGAAAGGGTGAGAGCAAGAAACAACTGTGCGCGTACAAAAAAAATGAATTGGGAAAAAAATGTGTGACTATGTTTTGAGATAAAAAGTACGAATTTTGAAAAGAAAGTTAAAGAAAAAGAGAGATAGGAACAACGCAAACGGTGTGAAAAAAGAGAAGAATGAAAAAGGACTGTTTGAAAAAAAAAGTTAAAAGAAAAGTGTGCGTTATTAAAAAAAAGAAGAAAAAAGCACTATTCGTGAAAAATAAAATGAGAGAGAAAAACTAAATGAGTGTGTACAACAACGAAAAAATATGTTTTGGAAGAAAAAAAAAAGGATGGTGGTGAAAAAAAAAATTTTTTTTTGAGAAAAACAGAAACATTTTAGAGACATTTAATTACGTTTTTTTGTTGTTTTGTTTGAAAGAAGAAAAAAAGGATGATTATGACGAAAACATTTTTTTTGAGAAAAACAGAAAGAAACATTTTAGGAACATTTATTTACTTTTTTTGTTGTTTTGTTAAAAGAAAAAAAAAGAAAGAAGGGAAAATGGACTATGTCTGGAGAACTTTAAATAGTTACAAAAAGAGACTGATAATGAGGAGCAGTTACATCGCTCCTATATTTATAGACTTGCTCAGAGTTATGACTATTTTGTCACCTTGTGTTAATTAATTTTTTTTTTAATTTCTTTTCTTCTTTGGGAGAGAGGGTGGAAACACCCCTCTCTTGAATTTATTGTGTAAATTATGCTTCAAACATTTTTCGGGCGCTATTGACCCCATTGGGAGGGAACGTCCTCAGCAAACTTCCATCATGATAAGGTTTCGTTGGGGGGGGGATGCAGGAAAGGCTCAGAGACTTATGGCTGGAAAATGGTAACAGGAGATGAATTAACGAAGAGCGGAGTCTCTTTCAGGAATAGAAGAGAAGAAGTAAAGCAGAAAGCAAAACACTAAGTTGAAAAAGGTGTTCGTTAATGAAGAATTGACCCTCATACGTAGCGATAAACCAACTGCGTGGATTCATTGATGCCACCGGCTACGAAGACAAAAATTGAGGAATTGGTTGTTGAAATAAGAAAAATATGTTGAGGAAATACAAAGAAATGGTATGGATTAATAAGAAATTTCATGATTGATGTTTGTGGAGAGGAGGAGACTATCCCTAGGGGATCAAAATAAATTTTGGTGGTGATGGCGTACCGACATGATGAAGCATCGTGTCATGTTTTTTTTTGTTTTGTTTATTGTAATTTATTGACATAAATGACAAGATCCGTTGGGGGAGGTAATGTGACACGATAAATAGACATATATGTATTTTATTATAATAGATTAAAATAGAAAATAGATTAGAATACAAAATAGTTTAAAAACATATTTAACAATAGTGAAAAAGAAGAGGAAAAAAATAAATAAACGCTTTTTCTTTTATGAGGAAAATTGTCCACCGGTAAATATTTGACACAGTGATAAAGGTCAGCGGGTAGGTTTTCGATGACCCGGTCAAAGGCTGTCCTTTACTGTATCTTGACCACATATTAAGCCTTTTCCGGCGGAAGTCTTATTAAGATAAAAAAAATAGATAACTGAAATTTCAGACTTACAGTCGCCGGTGTTTGTCACCGGTCGTCTAGAGCATTTCCGGATTTCCGGGTTTCCGGTCAATTTTAGATAAATTCAGGTGATTTTCCAAGAAAGTTAAGACAGTTCAGACGAGAGTTAAGTGAAAGGGAGTCCGCCGGGTGCGAGCTTGAAGTAAGGATCTCCGTTCGTCTTGTTTCGTTCAGTTTGGGTTTGTTGATCTCCATTAATTATAGTTAGAGCTGTGTGTCACATTCGCCTGCCCCAACCGACAAGGCGGACTCTAAACGAATAAAGCATCCTTTTCAACTCATCAAATTGTGGAAGTTCGTTCCTTATAGTCATGTACCACCAGCTGTCCGGCCGACATTTTCTACAAATTTCCGGCAATATCACAGCGTGGAGAACGGCCGCCGGAGGAAAATGTTAGGACGGACCGTTGGGGTGGTACAAAAAACTGTAAGAAAAACGTTGAAAAACTATGCGAAATCAGCTAAAAGGCGATAGTTTTTGAGGTATATTTTGAAATATTCAGAGTCTCAGAAAATTAATTCATCCTTAGGATAAATTAATGAAAATAAGTGAAACATGTTGAAACCACTTGCTATGAATAGAAAACACTTAGATATTAAAAAAATTTTAGGGTCTTCAATATTTTCTGGGAGTTTGAAAATCTCGAAAATGCAATAGATTTATTACGTAAATTTTGAAAATTTCAAACTTTCAGAAAATTGATTTAGCTTTCAGATAAATTAATAAAATTATTATAATATGATGAGAACATTAGGTAACAATAGGAAACGCTTAGATTTTAAAAAATTTGTTGAGGTCTCGATACTTTACAGAAGTTTAAAAACATTAAGAAATACGTTCAAAAATTATGCGAAATCAGCTAAAAAGCGATAGTTTTTTAGGTATATTTTGAAATTTTCAGAGTCTCAGAAAATTAATTCATCCTAAGGATAAATTAATGAAAATAAGTGAAACATGTTGAAACTACTTGCTATGAATAGAAAACACTTAGATATTAAAAGGTTTTTACGGTCTTCAATATTTTCTGGGAGTTTGAAAATCTCGAAAATGCAATAGATTTATTACGTAAAATTTGAAAATTTCAAACTTTCAGAAAATTAATTTATCTTTCAGATAAATTAATAAAAATTATTATAACATGATGAGAACATTAGGTAACATTAGCAAACGCTTAGATTTTAAAATATTTTTGGAGGTTTCGATACTTTACAGAAGTTTAAAAACTTAGACAAATACGTTGAAAAACTATGCGAAATCATCAAAAAGCGATAGTTTTTGAGGTATATTTTGAAATATTCAGATTCTCAGAAAATTAATACATCCTTAGGATAAGTTAATGAAAATAAGTGAAACATGTTGAAACTACTTGCTATGAATAGAAAACACTTAGATATTAAAAAAATTTTAGGGTCTTCAATATTTTCTGGGAGTTTGAATATCTCGAAAATGCGATAGTTTTATTACGTAAAATTTGAAAATTTCAAACTTTCAGAAAATTAATTTATCTTTAAGATAAACTAATAAAAATTATTATAACATGATGAGAACATTAGGTAACAATAGGAAACGCTTAGATTTTAAAAAATTTTTGGAGGTTTCGATACTTTACAGAAGTTTAAAAACATTAAGAAATACGTTGAAAAACTATGCGAAATCAGCTAAAAATCGATAGTTTTTGAGAAATATTTTGAAAATTTTCAGAGTCTCAGAAAATGAATTAATCCTTAGGATAAATTAATGAAAATAAGTGAAATATGTTGAAACCACTTGCTATGAATAGAAAACACTTAGATATTAAAAAAATTTTAGGGTCTTCAATATTTTCTGTAAGTTTGAAAATCTCGAAAATGCAATAGATTTATTACGTAAAATTTGAAAATTTCAAACTTTCAGAAAATTAATTTGTCTTTCAGATAAATTAATAAAAATTATTATAACATGATGAGAACATTAGGTAACAATAGGAAACGCTTAGATTTTTAAAATTTTTGGGAGGTTTCGATACTTTACAGAAGTTTAAAAACTTCAAGAAATACGTTGGAAAACTATGCGAAATCAGCTAAAAAGAGATAGTTTTTGAGGTATATTTTGAAATATTCAGAGTCTCAGAAAATTGATTCAATCTTAGGATAAATTAATGAAAATAAGTGAAACATGTTGAAACCACTTGGTATGAAAAGAAAACACTTAGATATTAAAAAAAAATTAGGGTCTTCAATATTTTCTGGGAGTTTGATTATCTTGAAAATGCATTAGATTTATAATGTAAAATTTGAAAACTTCAAACTTTCAGAAGATTAATTTATCTTTGAGATAAATTAATAAAAATTATTATAACATGGTGAGATCATTAGGTCACAATAGGAAACGCTTAGATGTTTAAAAAATTTTGGAGTTTTCGATACTTTACAGAACTTTAATACTTTAAGAAATACGTTGAAAAACCATACGAAATCATCTAAAAAGCGATAGTTTTTTAGGTATATTTTGAAATGTTCAGAGTTTCAGAAAATTAATTCATCCTTAGGATAAATTGATGAAAATAAGTGAAGCATGTTGAAACCACTTGCTATGAATAGAACACATTTAAATATTAAAAACATTTAAGGTCTTCAATATTTTCTGGGAGTTTGAAAATCTTGAAAATGCATTAGGTTTATTATGTAAAATTTGAAATCTTCAGACATTCAGAAAATTAATTTATCTTTGAGATAAATTAATAAAAATTATTACAACATGATGACAACATTAGGTAACAATAGGAAACGCTTAGATTTAAAAATTTTTTTAGAGTTGTCGATGCTTTACAGAAGTTTAAAAACATTAAGAAATAAGTTGAAAAACTATGCGAAATCAGCTTAAAAGCGATAGTTTTATAGGTATATTTTGATATATACAGAGTCTCAGAAAATTAATTCATCCTTAGGATAAATTAATGAAACTAGGTGAAACATGTTGAAACAAGTTGCTATGAATAGAAAACACTTAGATATTCAAAAAATTTTAGGGTCTTCAATATTTTCTGGGAGTTTAAAAATCTCGAAAATGCAATAGGTTTATTACGTAAAATTTGAAAATTTCAAACTTTCAGAAAATTAATGTATCTTTGAGATAAATTAATAAAAATTATTATAACAGGATGAGAACATTAGGTAACAATAGGAAACGCTTAGATTTTTAAAATTTTTGGGAGGTTTCGATACTTTACAGAAGTTTAAAAACTTTAAGAAATACGTTGGAAAACTATGCGAAATCAGCTAAAAAGCGATAGTTTTTTAGGTATATTTTGAAATATTCAGAGTCTCAGAAAATTAATTCAATCTTAGGATAAATTAATGAAAATAAGTGAAACATGTTGAAACCACTTGCTATGAATAGAAAACACTTAGATATTAAAAAAATTTTAGGGTCTTCAATATTTTCTGGGAGTTTGAATATCTTGAAAATGCTTTAGATTTATAATGTAAAATTTGAAAACTTCAAACTTTCAGAAAATTAATTTATCTTTAAGATAAATTAATAAAAATTATTATAACATGGTGAGATCATTAGGTAACAATAGTAAAGGCTTAGATTTTTTAAAAAATTTGGAGTTTTCGATACTTTAAAGAACTTTAATAATTTAAGAAATACGTTGAAAAACCATACGAAATCATCTAAAATGCGATAGTTTTTTAGGTATATTTTGAAATGTTCAGTGTCTCAGAAAATTAATTCATCCTTAGGATAAATTAATGAAAATAAGTGAAACATGTTGAAACCACTTGCTATGAATAGAAAACACTTAGATATTAAGAAAATTTTAGGGTCTTCAATATTATCT
The DNA here is from genome assembly GCA_037127315.1 of Ascarosepion bandense. Classification (NCBI taxonomy): domain Eukaryota; kingdom Metazoa; phylum Mollusca; class Cephalopoda; order Sepiida; family Sepiidae; genus Ascarosepion; species Ascarosepion bandense. The sequence continues at coordinate 28,872 of JBBBDQ010002488.1, forward strand.
GGGATTTTGAAATTCTCGAAAATGCAATAGATTTATTACGTAAAATTTGCAAAATTCAAACTTTCAGAAAATTAATTTATCTTTCAGATAAATTAATAAAAATTATTATAAGATGATGAGAACATTAGGTAACAATAGGAAACGCTTAGATTTTAAAAAATTTTTGGAGGTTTCGATACTTTACAAAAGTTTAAAAACTTCAAGAAATACGTTGAAAAACTAGGCGAAATCATATAAAAGCGATAGTTTTTGAGGTATATTTTGAAATTTTCAGAGTCTCAGAAAATTAATTCATCCTTAGGATAAGTTAATGAAAAGAAGTGAAACATGTTGAAACCATTGCTATGAATAGAAAACACTTAAATATTTAAAAATCTTTAGGGTCTTCAATATTTTCTGGGAGTTTGAAAATCTTGAAAATGCATTAGATTTATTATGTAAAATTTGAAATTTCAGACTTTCAGAAAATTAATTATTATAACATGATGACAACATTAGGTAACAATAGGAGACGCTTAGATTTACAAAATTTTTTAGAGTTGTCGATGCTTTACAGAAGTTAAAATAATTTAAGAAATACGTTGAAAATCTATGCGAAATCATCTAAAAAGGGATAGTTTTTTAGGTATATTTTGAAATGTTCAGAGTCTCAGAAAATTAATTAATCCTTAGGATAAATTAATGAAAATAAGTGAAACATGTTGAAACCACTTGCTATGAATAGAAAACACTTAGATATTAAGAAAATTTTAGGGTCTTCAATATTATCTGGGATTTTGAAAATCTCGAAAATGCAATAGATGTATTACGTAAAATTTGAAAATTTCAAACTTTCAGAAAATTAATTTATCTTTCAGATAAATTAATAAAAATTATTATAACATAATGAGAACATTAGGTAACAATAGGAAACGCTTAGATTTTAAAAAATTTTTGGAGGTTTCGATACTTTACAAAAGTTTAAATACTTCAAGAAATACATTAAAAACTATGCGAAATCAGCTAAAAAGCAATAGTTTTTTAGGTATATTTTGAAATTTTCAGAGTCTCAGAAAATTAATTCATCCTTAGGATAAATTGATGAAAATAAGTGAAACATGTTGAAACCACTTGCTATGAATAGAAAACATTTAGATATTAAAAAAGTTTTTGGGTCTTCAATATTTTCTGGGAGTTTGAAAATCTCGAAAATGCATTAGATTTATTACGTAAAATTTGAAATTTTCAAACTTTTAGAAAATTAATTTATCTTTAAGATGAATTAATACAAATTATTGTAAAATTATGAGAACATTAGGTAACAATAGAAAACGCTTAGATTTTAAAAAATTTTTGGAGGTTTCGATACATTAAAGAATTTTAAAAACTTTAAGAAATACGTTGGAAAACTATGCGAAATCAGCTAAAAAGCGATACTTTTTTAGGTATATTTTGAAATTTTCAGGGTCTCAGAAAATTAATTCATCCTTAGGATAAATTAATGAAAATAGGTGAAACATGTTGAAACCCCTTGGTATGAATAGAAAACACTTAGATATTAAAAAAATTTTAGGGTCTTCAATATTTTCTGGGAGCTTGAAAATCTCGAAAATGCAATAGATTTATTACGTAAAATTTGAAAATTTCAAACTTTCAGAAAATTAATTTATCTTTAAGATAAATTAATAAAAATTGTTATAACATGATGAGAACAATAGGTAACTATAGGAAACGCATAGATTTTAAAAAATTGTTGGAGTTTTCGATACTTTACAGAAGTTTAAAATCTTTAAGATATACTTTGAAAAACTATGCGAAATCAGCTAAAAATCCATAGTTTTTGAAGGTATATTTTGAAATTTTCAGAGTCTCAGAAAATTAATTCATCCTTAGGATGAATTAATGAAAATAAGTGAAACATGTTGAAACTACTTGCTATGAATAGAAAACACTTAGATATTAAAAAAATTTTAGGGTCTTCAATATTTTCTGGGAGTTTGAAAATCTCGAAAATGCAATGGATTTCTTACGTAAAATTTGAAAATTTCAAACTTTCAGAACATTATTTTATCTTTGAGATAAATTAATAAAAATTGTTATATCATGTTGATAACATTATGTAACAATAGGAAACGCTTAGATTTTAAAAAAATTTTGGAGGTTTTGATACTTTACAGAACTTTAAATACTTTAACAAATACGTTGAAAAACTATACGAAATCAGCTTAAAAGCGATAGTTTTTTAGGTATGTTTTGAAATGTTCAGATTCTCAGATAATTAATTCATCCTTAGGATAAATTGATGAAAATAAGTGAAACATGTTGAAACTACTTGCTATGAATAGAAAACACTTAGATATTAAAAAAATTTTAGGGTCTTCAATATTTTCTGGGGGTTTGAATATCTCGAATCTCGAATTTTTCTGGGGTTTGAATATCTCGAAAATGCAATATTACGTAAAATTTCAAAATTTCAAAATTTTAGAAAATTAATTTATCTTAATAAAAATTAATACAAATTATTATAAAATGATGAGAAGATTAGGTAACAATAGGAAACGCTTAGATTTTAAAAAATTTTTGGAGGTTTCGATACATTAAAGAAGATTAAAAACTTTAAGAAATACGTTGGAAAACTATGCGAAATCAGCTAAAAAGCGATACTTTTTTAGGTATATTTATGAAATTTTCAGAGTCTCAGAAAATTAATTCATCCTTAGGATAAATTAATGAAAATACGTGAAACATGTTGAAACCACTTGCTATGAATAGAAAACACTTAGATATTAAAAAAATTTTAGGGTCTTCAATATTTTCTGGGAGTTTGAATATCTTGAAAATGCATTAGATTTATTAAATTTCATACTTTCAGAAAATTAATTTATCTTTGAGGTAAATTAATAAAAATTATTATAACATGATGACATCATTAAGTAACAATAGGAAACGCTTAGATTTTACAAAATTGTTGGAGTTTTCGATACTTTACAGAAGTTTAAAATTTTTAAGAAATACGTTGACAAACTATGCGAAATCAGCTAAACATCGATAGTTTTTGAGGCATATTTTGAAATTTTCAGAGTCTCAGAAAATTAATTCATCCTTAGGATGAATTAATGAAAATAGGTGAAACATGTTGAAACCACTTGCTATGAATAGAAAACGCTTAGATATTAAAAAAATTTTAGGGTCTTCGATATTTTTTGGGAATTTGAAAATCTCGAAAATGCAGTAGATTTATTGCGTAAAATTTGAAAATCTCAAACTTTCAGAAAATTAATTTCTCTTTGAGATTAATTAATAAAAATTATTATAACATGTTGAGAACATTAGGTAACAATAGGAAACGCTTAGATTTTTAAAACTTTTTGGACGTTTCGATACTTTACAGAAGTTTAAATACTTTAAGAAATACATTGTAAAACTATGCGGAATCAGCGAAGAAGCGATACTTTTTTAGGCATATTTTGAAATTTTCAGAGTCTCAGAAAATTAATTCATCCTTAGGATAAATTAATGAAAATAAGTGAAACATGTTGAAATTACTTGCTATGAATAGAAAACATTTAGATATTAAAAACTTTTTATGGTCTTCAATATTTTCTTGGAGTTTGAATATCTCGTAAATGCAATAGATTTAATACGTAAAATTTGAAAATTTCAAACTTTCAGAAAATTAATTTATCTTAAAGATAAATTAATAAAAATTATTATAATATGATGAGAACATTAATTAACAATAGGAAACGCTTAGATTTTAATAAATTTTGGAGGTTTCGATATTTTACAGAAGTTTAACACTTTAAGAAATACGCTTAAAACTATGCGAAATCAGCTAAAAAGCGATAGTTTTCGAGGGATATTTTGAAATTTTCAGAGTCTCAGAAAATTAATTCATCTTTAGGATAAATTAATGAATATAAGTGAAACATGTTGAAACCAATTGGTAGGAATAGAAAACACTTAGATATTAAAAAATTATTTGAGTCTTCAATATTTTCTGGGAGTTTGAAAATCTCGAAAATGCAATAGATTTATTACGTAAAATTTGAAAATGTCAAACTTTCAGAAAATTAATTTATCTTTCATATAAATTTATATCAATTATTATAACATGATGAGAACATGAGGGACCAATAGGAAACGCTTAGATTGTAATAAATTTTGGGTGTTTTGGATAATTTACTGAAGCTTAAAACGTGAACAAGTACGTTGAAAAATTATGCGAAATCAGCTAAAGAGCGATAGTTTTTGAGGTATAATTTGATACATTCAGAGTCTCAGAAAATTAATTCATCTTCATGATAAATTAATGTACATAAGTGAAACATGTTGAAACCACTTGGTATGAATTCAAAACACTTCGATATTAAAAAATTTTTAGGGTCTTCATTATTTTCTGGGAGTATGATTATCTCTGAAATGCAATAGATTTTTTACGTAAAATTTGAAAATTTCAAACTCTCAGAAAATTACTTTATCTTTCAGATAAATTAATAAAATTATTATAACATGATGAAAACATTAGGTAACAATAGCAAACGCTTAGGTTTTAAAATGTTTTGGTGATTTCGATACTTTATAGAAGTCTAACACTTTAAGTAATACGCTTAAAACTATGCGAAATCAGCTAAAAAGCGATATTTTTTAAGTATATTTTGAAATTTTCAGAGTCTCAGAAAATGAATTCATCATTAGGATAAATTAATGAAAATAAATGTAACATGTTGAAATCACTTGGTATGAATAGAAAACACTTAGGTATTAAATACATTTTAGGGTCTTCATTATTTTCTGGGAGTTTGAATATCTCCAAAATGCAATAGATTTATTACGTAAAATTTGAAAATTTCAAACTTTGAAAAAATTAATTTATCTTTGAGATAAATTAATAAAAATTATGATAACATGATAACATTTATTAAGTAATAAATCTATTGCATTTTGGAGATATTCAAACTCTCAGAAAATATTAAAGAATGTAATCATTTTTAATATCATTTTTTTTTCTATTCTTACCAAGTGGTTTCAACATGTTTCACTTATTTTCATGAATTTATTCTAAGAATGAATTAATTTTCTGAGACTTTGAAAATTTCAGAATATTCCTCAATATTCTTTTTAACTGATTTCGCGTAGTTTTTCACTTATTTGTTAATGTTTATAAACTTCTGTAAATTATCGAAACCTCCAAACATTTTTTAAAATGTAAGCGTTTCCTATTGTTACCTTATGTTTTCTTCATGTTATAATAATTTTTATTAATTTATGAGAAAGATGAATTAATTTTCTGAAAGTTTGATCTTTTAAAATTTTATGTAATAAAACTGTGGCATTTTGTAGATATTCAAATTTCCAGAAACCATTGAAGACACTAAAATTTTTTCATATTATAAGTGTTTTCTCTTTATACCATGTGCTTTCAACATATTTCACATACTTTTATTAATTCATTCTGAGCATGTCAAAATATGTCAAAATATATCTAAAATGATATGAATGAAAATATGAAAATATGATATTTTTACATAAAATTTGGCATTTTTATTTTAGAAGTCACAATAACCTTCATTTTCCTCACATATTTTGTTATTCTGCATACAAACATGAGAATATGGCACCTTTACCTTATATATTGTCTATTTCCCGATAGAAATATGAAAATAATAATTTTACAATATTTTACGTTTTCTGTATCGACATATGAAAATAAGCTTTTTCTCTCATATTTTACATTTTTCTTCATGGAAATATGAAAATATGCTACTTTTACATTAAATTTGTCATTTTTTATTTTAGAAATGTTTAAAAAAACCTTCATTTTCGTCAGATATTTTTTCTACATAGAATCATGAAAATAAGCTACATTTATTTTATATTTTGTGTATTTGACTATAGAAATATGAAAATAAGCTTTTTCCACATTTTACCTATTTCTATATGGAAATGTGTAAATAAGCTTTTTTTCTCTCATATGTTGCATTTTGTTCATGGAAATGTGAAAAATGCTACTTTTACATGGAATTTGTCATTTTTTTATCTTCTCTTTATTTTATCTTCATTTTTTCAGATATTTTGTTTTTCTACATCTGAAATTGAAAATTAGCTACCTTCGACTTATATTTTGTGTATTTCTATATAGAAATAATAACATAAGCTTTTTTACCACGTTTTACGTATTTCTGTATGTAAATATGACAATAATCTTCTTTCTCTCATATTTTTTATTTTTCTTGATGGAAATATGAAAATATGCTACTTTTACATAAAATTTGTCATTTTTTTTTAGAAATTTATAAACAAACTTCATTTTACTCAGATATTTTGTTTTTCTACATAGGAACAGGAAAATAATCTCCCTTTTCCTTATATTTTATATATTTCTATATAGAAATATGAAAATAAGCTTTTTGCCACATTTTACGTATTTCTGTATGTAAATATGAAAATAAGCTTTTTTTCTCTCATATTTTGAAGTTTACTTTATCGAAATATGAAAATATGCTACTTTTACATAATATTTGTTGTTTTTTATTTTAAAAATTTAAAAAGAATCTTCATTTTTTCAGATATTTTGTTTTTCTAATAAGAAAAATGAAAACAATCTACCTTTACCTTATATTTAATGCTTTTCCATTTAGAAATATGAAATTAATCATTTTTACCACATTTTACGTATTTCTGTAAGGAAATTTGCAAATAAGCTTTTTTCTCATATATTTTGCATTTTCCTTTCTAGAAATATGAAAATGCGCTACATTTACGAAAAAATTGTTGTTTTTTATTTTAGAAATTTTTACAGAAATCATTATTTTTTCAGATATTTTGTATTTCTACATAGGTATATGAAAATAAGATACCTTTCCCTTATATTTTGTGTTTTTTCATATAGACTTATGAAAATAAGCTTTTTTACCACATTTTACGTATTTCTGTATGGAAATATGAAAATAAGATTTTTTCTCTCATATTTCTTTTTTTTTTCATGGAAATATTTTATTACATAAAATTTGTCATTTTTTATTTTAGAAATTTGAAGAAAATCTTCCTTTTTGTCAGATAGTTTGTTTTTCTACATAGGAACATGAAAATAAGCTACCTTTTCCTTATATTTTGTGTATTTCCATATAGAAATATGAAAATAATCTTTTTACCGCATTTTACATATTTTTGTATGGAAATATGAGAATAAGCTTTTTTTCTATCTTATTTTGCATTGTTCTTCATGGAAATATCAAAATATTCTACTTTTACATATATTTTGTCATTTTTTATTTTAGGAATTTTAAAAAAATCATTTTTGTCAGATATTTTTTTCTACATAGAAACATGAAAATAATCTGCCTGTACCTTATATTTTGTCTATTTCCATATAGAAATATGAAAATAAGCTTTTTTGCAACATTTTTCGTATTTCTGTATGGAAATATGAAAATAAGCTTTTTCTCTCTCATATTTTGCATTTTTCTTTATGGAAATATGAAAATATGCTACTTTTACATACAATTTGTCATTTTTTAATTTAGAGATTTAAATAACATCTTCATTTTTTCCTACAGAAAAACATGAAAATAAGCAACCTTTAACTTATATTTTGTGTATTTCTATTTAGAAATATGAAAATAACCTTTTTTACCGCATTTTACGTATTTCTTTATGCCAATATGAAAATAAGCTTATTTCTCTGACATCAACGAGTAGCAGCTAATCTCAGGATTTTATTGGTTGGGGGATTAGACACCCAGCAACCGTCGGCCCCACACCATGGCATGTGCATAAATACAGGGTTCCGATTGAACAATATCAGTTGGATCGGAGGAGTGTCCGGAGCTCGGTTCGAGTTGGAGTTGGCTCGGAGAAAGTCCTAAAAATGTAACGACGAAGATAAGCGCCATGTTGTTGGGTGTCAACCGCAGAGCCTGCCGGCTACCCAGAGTTAAAGACAGAAGAGAACTTGCAGACAAAGTTTCTAGTGAAATTGCAGAGATCGACAGAAGAGGCCTGATGCCGGCTAACCAGTGTTAAAGACAGAATAGAACTTGCAGACAAAGTTTCGAGTGAAGTTGCAGAGATCGACAGAAGAGGCCTTATTCCGGTTAACCAGAGATAAAGACAGAAGAGAATTTACAGACAAAAAGAGAGTTGCAGCTCGAGTGGCAGAGAGTTCGATTTCCCGGTCCAGAGACATAATGACCAAAGACAGTTCCCAACCGAAGAAGTAAAGAGACAGAGAGAAGATTGCCATGCCGTTGAGTGCCTACCGTAGAGAAGCCTGTCGCCAATCAACGTTAATAGACAGACAAGAAGAGAATTTTCATATATATAACGACTTAGACTTTTGTTCGAAGAAAGCGAGCTGCGGCTAGCCAGATTCCTTGTTATTGCTCAGGAGAATAATTCAATTTACCTAAGAAACGTCCGTTCCGCTACCAGTTGATAGAAGCAGTGATGGGAAATTATTCAAGAGACTATTATGTATAATCTGTATATAAAGACACTATTTTACAACACTTTTCAGCCGTCGGTACACTTATTTTCCTTGGTGTTATAATTCTTTTTTCTATTACTTAATTGTATGCACCCTTCCCGGCTTGGTATAGTTCGGCAGAGAGACAGCTAGTGGAAACTCACGTGACTACCTTGTGATTAATCAACACAACGTGGGACATGGGAGAAAACCGTGACATAGTTAATCTACGACTAGCTGTTTGGATCGAAAACAAAAGCGACAGGGACGGAATGGTGCTATATATGAAAATATGCTACTTTTACATAAAATTTGTCATTTGTTATTTCAGAAATTTTTTAAAAATCTTCATTTTTGTCAGGTATTTTGCTTTTCTACATAGAAACATATATATAAGCCAACTTTACCTTATATTTTGTGCATTTCCATTTAGAAATATGAAAATAAGCTTTTTAACACATTTTACGTATTTCTGTATGGAAATATGAAAATAAGCTTTTTTTCTCTCATATTTTGCATATTTCTTTATGAAAATATGAAAATATGCTACTTTTACATAACATTTGTCATTTTTTATTTTAGAAATTTAAAAGAAATCATCATATTTGTGTATTCTCATATAGACATATGAACTTAAGCATTTTTACCACGTTTTACTTATTTCTGTATGGAAATATGAAAAAACGCTTTTTCCTCCATTACTTTGCGTTGTTCTTTATGGAAATATGCTACTTTTACATAAAAATTTGTCATTTTTTTATTTAGAAATTTTTAAAAAATCTTCATTTTTGTCAGATATTTTTTTCTACATATGAACATGAAAATAAGCTACCTTTACCTTATATTTTGTCTATTTCAATTTAGAAATATGAAAATAAGTTTGTTTACTACATTTTATGTATTTCTGTATGAAAATATGAAAAAAAACTTGTTTCTCTCATATTTTGCATTCTTCTTTATGGAAATATGAAAATATGCTAGTTTTACATAAAATCTGTTATATTTTATTTTAGAAATTTTTAAAAGATCTTCATTTTTTGTCAGGTATTTTGCTTTTCTACATAAAAACATGAACATAAGCTACCTTTACCTTATTTTTTGTGCAATTCCGTTTCGAAATATGAAAATAAGCTTCTTTGCCACATTTTACGTATTTCTGTATGGAAATATGAACATGAGCTTTTTTCCTCATATTTTGCATTGTTCTTTATGGAAATATTAATATATGCCAATTTCACATAAAATTTGTCATTTTCTATTTTTGAAATTTTTAAAAACTCTTCATTTTTGTCAGATGTTTTGTTTTTCTACATAGAAACATGAAAAGAAGTTATCGTTAACTTATAGTTGGTGTGTTCCCATGTAGAAATATGAAAATAAGCTTTATTTTATTTACCACATTTTTCGTATTTCTGTATGCAAATATTAAAAAAACTTTTTCTTCTTATATTTTAAATTTTTATTTATGGAAATATTACAATATGCTACTTTTACATAAAACTTGTTATTTTTTAAATTAGAAATCTTCATTTTTGTCATATATTTTGAAACATGAAAATGTATAATGAAACCTGAAAATAAGAAACCTTTAACTTATATTTTGTGTATTCCCATATCGAAATAAGTTTCTGCCACATTTTACGTATTTCTGTATGGTAATATGAGATGAGTTTTTTTCTCTAATATTTTGAATTTTTTCTTTATGTAAATCTGAAAATATGATACTTTTAAATAAAATTTGTCAATTTTTTTAGAAATTTTAAATAATCTTCATTTATGTCAGATATTGTGCTTTTCTACATAGAAACATGAAAATAAGTTGTCTTTACCTTATGTTTTGTGTATTTCCATTTAGAAATATGAAAATAATCTGGTTCACAAAATGTTACGTATTTCTGTATGGAATATGAAAATAAGCTTGTTTCAATCATACTTTGCATTTTTCTTATGGAAATATGATAATATGCGACTTTTACTGAAAAATTTGATATTTTTAAGAATCTACATTTTTGTCTGATATTTTTATCATAGAAACATGAAAATTAGCTACCTTTAAATTATATTTTGTGTACTTCTGTATAGAAATATGACAATAAGATTTTTAGCACATTTTAAGTGTTTCTATATGGAAATATAAAAATACATTTTTTCTCTCATATTTTGCATTTTTCTTTCTGGAAATATGAACATATGCTATTTCACATAAAATTTGTGGTTTTTTATTTTAGAAATTTTTTTAAAAATTCATTTTTTCAGATATTTTGTTTTCTGCATAGATACATTAAAATAAGCTACCTTCACATTATATTTGTGTATTTCTATATAGAATAAGAAAAAAAGAATTTTTACCTCATTTTATGTTTTTCCGTATGGAAACATGAAAATAAGCTTTTTTCTCTTATATTTTGCAAATTTCTTTATCAAAGTATGAAAATATTCTTTTTACATAAAATTTGTGATTTTTGTTTTCTACATAGAAACATGAAAATAAGCTACTTTACCTTATAGTTTGTGTATTTTCATAGAGAAATATAAAAAAAAGTTTTTTCAACATTTTACGTATTACTGTATGGGAATAAGAAAATAAACTTGTATCTCTAATATTTTGAATTTTTCGTCATGGAAATATGAACATATGCTACTTTTACATAAAATTTGTCATCTTTTATTTAGAAACTTTAAAAAATCTTCATTAATGTCAGATATTCTGCTTTTCTATATAGAAACATGAAAATAATCTTTCTTCATCTTCTATGTGTGATTTTCTATTTTAGAAATTTTAAAAAATCTTCATTTTTCTCAGATATTTTGCTTTTCTACATAGAAAAATAAAAAGATGCAACCTTTTCTTTATATTTTGTGTATTTCCATTTAGAAATTTGAAAATAAGCTTGTTTGCCACATTTTACCTATTTCTGTGTGGAAATATGAAAATAAGCTTTTGATCTCATATTTTGCATTTTTTTATGGAAATATGAAACTTTGCTATTTTCACATAAAATTTGTTATTTTTTATTATAGAGACATAAAAAAACTTCATTTTTAACAGATATATTGTTGTTCTCCATATAAACATGAAAATAAGCTACCTTTACATTATATTTTGTGTATTTCTATACAGAAATATGAAAATAAGTTAATATCTCTAATATATTGCAGTTTCCGTTATGGAAATATGAAAATATGCTACTTTTACATTAAATTTGTCATTTTTCATGTAAGAAATTTTTAATAGAATCTTCTTTTTTTCATGTATTTTTTTCTACACAGAAACATGAAAATAAGCTACCTTTACATTATATTTCCTGTATTTCTATATAGAAATATGAAAATAAGCTTTTTCGCCACATTTTAGGATTTTCTGTATGGAAATATGAAAAGAAGCTTTTTTTCTGTCATATTTTGCAATTTTCTTTCTGGAAATAGGAAAATATGCTACTTTTACATAAAATCTGTCATTTTTTATATTAGAAATTTTTAAAGAATCTTAATTTTTGTCAGCTATTTTGTTTTTATACGTAGAAACATGATATGCCACCTTAACCCTATATTTTGTGTATTTCCATATAGATATATAAAACTAAGCTTTTTTAACACATTTTCCTTATTTCTGTATGGAAATATGAAAATGAGATTTTTTCTCTCATATTTTACATTTTTTATGGAAATATGAAAATATGCTTTTTTGCATGAAATTTGTCAGCTTTTATTTAAAACATTTAAGAATAAAACTTCCTTTTTGTCAGATATTTTGTTTTTCTACATAGAAACATAAAGATAAGCTACATTTACCTTATGTTTTGTGTATTTCCCTATAGAAATATGAAAATAAGCTTTTTTACTACATGTACTTATTTCTGTATGGAAATATAAAAAAAGTATTTTCCTCTCATATTTTGCATTTATTTTTATGGAAATATGAAAATATGCTACTTTTACAACATATCTGTCATTTTTTATTTACAAATGGTAAATAATTTTCATTTATGTCAGATATTTTGTTTTTCTACGTAGAAACTTGAAAATAAGCAACCTTTACCTTATATTTTGTGTATTTCCTTTCAGAAATATGAAAATAATCTGGTTTACAATTTCTATATTTCTGTATGGAAATATGAAAGTAAGCTTGTTTCTCTCATATTTTGCATCTTTTCTTATAAAAATATGAAAATATGTTAGTTTTACATTAAATTTTCATTTTTCATGTTCGAAATTTTTGAAAAATCTTTATTTTTTCTGATATTTTGTTTTTCTACATAGAAAGATGAAAATAAGCTAACATTACATTATATTTTCTGTATTTCCATATAGAAATATGAAATTAACCTTTTTTTACCTCATTTTACCTATTTCTGTATTGAAATATGAAAATAAGCTTTTTTCTCACATATTTTGCAATTTTCTTCCTGGAAATATGAAAATATTTTACTTTTAAATAAAATCTGTCATTTCTCATATTAGAAATTTTTTTAAAAATTTTCATTTTTTCAGGTATTTTGTTTTTCTACATAGAAACATGAAATAAGCTTTTTTTCTCTCATATTTTAAATTTTCCTTTATGGAAATATGAAAATATGCTACATTAACATAAGATTTGACATTTTTTATTTTAGAAATTTAAAAAACATTTTTTGTCAGATATTTTCTTTTTCTACATAGAAACATGAAAAACAAATTATCTGTTTCTACGTAGACATATATAAAATGTGGTAAAAAAAGCATATTTTCATATTTCTATATGGGAATACCAAAAATATAATTGTAAAGGTAGCTTTTTCTCATGTTTCCATGTAGAAAAATAAATATCTTACAAATTTTATTTTTAATTTCGAAAGAAAAATTTTTCAACTTTTATGTAAAAGTAACATATTTTCATATTTCCATGAGGAAAAATTCAAAATATCAGAGAAATAAGCTTATTTTCATATTTCCATACTGAAATACTTAGAATAAGGTAAAAAAAACTTATTTTTATATTTATATATGGAAATTCACAAAATATAACGTAAAGGTAGCTCAATTTCATGTTTCTATGTTGAAAAACAAAATATATGACAAAAATGAAATTTTTTAAATTTCTAGAATAAAAATGACAAATGTTATGTAAAATTAGCATATTTTCATATTTCTATAAATAAAATGCAAAATACTAGAGAATAAAGCTTTTTTCATATTTCCATACAGAAATACGTGAAAATGTGCAAAAAATCTGATTTTCATATTTCTATATGAAAATACGCAAAATATAAGTTAAAATAGCTCATTTTCCGGTTTCCATGTAGAAATACACAATATCGGACAAAAATGAAGTTTTTTTTTCATTTCTAATATTAAAAATGACAAATTTTATATAAAAGTAGAGTATTGTCATATTTCCATAAAGAAAATTGCAAAATATGAGAGAAAAATGCTTATTTTCATATTTCCATCCAGAAATATGTAAAATGTAGTAAAAAAAAGTTTTTTTTTTCATATTTCGATATGGAAATACACAAAATATAAGGTAAAGGTAGCTTATTTTCATGTTTCTATGTAGAAAATCAAAATATTTGACAAAAATGAAAATTTTTTTATTACATTTCAAAAATAAAAAATGACAAAATCTATTTAAATAGAGCTTATTTTTATATTTCCATAAAGTAAAAGACAAAATATGAGAGAAAAATGCTTATTTTCATATTTCCAAACAGAATACGTAAAATGAGGTAAAAAGATTATTTTCATATTTCTATATAGAAATACACAAAATATAAGGTATATGAAGTTTATTTTCATGTTTCTATGTAGAAAAAATATTATCTGACAAAAATGAAGATTTTTTGAAATTTTCTAAAATAAAAAATAACAAATTTTATGTAAAAATATCATATTTTCATATTTCCATAAAAAAATTGCAAGATATGAGAGAAAAAGCTTATTTTCATATTTCCATACAGAAATACAAAACTATAAAGTAAATGTAGCTTATTTTCATGTGTGACTCGATAACTAGGCGTATATTAAGGTGGATTTGTAAAATATGTATTTGATTATAATAAATTAATATAGAAAATGGTTAAAAATATAAAAATAGTTTAAAAACATGTTTCATTTAACAAAATTGAAAAAGAAGAGAAAAATAAATAAATAAAGGCTTTTTCTTTTATAAGGAAATTTGTGGAAGAGAAAAGGGTACCAGATTACTGAAAAATCCTACCAGTCTTCCGGTAAATATTTGAGTACGTGATTTGATGATAAAAGATAAAGTTTAGGAAATAGATTTTTGTGTGTCTTTATTTTATCTTGATCACACTTTAAGAAAATAAAGAAAAGATTCGTAAAAAATTCGTAACGGTTGGCCAGCGAACGCATGCCGCTTAACTCGACTATATTCTGTAAAAAATGGTTTAATTTCTATTTTTGTCTTCAGAAATTTAATTAAATCAACTTTTCAGTGTTAGCTGCTTGTGGTAAGTCAACCAGAATTCATTCCATTTTTCAGTCTGTTTTTCTGTAATTTTTGGAAATTTTTTTTTTCGTTTTTTGTTCGTCTTTCATTATTTATTTGTTGTCAGTTAGTCTGTGTAAATAATTTTGCAATTCAAGGTCATTTTTGACTTAAGATATATAGTATCACGGTTCAATTATTTCCATTAGTTTTGTCTTGTAGAAGAGTTAAATTTCTGTCTTCGAGACATTCAATTCGTAACGGTTGGCCAGCGAACGCATGCCGCTTAACTCGACTATATTCTGTAAAAAATGGTTTAATTTCTGTTTTTGTCTTCAGAAATTTAATTAAATCAACTTTTCAGTGTTAGCTGCCTGTGGTAAGTCAACCGGGATTCAGTCCATTTTCAGTCTGTTTTTCTGTAATTTTTGGAAATTTTTTTTTTCGTTTTTTGTTCGTCTTTGATTTTTTTTTTTTGTCAGTTAGTCTGTGTAAATTTTGAAATTCAAGGTCATTTTTGACTTAAGATAAATGAGTAGCTTTGTTTTAGAAGCATTAAAATTTACTAGCCATTTCTTATCCCAGTCCAATATGGATTGGAGGTCTTTTTCAATCTCGGCTGCGAGGTTAGCTTTGACGCCTGCACCAGATTTTTGTAGGAGGCAAGAGTAAACTGTGGTGTCATCGGCGTACAAACCTTGACATCATTTCTGACAATATCGACAAAGCCATTTCTTCCCACCCCTCTGCCCATGTATTCGTGTTTGGTGACTTTAATGCCCACCACACCAAGTGGCTGAAGAACGCTGTCACTGAACCTGCTGCTGTCCACACCATGAACTTTTCAATCACCCAATCCCTTACGCAAGTAGTGGACTTCCCCACGCGTTTCTCCGACAACCCTAACGGAAGGGACTCACTTCTAGACCTCTGCTTCACTTCCATCCCAGACTCTTGCACTACCAGACAACTCTGCCCACTCGGAAACTCTGACCACACTGTAGTGTCCGTCAATATTTCACTCCACTCCCGCCCGACCCATGAAACCCAAACAAGTAGAATATCCTACTGCTATCAAAGAGCAGACTGGGATTCGTTCCGAGACTTTCTCTGTGACATCCCTTGGAACAACGTCTTTAGTCTTCCCATCGAAGAATGTGCATCCGAGGTCTCCTCCTGGGTTAAGGCTGGCATCGATGCCTTCATCCCTGCTAGGAAATTCCAGCTTAAATCTCATTCGTCTCCATGGTTCTCACCCGCTTGCTCGGCTGCCATAAATAGTATCACGGTTCAATTATTTCCATTAATTTTGTCTTGTAGAAGAGTTAAATTTCTGTCTTCGAGACATTCAATTCGTAACGGTTGGCCAGCGAACGCATGCCGCTTAACTCGACTATATTCTGTAAAAAGTGGTTTAATTTCTATTTTTGTCTTCAGAAATTTAATGAAATCAACTTTTCAGTGTTAGCTGCTTGTGGTAAGTCAACCGGGATTCAGTCCATTTTTCAGTCTGTTTTTCTGTAATTTTTGGAATTTTTTTTTTTCGTTTTTTGTTCGTCTCAATTAACCATCATCGACAATCTCACCTACCTCCCATTAGCATGGACCAGGATTGCCTCCCAGAGAGTAAAACACTACGCCTCCTTGGTCTCACATTTTCAGCGGACCTCAAATGGTATGACTATTGCTAAATCCATTGCTAAATCCGCTGCTATGAAAGTCGGTTCTCTGTCTCTATGTAGGGCCCGGAAGATTTTTCCTGTCTAAATCTATCCATCCGCCCGTGCATTGAATACTGCTGCCATATCTGGTCGGGTGCCCCTGCTATTCTCCTCGGGCTTCTTGATAAGGTTCAGAGGAGGGTCTGTAATGTGATAGATACCGACTTGGCAGACCACCTGCAGTCTATCTCCCACCGGCGCGACGTGGCTTCCCTGTGTCTCTTCTATAAATACTTTCACGGCTTCTGCTCCGATGAACTTAGATCACTGGTGCTCCCTAAATACGAATTTGCACGAGATACTAGATTAGCAACTAGATCCCACCCTTTTACAGTGAAACCGATAAAATGCAACCGTAAATTCTACTCCAACAGTTTCTTTCCTCGCACTTCCCGACTGTGGAATTCTCTTCCACACGATTGCTTCCCCGACGGATACAATCTTCAGGAGTTTAAATGTAAGGTCAATAGACACCTCCTAACACACTAACCTGCTCCCATTCTATCAAACACTCTTCCCATCTGCCCAACCCTCATCCTCGGTATCCTTACTCATCTGTCACCTTCCTGCTGACATTCCCTATGTCTAACCACTCCTTCTCTTTACCTTCCCCTATGTAGCCCCATGCGCAATAGTGGCAGTGGAATGCCTTGCTTGGGGTGAGATGATTAAAAAAAAAAAAAAAGATAATAGAATTTTCGCTTTTTCAAGGCAATAAAAAACGCCTGGTTACAAAGTGTCAGGGCTATAAAAACATCCGACGGCCTTCACACGACACTTTATTAAGATAAAAAGATAAAAAAAATTCCTGGAAAATACGGGATGTCTGCCGGGATGTTTACACATCAAAAGAAGGAAAATTTAAGTAGCTTGAAATTTTGAAGTAGAAACTCCGTTCGTCTTGAGTTGGTCAGTTCGGCAACTGATCTCCATTAATTAGAGTTAGAGCTGTGTGTCACATCGGCAGCCACAACCGAAAAGACTAACTCTAAACAAAATAAAGCATCAATTTAACTCATCCAAGTTGTGGAAGTTCGTTCCTTATAGTTTAATATTGTACTCCCAGCTTGAGACTCCGATTTTTCAACAAACTCCTGGAACATCAGAGCGTGGAGAACGGTCGCCTGAAAAGGTGTTCGGACCGTCCATTGGGGAGTGACACATGTAGAAAAACAAAATATGTAGAAAAACAAAATATCTCACAAAAATGAAGATTCTTTTTAAATTGCTAAAATGAAAAAAATACAAATGTTATGTCAAAGTAGCATATTTTCATATTTCCATAAAGAAAATTGGAAAATAAGAGAAAAAAAAGTAAATTTTCATATTTCCATACAGAAATACGTAAAATGTGGTAACAAAGGTTATTTTCATATTTCTATATGAAAATATACAAAATAGAAGGTAAGAGTAGCATATATTCATGTTTCTATGTAGAAAAACAAAATATCTGAAACAATGAAGTTTCTTTTTAAATTTCTAAAATAAAAAACAACAAATTTTCTGTAAAAGTAAAATATTTTCCTATTTCCATAAGAAAAATGCAAAATGTGAGAGAAAAAACCTTTTTTCATATTTCCATACAGAAATACGTAAAATGTGGTAAATAGGTTATTTTCATATTTCTATATAGAAATACACATAATATAAGTTAAAGGTAGCATATTTTCATGTTTCTATGTAGAAAAAAAAAGTATCTGACAAAAATGAAGATTTGTTTTCAATTTCTAAAATAAGGAATGACAAATTTTATGTAAAAGTAGCATATTTTCGCATTTCCATAAAGAAAAATTCAAAATATTAGAGAAAAATTTTATTTTCGTATTTGCAAACAGAAATACTTAAAATGAGGTAAAAAGATTATTTTCATGTTTCTATATGAAAATACACAACATATAATATAAAAGTAGCTTATTTTCATGTTTCTATGTAGAAAAACAAAATATCTGAAAAAATGAAGATTTCTGTAAATTCTAAAATAAAAAATGACAAATTGTATGCACAAGGAGCATATTTTCATATTTCCATAAAGAAAACTGCAAAATATTAGAGGAAAAGCTTGTTTTCATATAACCTCATAGAAATAATTAAAATGTGGTTCAAAAAGCTTTTTTACATATTTCTATATGGAATTACACAAAATATAATGTAATTTTCATGTTTCTATGTAAAAAGACAAAATATCTGAGAAAAATGAAAATTTGTTTTAAATTTGTACAATAAAAAATGACAAATTTTTTGTAAAAGTAGCATATTTTCATATTTCAATAAAGAAAAATGCAAAATATAAGGGGAAAAAGATTATTTTCATATTTCCATGCAGAAATATATAAAATGTGCTAAAAAGGCATATTTTCATATTTCTATATGAAAATACACAGAATGTAAGGTAAAAGTAGCTTATTTTCATGTTTCTATGTAGAAGATCAAAATATTTGAAAAAAATGAAGTTTTTTTTTAATTCCTAAAATAAAAAATGACAAATTTATGTAAAAGTAGAATATTGTCATATTTCCATGAAGAAATTTGCAAAATAGGAGTGATACAAGCTTATTTTCATATTTCAATACAGAAATACTTAAAATGAGGTAAAACGCTTATTTTCATATTTCTATATGAAAATACACAAAATATAAGGTAAAGGTAGCTTGTTTTCATGTTTCTATGTAGAAAAACAAAATATCTGACAAAAATGAAGATTTTTTTTAATTCATAAAATAAAAAATAACAAATTTTATATAAAAGCAGAATATTTTCAAATTTCCATAGAGAAAAATTCAAAATATGAAAGGAAAAATATCATTTTCATATTTCCATACAGAAATACGAAAAATGTGGCAAAAACGTTTATTTCTATATTTCTATATGAAAATACACAAAATATAAGATAAAGGTAGCTTATATTTTATGTATCTCTTTAGAAAAACAAAATATTTGAAACTTGAAATTCTAAAATAAAAAATTACAAATTTTATGTAAAAATAACATATTTTCATATTTCCAAAAACAAATTCAAAATATGAGAGAAAAAAGCTGAGTTTCGTATTAGAAATACGAAAATATAAAAAAAATATGAAAATACACAAAATATAAGGGAAAAGTAGATTATTTTCATGTTTCTATGTAGAAAAAAAATATCTGAAAAAATGAAGATTAAATTTCTAAAATTTTCTAAAATAAAAAATGGCAAATTTTATGTAAAAGTAGCATATTTTCATATATCCAGAAAGAAAAATTTATAATATGAGAGAAAAAACATTTTATTCATGTTTCCATACAGAAATACGTAAAATGTGGGGAAAAAAGTTTATTTTCATATTTCCATACAGAAATACGTAAAATGTAGTAAACAAGCTTATTTTCGTATTTTTATATCGAAATACACAAAATATATGGTAATGGTAGCTTATTTTCATTTCTCTATGTAGAAAAACAAAATATCAGACAAAAATGAAGATTGTTTAAAAATTTATAAAATAAAAAATGACAAATTTTATGTAAACGTAGCATATTTTCATATTTCCATAAAGAAAAATGCAAAATATGAGAGAAAAAGATATATTTTCATATTTCCATACAGAAATACGTAAAATGTAGTCAAAAAGCTAATTTTCATATTTCTATATGGAAATACAAAACATATATTAGGTAAAGGTAGCTTATCTTCATGTTTCTACGTAGAAAAACAAAATATCTGACAAAAGTGAAATTTTTTTTAATTTCGAAAATAAAAAATAACATATTTTATGTAAAAGTAGCATATTTTCATATTTCCATGAAGAAAAATGCAAAATATGGGAGATAAAAGAATATTTTCATATTTCCATCCAGAAATAAACATTTTTTTAATTTCTAAAATGAAATATGGAAATAAGCTTTTTTCTCTCATATTTTGAATTTTCTTTATGGAAATCTCAAAATATGCTACTTTTGCATAAAATTTGTCATTCTTTATTTTAAAAATATAAAATAAATCTTCATTTTTATCTTCATGGAAGCATGAAAATTTACTACTTTTACATATACTTTGTCACTTTTTATTTTAGATATTTAAAAGATACACTATTATTCTACTTAGAAACATGAAAATAAGCTACATTTACCTTATATTTTGCGTTTTTCTTCATAGAAATATGAAAATATGCTACTTTTACGTAAAATTTGTCATTTTTTTATTTAGAAATTTAAAACAATCTTCATTTTTGTCAGATATTTTGTTCTTCTGCATAGAAAATGAAAATAAGCTACATTTACATATATTTTGCGCATTTTCATATAGATATATGAAAATAAACTTTTTACCACATTTTATGTATTTCTGTATGGAAATATGAAAATAAGCTTTGTTCTCTCATATTTTGCAATTTCCGTTATGGAAATATGAATATATTCTACTTTTACATAAAATTTGTCAATTTTTCTTTTAGAAAATTATAAATGTCTTCATTTTTTCAGACATTTTTTTCTACAGAGAAGCATGTTAATAAGCTACATTTACCTTATATTTTGTGTATTTTCAGAGAGAAATATGAAAATAATATTTTTAACACATTTTACGTATTTCTGTATGTAAATATGAATATAAGCTTTTTTCGCTCATATTTTGACTTTTCTTTTTTAGGAAATATGAAAATATGCTACTTTTAAATAACATTTGTCATTTTTTATTTTACAAATTATAAAAGAAAATTCATGTTTGTCAGATATTTTGTTCTTTTACATAGAAACATAAAAATAATTTACCTTTAACTGATATTTTGTGTATTTCTATGTAGAAATATGAATATAAGCATTTTTAGCACATTTTAAGTATTTCTGTGTGCAATAGGAAAATAATATTTCGCATTTTATTTATGGAAATATGAAAATATGCTACGTTTACGTAAAACTTGTAATTTTTACTTTAGAAATATAAAAGAATTATCATTTTTGTCAGATATTTTGTTTTTCTACACAGAAGCGTGAAATTACGCTACCTTTACCTTATATTTTGCGTATTTCTATATAGAAATTTGAAAATAAGCTTTTTTACCACCCTTTACGTATTTCTGTATGGAATTATGAAAATAATCTTGTTTCTCTCATATTTTGCATTTTTCTTCATGGAAATATGAAAATATGCTTCTTTTACATAAAATTTGTCATTTTTATTTTAGATGATTTCAAAAAATCTTCGATTGTGTCAGATATTTTGTTTTTCTACATAGAAACATAAAACTAAGCTACTTTTACATCATATTTTGTGTATCAGCTTTTTCGCCTCATCTAACGTACTTCTGTACGGAAATATGAAAATAAGCTTATTTTCACTCATATTTTGCAATTTTCATTGTGGAAATATGAAAAACGATATTTTTGTCATTTGTTATTGTAGAATTTTTTTTTTAAATTCATTTTTTCATATATTTCTTCTACATAGAAACATGAAAATATGCTACATTTACCTTATATTTTGTGTATTTCCATATAGAAATATGAAAATAAGCTTTTTTACAACATTTTACGTATTTCTGTATGGAAATACGAAAATAAAACTTTTTCTCTAATATTTTGCATTTTCCTTTATGGAAATATGGAAATATGCTACTTAAGCATAAATTTGTCATTTTTTAATTTGGAAATATAAAGAAGAACTTAAATTCTGTCAGATATTTTGTTTCTCTACATAAAAACACGAAAATAAGCTACCTTTACTTTATTTTGTGTATTACTATATGAAAATGAACTTTTTACCACATTTTACGCATTTCTGTATGGAAATATGTAAATAAGCTTGTTTCTCTCATATTTTGCATTTTTCTTCATGGAAATATAACAATATTCTACTTTTATATATAATGTGTGATTTTTTCATTTAGAAATATAAAAAAATCTTCGTTTTTTCAGATGTTTTGTTTTTCTACATAGAAACATGAAAATAAGCTAACTTTAAATTATATTTTGTGTATTTCCATATAGAAATATGAAAATAAGCTTTTTTACAACATTTTACGTATTTCTGCATGGAAATGTAACGTGGTAATAAAGCTTTTTTTCACATTTCTATATAGAAATACACAAAATATAAGTTAAAGGTAGCTTATTTTCATGTTTCTATGTAGAAAAACAAAATATCTGACTAAAATGAAGATTCTGTTTAAATTTCTAAAATAATAAATGACAAATTTTATGTAAAAATAGCATATTTCTCTCATATTTTGCATTTTCATTTATGGAAAGATGTAAATATGCTACTTTTGTATAAATTTGTCGTTTTTTAATTTAAAAAATTAAAAAACATCTTAAATTTGTCAGATGTTTATGTCCATGGAGAAATATGAAAATAAGCTTTTTTAAAACATTTTACGTATTTCTGTATGGAAATATGAAAGTAATCTTTTTTCTCTTATTTTTTTTTTCTGGAAATATAAAAATATGGAAGTTTTACATAAGATTTGTCATTTTTTATATTAGAAATTTAAAAATATTTTCATTTTTTCAGATATTTTGTTTTTTTACATTTTTCATTTCAGAAATTTTTAAAAAATCTTCATTTTTTAGATATTTTGTTTTTCTACATAGAAACATGAAAATAAGCTACCTTTACCTTATATTTTGTGTATTTCTTTATAGAATGATGAAAATACGCTTATTTACACATTTTACGTATTTCTGTATTGAAATATGAAAATATGCTCTTTCTCTCTCATATTTTGCATTTTCCGTCAGTTAGATATGAAACTATGCATCTTTTACATAAAATGTCTCATTTTTTATTTTTAAAAATTAACAAAAAAATATTCACTTATATGAACATATGCTATTTTTACATAAAATGTGTCTTTTTTTTAATTTCAGAAATGTTTGAAAATCTTAATTTTTGTCATATATTTTGTTTTTCTACATAGAAACATGAAAATAAGCTACCTTTACCTTATATTTTCTGTATTTCTCTATGGAAAGAGGAAAATAAGCCCTTTTACAAATCTTATGTATTTCTGTATTGCAATATGAAAATAAGCTATTTTGATATTTTGCATTTTTCTTCATGGTCATATGAAAATATTGTACTTTCGCATAAAAGTTCTCTTTTTTTTTTAGAAAATTAACAAAAAAATCATTTTTTTCAGATATTGTGTTTTTCTACATAGAAACATGAAAATGAGTTCACTTTACATTATTTAATGTGTATTTCCATATAGAAATATGAAAATAAACTTTTTTACCACCTTTTACGTGTTTCTGTATGGACATGAAAATAAGCTTTTTTCTCTCATATTTTGCATTCTCTTGATGGAAATATGAAAATAATTCTACTTTTACATCAAATTTGATTTTTTTATTTTAGAAATTTTAAAATAAATCATCATTTTAGTCAGATATTTTGTTTTTCTACATAGAACCATGAAAATAATCTACCTTTACCTTATATTTTGTGTATTTCTATGTAGACATATGAAAATATGAAAATAAGTTTTTTTTCCACATTTTAAGTATTTCTGTATGGAAATATGAAAATGAGATTTTTTTCTCATATTTTGCACTTTCCCTTATGAAAATATGAAAGCATGCTACATTTACATAAATTTTCTCATTTTTTACTTTAGAATTTAAAAAGAAACTTCATTTTATTCAGATATTTTGTTTTTCTACAGAGAAACATGAAAATAAGATACCTTTACCTTATATTTTGTGTATTTCCATATAGAAATATGAAAATACTTTTTGACCTCCTTTTAAGTATTTCTGTATGGATATATGAAAATAAGCAATTTTCTCTCATATTTTTTTTGTCTATAGAATCATGAAAATAAGCTACCTTCACCGTATGTGTTGTGTATTTCTCTATAGTAATATGAAAATATGCTTTTTTGACACATTTTACGTATTTCAGTTTTGAAATATGAAAATAAGCTATTAGAAAATATAGAAAATATTTATAAGAAAATAAGCTGTCTTCAGGGAAATATGAAAATATGCTGCATTTACATAAAATTTGTCATTTTTTATTTTAGAAAATTAACAAAAATTTCATTTTTTCAGATATTGTATTTTTCTACATAGAAATATGAAAATAATCTTTTTTACCATATTTTACGTGTTTCTGTGTGGAAATATGACAATAAGCTTTTTTCTGATATTTTGCAATTTTCTTGATGGAAATATGAAAATATGCTTCTTTTACAGACAAATTTGTCATCTTTTATGTTAGACATTTAAAAGAATCTTCATTTTTTCAGATACTTTGTTTCTCTATATAGAAACATAAATATAAGCTACTTTTACTATATATTTTGTGTATTTCCATATAGGAATATATGAAAATATGTTTTTTTTACCTCATTTTAAGTATTTCTGTATGGATATATGAAAATAGGCATTTTTCTCTCCTATTTCGAATTTTTCTTCATGGAATTATGGAAATATGCTACTTTTCCATAAAATTTGCCATTTGTTATTTAGAAAATTAAAATAAATCTTCATTTCTTTCAGATTTTGTTTTTCTACATAGAAACATGAAAATAAGCTACCTTTACATTATATTTTGTGTATTTCCATATATAAATATGAAAATAACCTTTTTACGGCATTTCATGTATTTCTGTATGGAAATATGAAAATAAGCTTTTTTCTCTTATATTTTGCAATTTTCTTTATGGAAATAATTACAATGTGCTACTTTTACATAAAATTTGGCATTTTTTTTTTTAGAAATTTAAAAAACCTTTATTTATTTCAGATATTTAGTTTTTCTACATAGAAACATGAAAAGAAGCTACCTTTTTCTTATATTTTGTGTATTTCCATTTATATGTAAATATGATACTTTTCGATAAAATTTGCCATTTTTTATTTAGAAAATTTAAAAAAAACTTCATTTTTGTCAGATATTGTGTTTTTCTACATAGAAATATGAAAATAAGCTACCTTTAGTTTATTTTGTGTATGTACATATAGAAATATGAAAATAAGCTTTTTTACTACATTTTATGTATTTCTGTATGGAAATATGAAATTGAGTTTATTCTCTTATATTTTGCATTTTTCTTTCTGGAAATATTAAAATGTACTATTTTTACATTAAATTTGTCATATTTATTTGAGATAGTTCCAAAAAAAATTTCAATTTTTCAGATATTTATAGAAACATGAAAATAAGCTACCTTTACCTTATATTTTGTATTTTTCCATATACAAATATGAAAATAAGCTTTTTTTACCCCATTTTAATTATTTCTGACTAGATATATGAAGATAAGCTTTTTTTCTCTCATATTTTGTATTTTTTCTTATGGAAATATGAAAATCTGTAATATTTACATAAAAGTTGTTATTTGTTATTTTAGAAATTTAACAAACATCTTCATTTTTGAAAGATATTTTGATTTTCTACATAGAAACATGAAAATAAGCTACCTTTAGTTTATATTTTGTGTATTTCCATATAGAAATATGAAAATAAGCTTTTTTATCACATTTTTCTAATTTCTGTTTGGAAATATGAAAATAAGCTTTTTTCTCTCATATTTTGCAAAGTCTTTATCGAAATATGAAAACATGCTACTTTTACATAAAATTTGTCATTTTTTATTTCAGAAATTTAAAAAGAATTTTTTAAAATTTTTGTCAGATGTTTTTGTTCTTCTACATACAAACATGAAAATAAGCTATCTTTTCCTTATATTTTGGATGCTTCTATATAGAAATATGAAAATATGCTAGTTTTACATAAAATCTGTTATATTTTATTTTAGAATTTAAAAAAAAAACTTCATTTTTGTCAGATATTTTGTTTTTGTACAGAGTAACATGTAAATAAGCTACCTTTACCTTATATTTCATGTATTTCTGTATAGAAATATGAAAATAAGCTTTTTTACTACATTTTACGTATTTCTGTGTGGAAATATGTCAAGTTTTTCTCTGTTATTTTGCAATTGTCTCTATGGAAATATGAAAATATGCTACTTTTACATAAAATTTGTCATTTATTATACTAGAAAATTTAAAAAAAACTTCATTTTTGTCATATATTTTAATTTTCTACATAGAAGCATGAAAATAATCTACCTTTACCTTATATGATGTGTATTTCTATATAGAAATATGAAAATAATTTTTTTTACCACATTTTACGTATTTCTGTATGGAAATATGAAAATAAGCTATTTTCTATTTCGCATTTGTCTTTATGAAAATATGAAAATATACTACTTTTTAATAAAAATTGTCATATTCATTTCAGATATTTTCAAAGAAATTTCATTTTTTTAAGATATTAGTTCTTTCCACATAGAAACATGAAAATAAGCTACCTTTCTTATATTTTGTGTATTTCCATATAGAAATCTGAAACTAAGCCTTTTTACCACATTTTAAGTATTTCTGCATGGAAATATGAAAATAAGCATTTTTCTCTCATATTTTGCAATTTTCTTTATGGAAAAATGAAAATATGCTATTTTACATATAATTTGAAATTTTTTATTTTAGAAATATAAAATATATTTTGTGTATTTCCATAGAGAAATATGAAAATAAGCTTTTTCACCAGATTTTAATATTTCTGTATGGAAATATGAAAATAAGCATTTTCTCTCATATATTGCATTTTTCTTCATGGAAATATGAAAATATACTACTTTTACATAAAATTTTTCATATTTATTTTAAATATTATTTTAGAAAATTTCAATTTTACAGATATTTAGATTTTTCTACATAGAAACATGAAAATAAGCTACTTTTACCTTTTATTTTGTGTATTTTCAAACAAAAATATTAATATCTGAGCTTTTTTCTCTCATATTTTGCGTTTCTCTTTATGGAGATATGAGAATTTTTACATAAAATTTGTAATTTTTTATTTTAGAAATTTAAAAACAGCTTCATTTTTGTCAGATATTTTGTTTCTCTACATAGAAACATGAAAATAAGCCACCTTTAATTTTTATTTTCTGTATTTTTACAGAGAAATATGAAAATAAGATTTTACCACATTTTAAGTATTTCTGTTTGGAAATACGAAAAAGAAATTTTTCTCTAATATTTTGTAATTTCCTTTATGGAAATATGAAAGAATGCTATATTTACATAAAATTTGTCATTTTTTATTATAGAATCTTTTAGAAAATATATATATATATAAAATATTTTGCTTATATACAGAGAAACATGAAAATAAGCTATCTTTAACATATATTTTGTGTATTTCGGTATAGAAATATGAAAAAAAGCTGTTTTACCACATTTTACCTATTTCTGTATGGAAATATGAAAATAAGCTTTTCTCCCTCATATTTTGCAATTTTTTAAGGAAAAATGAAAATATGATACTTTTACATAAAATTTGAATTTTTCTATTAGAGAAATTTCAATAAAATCATCATTTTGTCAGATATTTTGTCAGATATTTTGTTTTTTTACATAGAAACGTGAAAATAAGCTATCATAACCTCATATTTTGTGTATTTCCATAGAGAAATATGAAAATAAGCTTTTTACCAGATTTGAGTATTACTGTATGAAAATATGAAAATAAGTTTTTTCTCTCATATTTTGCATTTTTCTTCAAAGAAATATGAAAATAGACTTCTTTGACATGGAATTTGTCATGTTTAATTTAGATATTTCCAAAGAATTTTCAATTTTTCAAATATTAAGTTTTTCTACATAGAAACATGAAAATAAGCTACCTTTACCATATATATTGTGTATTTCTATATAGAAATATGATAATAAGCTTTTTTACCTCATTTTAAGTATTTCTGACTGGATATATGAAAATAAGCTTTTTTTATCTCATATTTTGCATTTTTCTTTATGGAAATCGAAAATATGCTATTTTTACTTAAACTGTGTCAAATTTTATTTTAGAAATTTAAAAAACATCTTCCTTTTTGTCATATATTTTCATTTTCTACATAGACACATGAAAATAAATATTTCGCATTTTTTATAGAATTATGGAATATGCAATTTTTACATAAAATTTGCATTTTTTATTTTATAAATTTAAAAAAAGTCTTTATTTTTGTCAGATATTTTGTTTTTCTAATAGAAACATGAAAATAATCTATGTGAGAAGAATGAAAATAAGCTACTTTTACCTTATATTTTGTGTATTTCCATATAAAAATATGAAAATAATCTTTCTTACCATATTTTACGTATTTCTGTATGAAAGATGAAAATATGCTACCTTTACATAAAATTTGTCATTTTTGGTTTTAGAAATAAAAAGAGAATCTTCATTTTTTTCAGATATTTTTTCTAAATATTAACATGAAAATAAGCTACCTTTACATTATATTTTGTATATTTTTATATAGAAATATGAAAATTAGCTTTTTTACCACATTTTACTGGTTTCTGTATGGAAATATGAAAAAAAGCTTTTTTTTAATGGAAATATCAAAATATGTTACTTTTAAATAAATTTTGTCATTTTTTATTTTAGAAATTTAAAAAACATATTCATTTTTGTCAGATATTTTGTTTTTCTACATAGAAACATGAAAGTAAGCTACCTTTAACTTATATTTTGTGCATTTCACTATAGAAATGTGGAAATAAGCTTTTTTACCACATTTTACGTATTTCTGTATGGAAATATGAAATACGCTGTTTTCTCTAATATTTTGCATTTTTCTTTATGGAAATATGAAAATCAGCTAATTTTACATAACATTTATCATTTTTTATTTTAGACAATTAAAAAAAACTTCATTTTTTTCAGATATTTTGTTTTTCTACATACAAACATGAATATAGGCTATCTTTAACTTATATTTTGTGTACTTCCGTATAGAAATATGAAAATAAGCTTTTTTAACCACATTTTTTCTCTCATTTGCTTTATGAAAATATGAAAATATGCAATTTTTACATTAACTTTGTCATTTTTTATTTTAGAAATATAAAAAACATCTTCATTTTTTCAGGTATTTATTTTCTACATAGAAACATGAAAATAAGCTACCTGTACATTATATTTTGTATATTTTTATATAGAAATATGAAAGTAAGCATTTTACTTCATATTACATATTTCTCTATGGAAATATGAAAATAAGATTTTTTTCTCTCATATTTTGCATTGTTTTATGGAAATAAGAAAATATACTACTTTTACATAAAATTTACATTTTTTCTTTCAGAAATTTGAAAAGCATCTTCATTTTTGTCAGATATTTTGTTTTCCTACATAGAAACATGCAAATAAGCTACTTTTACTTTATATTTTGTGTTTTCATATAGAAATATGAACATAAGATATTTTGCTACATTTTACATATTTCTGTAAGGTAATATGAAAATAAACTTTTTTCTCTCATTTTTTGAATTTTTCTTGATGGAAATATAAAAATATGCTACTCTTACATAAAATTTGTCGTTTTTTATTTTAGAAATTAAAAAAAAAATCTTCATTGTAGTCAGATATTTTTTCTATATTGAAACATGACAATAAGCTACCATTACCTTATATTTTGTGTATTTCCATATAAAAATATTAAAATAAGCTCTTTTACCATATTTTGAGTATTTCTGTATGGAAATTAAGCTTTTTAGTCTAATTTTTGCATTTTTCTTGATGGAAATATGAAAATATGCTACTTTTACATAAAGTTTGTCATTTTATATTTTCTAAATTTAAAACAAACTTCATTTTTTTTCAAATATTTTTTTTTCTACATAGAAACATGAAAAGAATCTACCTTTATGTTATATTTTGTGTATTTCCATACAGAAATATGAAAATAAGCATTTTTACCTCATTTTAAGTCTTTCTGTATGAATATATGAAAATAAACTTTTGTGTCTCATATTTTTCATTTTCTTCATGAAAATATGAAAATGTGCTATTTTTACATAAAATTTGTCATTTTTTATTTTAGAAATATGCAAAAAACCTTCATTTTTTCAGAGGTTTTGTTTTTCTGCATTGAAAATGAAGATCTTTTAAAATTTTCTAACATGAAAAATGACAAATTTGTCTGTAAAAGAAGCATATTTTTATATTTCCATAGAGAAAATTGCAAAATATCAGAGAAAAAAGCTTGTCATACTTCCACACAGAAACATGTAAAATATGGTAAAAAAGATTATTTTCATATTTCTATATGGAAATACAGAAGAATATAATGTCAAGAGAGCTTATTTTCATGTTATTCTGTAAAAAAACAAAATATCTGAATAAAATGAAGTTTTTTTTTAAATTCTAAAGTAAAAAATACAACATTTATGTAAATGTAGATTACTTTCATAATTCCATAAAGGAAATTGCAAAATATGAGAAAAAAACTCATTTTCATATAGAAATACTTACAATGTCGTAAAAAAAGCTATTTTCATATGTCGACATAGAAATACACAAAATATAACGTAAAGGTAGCTTATCTTCATGTTTCTATGTAGAAAAACAAAATATCTGTCAAAAATGATTTCTTTAAAATTTCTAAAATAAAAAAATTCAAATTTGATGTAAAAGTAGAATTATTTTCATGTTTCCATAAAGAAAATGCAAAATATGAGACAAAAAAGCTTATTTTCATATTCCAATCCAGAAACATGTAAAAGGTGGTAAAAAAGGTTATTTTCATATTTCTATATGGAAATACACAAAATATAAGGTAAAGGTATGTTATTTTCATGATTCTTTTTTCTCTCATATTTGCAAAATATGAGAGAAAAAAGCTTATTTTCCTATATCCATACAGAAATACTTTAAATGGGGTAAAAAGCTTACTTTCATATTTCTATATGAAAATACAAAATATATAAGGTAAAAGTCACTTATATTCATATTGCTCTATGGAAATAAACATCTGACAAAATGTAAGTTTTTTTTTTAATTTCTAAATTAAAAAACAACAAATTTATGCAAAAGTAGCATATTTACATCTTTCCATAAATGAAAATGCAAAATATGAGATAAAAAGTTTTATTTTCACATTTCCATACAGAAATACGTAAAATGTTGTAAAAAAGCTTATTTTCATATTTCTATATGGAAATACACAAAATATAAGTTAAAGTTAGCTTATTTTCATGTTTTTATGTAGAAAAATAAAACATCTGAAAAACCGAAAACTTTCTAACCACATATTACGTATTTCTGTATGGAAATATGAAAATAAGCATTTGCTCTCATATTTTGGATTTTTTGGATAAAAATGCAAAATATTCTATTTTAACATGATATTTGTCATTTTTTTCTTTTACAAATATAGAAAATATCTTAAATCTTGTCAGATATTTTGTTTTTCTACATAGAAACATGAAAATAAGCTACCTTTACCTCATATTTTGTGTATTTCCATATAGAATATTATGAAAAATAAACTTTTTTATCACATTTTACATATTTCTGTATGGAAATGTGAAAATAAGCTTTTTTCTCTCATATTTTTCATTATTCTTTCTGGAAATATGAAAATATGCTACATTCACATAGAATTTGTCATTTTTTATTTTATAAATTTTTAAAATTCTTCATTTTTGTCAGATATTTTGCTTTTCTACATAGAAACATGGAAATAAGCTACCTTTACCTTATATTTTGTGTATTTCCATATAGAAATATGAAAATAAGACTTTTTTACCACATTTTAAGTATTTCCATATGGAAATATGAAAATAAGCATTTTTCTCACATATTTTGCATTTTTCTTTATGGAAATATGAAATATGCTACATTTACATAAAATTTGTCATTTTTTATATCAGAAATTTAAAAAACTCTTCATTTTTGTCAGATATTTTGTTTTTCTGCATAGAAACATGAAAATAAGCTACCTTTACCTTATAGTTTGTGTATTTCCATATAGAAATATGAAAATAACCTTTTTACCATATTTTACGTATTTCTGTATCAAAATATGAAAATAAGATTTTTTCTCTCATATGTATCATTTTTCTCATTTATGATACCTGTTTTCATCAGTTTATAATAATTTTTATTAATTTATCTGAAAGATAAATTAATTTTCTGAAGGTTTGAAATTTTCAAATTTTACGTAATAAATCTCTTGCTTTTTGGAGATATTCAAACTCCCAGAAAATATTGAAAACCCTAAAATCTTTTTAATATCTAAGTGTTTTCTATTCATAGCAAGTGGTTTCAACATGTTTCACTTATTTTCATTAATTTATCCTCGGGATGAATTAATTTTCTATGACTCTGACAATTTCAAAATATACCACAAAAAGTATACCTTATTAGCTGATTTCGCATAGTTTTTCAACGTATTTGTTCAAGTTTTTAAACTTCTGTAAAGTATCGAAACCTCAAAACTTTTTTTGAAATCTAAGCGTTTCCTTATTGTTACCTAATGTTTTCATCATGTTATAATAATTTTTATTAATTTATCTGAAAGATAAATTAATTTTCTGAAAGTTTGAAATTTTCAAATTTTACGTAATAAATTAATTTATTTTTTTGGAGATATTCAAACTACCAGGAAATATTGAAGACCCTAAAAAATTTTTTCATATCTAAATGTTTTCTATTCATAGAAAGTGGTTTCATCATGTTTCACGTATTTTCATTAATTTATCCTAAGGATGAATTAATTTTCTGAGACTCTGAAAATTTCAAAATATACCTAAAAAAGTATAGCTTTTTAGTTGATTTTGCATAGTTTATCAACGTACTTGTAAAAGTTTTTAAACTTCTGTAAAATATCAAAACCTCCAAATTTTTTTAAAATCTAAGCATTTCCTATTGTTACCTAATGTTTTCATCATGTTATAATGATTTTTATTACTTTATCATTCAGATAAATTAATTTTCTGAAAGTTTGAAAATTTCAAATTTTACGTAATAAATCTATTGCATTTTGGAGATATCCAAACTTCCAGAATATATTGAAGACCCCAAAATTTTTTAATATCTAAGTATTTTCTATTCGTACCTAGTGGTTTCAACATGTTTCACTTATTTTCATTAATTTATCCTAAGGAAGAATTAATTTTCTTAGACTCTGTAAATTTAAAGTTACCTTAAAATGTATACCTTTTTAGTTGATTTCACATAGTTTATCAACGTATTTGTAAAAGTTTTTAAACTTCCGTAATTATCAAAAGTCCCAATTTTTTTTTCATCTAAGCGTTTCCCATTGATACTTAATGTTTTCATCATGTTATATTTTTTTAATTTCTCTGAAAGATAAAAGAATTTTTATGAAAATTTGAAATTTTCGAAATTTACATTAAAAACTATAGTAATATGTTAATAGTGTTTTCTATTGATACGAAGTGGTTTCATCTTGTTTCATGTGATTTCATTACTTTATGTGAAGGATGAATTAATTTTCTCAGACTTTAATTATTTCAAAATTTACCTTAATAACAAAAGCTTTTTAGTTGATTTCGACATAGTTTTTCAACTTATTTCTACAAGTTATTAAACTTCTGTAAAGTATCAAAAAGCCCTGAAACATTTTAAAATCTAAGTGTTTTCCATTGATACCAAATGTTTTCATCATGTTACCATAATTTCCATTAATTCATACTAAGAATAAATTAATTTTATGAAAGTTTGAAATTTACGTTCAAAAACTATTGCAATCTGCTGATATTAAAACTTCAGTAAAATATCGAAGACCTTTAAATTTTTTAAAATCCCAAGTGGTTTGCAGCTTGTTTCAGTTGATTTCATTAACTTATCTTAAGGATGAATTAATTTTCTCTGATTTCATTATTTCTAAATTTATGTTAAATACAATAGCTTTTTAGTTGATTTCGACGTAGTTTTTTAACATATTCGTACATGTTTTTAAACTTCCGTAAATTATATCAAAACCCTAAAATCTTTTAAAATCTTAAGTGTTTTCTTTTGACACTGAATATTTGCATCATGTTAGAATAATTTTCCTTAATTTATACTAAGTATAAATTGATTTTATGAACGTTGGAAATTTTCAAAAATTACGTTAAAAAAACTGTAGCAATTTGTTGATATTTAAACTTTCGTAAAATGTCGAAGACCCCTAAAATTTTTTAAAATCCAAGTGTTTGCCATTGATACCAAGTAGCTTCAACTTGTTTCAGCAGATTTCATTAATTTATCTTAAGCATGAATTAATTTTCTCTTACTTTGATTCTTGCAAAATTTACGTTAAAAATTTTTTAGTTGATTTCGACGTAGTTTTTCAATGTATTTGTACAAGTTTTTAAACTTCCGTAAAGTCTCGACAACACCTTAATTTTTTTTAAATCTGAATGTTTTCCATTGATACCGAATGTTTTCATCATGTTATAATCATTTTCATTATATTATACTAAGGATAAATTAATTATGTGAAAATTTGAAATTTTCGAAATTGACGTTCAAAACTTTAGCAATTTGTTGATATTTAATCTTCTGTAAAATATCAAAGATTCCTAATTTTTTAAAAATCTAAGTGTTTTTCATTGATATTAAGTGGTTTCAACTTATTTCATTTGATTTCATTAATTTATCTTTAGGATGAATTAATTTTCTCAGAGTTTGATCATTTCAAAATTTACCTGAAAACAATAGTTTTTTACTTATTTCAATGTAGTTTCAACATATTTGTGAAAGTTTTTAAACTACCATAAAATATCGAAAACCCCTAAATCTTTTTTTTAAATCTAAGTGTTTTTCATTGATACCGAACATTTTCATCATGTGATAATAATTTTAATTAATTTATAGTAAGGATGAATTGATTTTATGAAACTCTGAAATTTTCGAAATTTACGTTCAAAAATTATAGCAATCTGTTGATATTTAAACTTCCATAAAATATTGAAGACCTGTAAATTTTTTTTAAATTCAAATGTTTACTATTGATACCAAGTTGTTTCAACTAGTTTCAGTTGATTTCATTATCTTAAGGATGAATTTTCTCAGACTTTGATTATTTCAAAATTTACGTTAAAAACAACAGCTTTTTTAGTTGATAACGATGTAGTTTTTCAACAAGTTTTTAAACTTCTGTAAAGTATTGAAAACCCCTAAAATTTTTAAAATCTAAGTGTTTTCCATTGATACCGAATGTTTTCATCATGTTATAATAATTTTCATTATCCTAAGTATAAATTAATTTTTGAGTGTTTCAAATTTTCCAAATTTACGTTAAAAACTATAATATATTGTTGATATTTAATTTCCGTAAAATATCGAAAAACCCTAAAATCTTTTAAAATCTAAGTGTTTTCTATTGATACCAAGTAGTGTCATCATGTTTCAGTTATTTTCATTAATTTCTTTTAAGGATAAATCAATTTTCTGAGAGTTTGAAAATTTCAAAATTTACATTAAAAATTATAGCTTTTTCTTCATTTCAGCCTTGTTTTTTTTAATGTATTTGTAGAATTTTTTCAACTTTCGTAAAATATCGAAAATCCCTAAAAATTTTTAAAAGCTAAGTGTTTTCCTTCCATACTAAATGTTTTCATGTTATAATAATTTTCATAAATTTATTTTCTGAATGTTTGAAATTTTCCAAATTTATGTTAAAACTATAGTATTTTGTTGATATGTAAACTTCCATAAAATATTGAAAACCCTTAAAGTTTTTTTTAAAATACATGTATTTTCCATTGATACCAAGTGGTTTTATCATGTTTCACTTATTTTCATTAATTTATCTTAACGATGAATCAGTTTTCTGAGACTTTGAATATTTCAAAATTTATGTTAAAAACTATAGATTTTTCTCGATTTCGGCATTGTTTCTCAACGTATTTGTAAATGTTTTTCAACTTCTGTAAAATCTCAAAAAACCCTAATATTTTTTAAAATTTAATTTTCATTAATTTATCTTATGTATAAATTAATTTTCTGAATGTTTGAAATTTTCTAAATTTATGTTAAAACTATTATATTTTGTTGATATGTAAATTTCCAGAAAATATCGAAGACCCCTAATTTTTTTAAAAATCCATTTGTTTTCCATTGATACCAAGTGATTTTGTCATGTTTCAGTTATTTTCATTAATTTATATGAAGGATGAATCAATTTTCTGGGAAAATTTCAAAATTTACGTTTTTTAACATTACAGCTTTTTCTCCATTTCAGCATTGTTTTTGAACGTATTTGAAAAGTTTTCCAACTTCCGTAAGGATTCAAAATTTCTTAAAATTATAAAAATCTAAGTGTTTTTCATTGATATCAAATATTATTATTTTATAATGCTCTCTGAAAGGGCAATACAAATGAAGAAGGACTTGTACCTATGTTTTATCGATTATGCAAAGGTATTTGACAAAATATGCCACAAAGAATTGATGCTCAGCAGCCTCGATATATTTGGGAAAGTTATAAGAGTAATCAAAAATCTCTACTGGCAGCAAACCGCCTGCATACAAACAGGTAATGAATTCAGCAGATATATAAAGATATAAAGGGGCGTAAGACAAGGATGTGTCTTTTCACTGGATCTATTCAAATTGTAAAGTGAGACTATTCTGAGGACCCTAGATTTTATGCCAGGATTCGTCATTGGAGGCCACAATTTAAACATCATAAGGTATGCAGATGATACAGTGCTGATTGCAGACATGGAAAGGAAACTACAAGACTTCCTACTGAAGGTAGCTGACGAGTGTGACAAGAAAGGACTACAAATAAACTGCAAAAAAACGAATGCACGGTCATCAGCAAAAAGAGCAGCCCAAAATGCCAAATACAGGTAAGGGATACTAAAATCAAGCAGGTATAAAAATTTAAACACCTGGGAAGTGTTCTAACAGAAGATGGAAAGTGTGACACAGAGATCCAAAGGTGAATTGGCATGGCGAAGGACACATTGTAGAAGTTGAGTAAAGTATTAAGAGAAAATTTCGCTAAAAACAAAGAAAAGAGTACTGGATTGCTATGTGATGTCAGATCTTCAATATGGCAGTGAATGCTGGACAATATCATCGAAGATGAAGGAGAAACTTGAAGCAATTGAAATGTGGTTCTACAGAAGGATGCTCTGTGGATATCATGGATTGAGCATGTGAGCCAAAATGAGGTTTTGGAAAGGAGCAAAACTGAGCATCAGGAAGAGACAGCTAAAGATCCTGGGACATGCAATGAGGAAGGAGGGCTTGGAGAACCTGATACTAACCAGCTAGATAAAGGGAAAAAGATATAGGGGAAAGCAGCGAATAACATATTTGAAGGACATGATCAGGTGGATTACGGAATGAGAGTTTCATGGTGTAACAGGAGAAAGCATGCTAAGGGCCACGAGGGATAGGGAGATGTGGAAAGCCATGATCACCTACATCCTGAAAAGAAAAGGGCACATAGAAGGAGAAGACTATTAAGCAAAACGTAATATTACGCAAGTTGTTTTTTGGCGTTGAAAGACACATTAATATTTTTTTTATTTATTAGTTAAATGCAGGACTCATGGGGGAATGTAAATAATGTAATTTTTTTTAATTACACAACACTTTTTCTGAAAATCTGCTCCAAATAGTAAAATCAAAAATACATTAAAACTATGCTAGTTTTAATGTAGATAAAGTTGTACTGTTTTTTTAATTTTAGGGTATTATATTTTGAAGAAGAAAAAAAAATTTGATGAATAATGAATTTTTATAAGAATTATTTTCATTTTTTTCTTTGCTAATTAAAGTTTCAAACATCTTTTTAAATTTCTTCTAGTTACTCACTGTATTTGGTTATTAATTCATTAAAAATAGATTATTCACAAATCGAAAATTCTTAGGCATGATACAAGTCATTTAGAATTAGGATTTTTTTTAAATTTCTAATTTTTTTATGTTAAACTGCACATTTTCTTTTACTATGGAAACTTATAAGACACTTATCATTAAAAGGTCACATGTTTTAAGGGTTGTTTCCCTCACAAAATGTTAAATTATGTCAACTTTTGATTACCATACTACCAGATTGATTGATACTTAATAAGTCAACAAGTCAGACCTTTGTAATTAAGAAATACTTTTATTCTAAATTTCATGCTATAAACAAGTAATATTTGCTTCAGATCAGATTAATTTAACTTTAAATTTTATAATTTTCCAAAAATAACGAGTGAGAGATGTATATTTTATTTTTGCCAGATTTTTAAAACCTTGAATTAACTTTTTGTTTACAAATGTGTCGATCACTCAAAAAATGTCCGAAAAAATTTGAAGATGGCTCTGTTAAAGTGATTGCACATGTACCCAGGATGCTTCTTCCAGCAGAAAAAAATTACTTAGTGATAGAGAAGGAAAGTTTAGGGATTATCTTTGCCATTAAAAGGTTCCATGGATTTATTCATTACATTGCAGACGGATCATAAATTGTTGTTAGTGATTTATGAATAAAAAAAAGGATTACCAACTAATATGGCTAACAGATTGCAACAATGGGGAACCATTCTTCTAAATTATGACTTTAGAATGGAGTTCTTGCCATCAAGTAAGCTAAGTCATGCAGACAGATTATCCAGACTGTTTCCAAGGAATAATGAGGCCTTCAAAGACACAGTCATTGCTACCCTACAATCAGAGGTAGAGATTAAAAATATTTAGTGCAATACTGCACAAGAACTACCTGTAAGGTTGGAGGTTATAAAAAAGAAACTAGTGAATGACAAATTTATTACGGAAATAGAAAATAAATTAAAAGACAAGAATAAAAAAAGATTCTGAGGTTTATTCAATATATAATGATGTACAGCAAAAGATTAGTGGTACCTCTAGCACTACAAAAAAGGATCCTGAAAGAATTCTATGCAGGACACCCTGGTATATCCAGTATGAAGATTAACATTCACAAAAAAAAAATATTAATTTCTATTTTTTTGTTTTTTGTTGTCATATCATTTTTAGAATTAACATTCACAAACAAAAAAGTAAATTTCTTTTCTTTTGTTGTAGTTTCCCTATCATTTTTTATTTATGATTAACATTCACAAACATAAAAATATTATTTTCTTTTGTTTTTTAGTTTTTCCTATTATTTCCTTTTTACAATTAACATTTACAAACATAAATATATAAATTTCTTTTCTTTTGTAGTTTCCCTGTATCGGCTTTTTGCAATTTACATTTACAAACAAAAATATTAATTTCCTTTCTTTTGTAGTTTCCCTATCATTTCCTATTTACAATCAACATTCACAAACAAAAAATAATAATTTCTATTCTTTTGTAGTCCCCCCCCCCCCATCATTTACAATCAATATTCAAAAACAGAAAAATACTAATTCCTTTTTTTTGTATTTTCCCCTCAAGGAATTTTCTCTCAACAATCCAAGAAAGATTTCAAACTATCTTTCTACATCTAGATTTGAATGTATACAAGTCATGAATCTTTTCAGTGAGCAACAAAATCTCTTACATTTGCTT
The DNA here is from genome assembly GCA_037127315.1 of Ascarosepion bandense. Classification (NCBI taxonomy): domain Eukaryota; kingdom Metazoa; phylum Mollusca; class Cephalopoda; order Sepiida; family Sepiidae; genus Ascarosepion; species Ascarosepion bandense. The sequence goes on from JBBBDQ010002488.1 coordinate 68,774, forward strand.
TCAACATATTTTAATATCATTTTCTGTAAATTAATTTAATTTGTTGTACAAGCATTTCCTCTTCATGACAATTTCTTAGAACTACAGATTTTAATAATTCTGATTTATTTTTCTGAAATGAACTACTGACACTACATAAAGCATATAAATTTGTGAATTCTTTATTTTGCTTTGTTAAAATTAACCATGTGTTTCCTTGTCATTATTAGCCTTCATTAATCTTCTTGCTGAAGGTAAATCAACTGTTCATTTTAACCCCTAAGCCCCATCCTACTATAACTTCATATAATATTTTGTATTTTATTATTAATATTATTAGTATTTAACAATTTTTATTTATAATATAGGATTATATAATAAAAATGTGTTTTCAGTCAATGCAAAATAATATTTTCTTATAATTCCTCATTAAATTTGCAGTTTAAGAAATATATATTTATAATTTTTTTTTTAAATTACCTGCAGTTTAAATTATGTTAGCTGTTAACTTGCTTCCCTGTTCTATCTATTGACATGGCAAAGCTCTATCTAAATGAAATTAGAGTGGTTGTAACATTTATTTACTAAGAATATAACTGTGCCAGTTGAATAATTCAAAAGACAATGTGTGAGAAAACACAAACTAAATATTACTAGGTATGCCGTAAGACTGTTACAGATCATAAGAAATTGACAAACATTTATTTTTGTACATTTGCCAATTTCTATATTTTTAAAACATTTTTACAAAACAATTTTGTAAACTTTTAGTTTTTATTATACAAGAAACAGGATTTCCAGATTTATTAGCATTGTACAAGAATTTGAATGATTATTAGTAGATTTCTCTTAGAAAATCTTTTGGCTAATAAAAAGATTCTAGTCATTTTAATCAAAATGTTAGAGAATACACTTTTCAACTCAGTTTATTAATAAATAATTTTCTATGAATATGATTATAGTCTTTAAATAAAAGGGAATTGAATATTTGTGGACATAAAACTTTATTATGTCTTACAATATTATGATAACCAAATTGTAGCAGATCTAAAAACAAATGAAACACTGCTTTCCAAATGGTTTTAAAATGTGAGATATAAGAATTTTATATAAGATATGTAAAGAGTAGTTTCACTTAAGAGATCAGACTGAGTCAAGGAATTGCTCTCGATCCAAAGCTATAAAAAATCTATCACAAGGAATCGAAAAGCTATTTGCAAATTTTCAACACTTAGGTTATCAAGGATTAATAAAATATATCAAGAACTTTTCTTTCAAATTACCAAAAATCATAGAGAAATCAAGAATTTCACATCTTGCTAGCTGGATATCATGTTCATATTTCTTATTGAAGAAACCAAATCTGTAAAGGCTTCTTATCTTTTCCAGAGACTTCCTTTTACAGAGTATTAACAGTTTTCATTGTATGCCCTGGTTTTCTCTGTAGAATCTGAGATGATAGTTCATAAAAAGGAAGAATATTTCTCAAAACAATTCAAGAATGCATTGTGATTGAAGAGTGAAATAATAGCAGACAAAGACTACCGGTTTTCGTCCATGTGTGGTATCTGAGTAAAAGTGAAGATAGATGCTTCTGTCAATAGATGTGGACTGAGAATCTCTTCAGACTGACACCGACGGATACTTGGCTGTTTTTGCTGCATGAAAGGAATATGATTACCTTTTGTAGAGACAATCTCCTCACTGCGAGCCAAAATATTTAAGGCTGCATTGTAGTTTGGCGGCGGAGTAGGTGGCACATTTAAGGTGAAAGAATTCTGCAAGAAAAAAATTAAGTGTCAAGAAAAATTCAAATATTAAAATAAATTATTTTAATAATTTTTGCCCCAAGCAGGGTGTTAAAGTCATTAAGTTACAAGGGTTTACTAAGAATAAAAGAATCTGAGAAGAAATATTATTAAAAAGACAAGATCCAAAAAGATGCGATACTGATGTACATCGTACTTAAATTAATGAAATTTACAAGAAATCAAAAAATGCAGGTAAGAGTTCCATTAAAGGGGACCAAAAGAAGCTATTTGAGCTAGCAGTTACATCTACTTATTTTAAAAATAAAGGAAGCTCAGGTAGAAAAGAGGAAAGCTCATCAGAACAGTTATGAAAATATTCAAAGAAAAAGCAAAGGGAAGTTAAGTTTTATCTATGGGTTGAATAGCATGACAGATTGGGTTCCTGCTCTTAAATTCATAAAGACAATGTACTAAACAGGAAAACCCATCAGAACAATTATCATGAAAATATTTATAGAAAAGGCACAGGGAAGTAAAGTTATATCTATGGATTGAATAGCATAAGAGGCCGTGTTCATGCTCTTAAATTCATAAAGACAACATACAAAAGAGGAAAGTTCATCAGGACAATTACCATGAAAATATTTATAAAAAATGGTAAAGGAATTTAAGTTACATCTATAGGTTGAATAGAATGACAGATTGGATTCCTGCTCTCAAATTAATAGACAATATTCTAAAGAGCAAAGCTCATCAGAACAATTACCATGAAAATATTTACAGACAAGGCTAAGGGAAGTTAAGTTACATCTATGGGTAGAATAGCATGAGAGATTAGGATCCTGCTCTTAAATTCATAAAGACAATATACTAACAAGAAAAGCTCATCAGAAAAATTACCATCAAAATATACATAGAGAGAGTTAAGGGAAGTTAAGTTACATTTATGGGTTGAATAGCATGACAGATTCTGTTCCTGCACTTCAATTCATAAAGACAATATGCTAAAGAGGAAAACTCATCAGAACAATTACAATGAAAATATTTATAGAAAAGGCACAGGGAAGGTAAGTTACATCTCTGGGTTGAATAGCATTACAGATTGGGTTCATGCTTTTAATTTCATAAAGACAATATACCAAAGTGAAAAGCTTATGAGAACAATTACTATGAAATTATTCATAGAAAATGTTAAGGAAGTTAAGTTTTTCTATGGGTTGAAAAATGTGATAGATTGGGTTCATGCTCTTACATTCATAAAGACAATATACTAAAGAAAAAACCTTATCAGAACAATTACCATGAAAATATTTATAGAAAAGGCTAAGGGAAGTTAAGTTATATCTAAGGGTTGAATAGAATCACAGATCAGGTTCTAGCATTTAAATTCATGAAGACAAGGTACTAAAGAGAACAATTACCATGAAAATATTTATAGAAAAGGCACAGGGAAGTTAAGTTACATCTATGGATTAAATAGTATGACCAAATGAATTCCTGCTGTAAAATTCAAAAAGACACTCTACTAAAAAGGAAAGCTCATCAGAACAATTACCATCAAAATATTTGTAGAAAATGCTAAGGGAAGTTAAGTTACATCTTTGGATTGAATAGCATGGCATATTGGATTCCTGCTGTAAAAAAAATAAAGACAATATACTAAAGAGGAAAGCTCATCAGAACAAGTACCATAAAAATATTTATAGAAAAGGGAAGTTACATCTATGGGTTAAATAGCGTGACAGATTCAGTTCATGCTCTTAAATTTATAAAGACTATTGTCATATGCCTGCCTCGACAATAACCATCAAGATGATTACACGTCGATTCGGGAATATTTACATTTCCTGACAGTTATGACTGTCTCTATTTTCTTTCAGTTGACTGTTGTATTTTCAGCATACAAATATGCTGAAATATCTGCATTCTTCTTTATTCTATTATTAAAACCAGTGTCGTATTTTCTGTATTCAGACAATTCTGCTTCTTCTTATCTTCAAAATCTCTTCCCTTTATATGTTGACTGTTCTGCATCGCTATCTCTCTTTCTTTTCTTTTTCTTTTCTTGATAAAAAGCTTGACTTCACTTTCTTTCTCTTCTCTGAACAAACAGGAATCAGCGCACAAATATTACAACTTCTTTATTTTCATTGCTATCTTTCTTCCTTTTCTTGATAAACAAAAATTCGGCCTAACAAATAAAAATTTTATAAGTTCGTTTTTCTTATCCAGAGTTGCTTAAGATGAATTGGTCAAATTATGCTATTATCTCAAATGTGTTTTCCCTTCATTCATCATTTATCAGCGCCCAGCAAATATGACTTGTTTGTTCAAGATTCAATCTGCAACTAACTTCAAAATCTTGCTTTCCACGTGATTTGATATTTCGTGCAAATTCTGGCTCCTGCTGTTTCGTGACCTCCATGTCTAGCTTCTGTCTATTTCCTGTCTAGACATTTGTTACTAAGGGTATCTGGGTCAACCAACCTTGACCTGCTATCCCAAAACTGACTCTAGGCTTCCATGTGATCATCTCCTTGTTACCACGCGGATACCAATCTCCATATATGTGTGTAGGTGTGAGTGTGGCTATCTATATCTGTAACATTATATACTAAACAGGAAAGCTTATCTGAACAATCACCATGAAAATATTTATAGAAAAGGCACAGGGAAGTTACATTACATCTATGAGTTGAATAGCATGACATACTGAGTTCCTGTTCTTAAATTCATAAAGACAATATACTAAAGAGGAAAGCTCATCAGAAAAATTAAAATGATAACATTAATAAAATAGGCACAGGAACATTAAGTAACATCTATAGGTTGAATAGAATGACTGAATGGATTACTGCTGTAAAATTCATAAAGACAATATACTGAACAGGAAAGCTAAACAGAACAATTACGATAAAAATATTTATAGAAAAGGCACAGAGGAATTAAGCAACATCTATGTGTTAAATAACTTCACAGATTTGGTTCAGGCTCTTAAATTCATGAAGACAATATATTAAAGAGGAATGGTTATCAGAACAATTACCATGAAAATATTTATAGAAAAGGCACAGGGAAGTTAAGTTTCATCTATGGGTTGAATAGCATGACAGATTGGGACCTTGATCTTTAATTTATAAAGACAATATACTAAAGAGGAAAGCATATCAGAATAATTATCATGGAAGTAAATACAGAAAAGGCACAGGAAAATTAAGCAACATCTATGTGTTGAGTAGCCTGAATTATTGGGTTCCTGCTCTTAAATTCATCAAGACAATATACAAAAAAAGAAATGCTCATCAGAAGAATTACCATTAAGATATTTATAGAAAATCCTCTTAAATATATAAAAAGAATATACTAAAGTGGAAAGCTCATCAGAACAATTCTCATGAAAATATTTATAGAAAATGCCCAGGCAGAAGTTGAATAACATGACAGATTGGGACTCTGATCTTAAATTCATAAAGATAATATACTAATAGTTAAATATATGTGTTGAATAGCATGATAGATTGAGACACTAATCTTAAATATACTAAAGAGCAAAACACATTAGAACAATTAAAATGAAAATGCACAGGGAAGTTAAGTTATATCTATGAGTTGAATATCGTGACAGATTGGGTTCATGCTCTTAAATCCATAAAGACAATATACTAAAAAGGAAAGCTCATCAGAATAATTACAATGAAAATATTTATAGAAAAGGCGCAGGAAATTTAACTTACATCTATGTGCTGAATTGCATGACAGATTGGGTTCCTGCTTTTAAATTCATAAAGACAATATACCAAAGTGGAAAGCTACATCAGAACAATTACCATAAAAATATTTATAAAAAAGATGCAGGGAAGCTAAATTACATATATGCATTGAATAGCATGACAGATTGGGACCATGATCTTAAATTCATAAAAACAATATACTAAAGAGGAAAACACATTAGAACAATTACAATGAAACTATTTTTAGAAAAGGCACAGTAAATTTAAGTGACGTCTTTTGGTTGAATAGCATGACAGATTATGTTCATGCTCTTAAATTCATAAAGACAATATGCTAAAGAGGACAGGTTTCAGAACAATTACCATAAAAATATTTATAAGAAAGGCACAGGGAAGTTAAGTTACATTTATGAGTTGAATTGCATCACAGATTAGGTTCATGCTCTTAAATTCATAAAGTCAATATTAGTATTGGTTGCGAATCAGCAATATTTCCAGTTATGCGATACTAATATAAATATTAACACGCTGCCGTAGCATGTGTAGTAAAAAGAAGGACAAGTTACATGGCAATAATATATAGACATTTACTATAACAAAAACGAGTACAGTACAATAAGAATGTTTAAGTAAGTTCCAAAACAAGAAGAATATTCATGTTGTCCAAATGGACGAGAATGTTTTTAGCAAAACTAGATAAGAAATGACATACCGTTTTGACAGCAACTGATCCTTGTGGCTAAAAACACTGTAAAAAAAGAGTTTCTCAAAAGGGAAGACAACTGTTGTTCCCCTTAAGAAAAGACAACTATTGACTTCCTACAAGTACCCCCTCCCTAGACAAGTTCATTAACCTGCACTGGAAGTACTACTAAAATGGAATAAAAACATGAACTACACATGAATATCAAATTAAAAAAAGGAAAGAAAAAATATTCTTGCTACAACATAAAACAGGAAGACTTCCTTTAGAAGTGGAGAATATCCTCCAAAAATAGTATTGCTGCCCAAAACCAGGAAAAATTTACTATTTTGATAAACGTTTGGGCCGTCTAACACTACGACCAAATCTGATCACAGTCTCTTTTACTACCCCAGGTACTGATGGTGATGGAGAAGTCACTGGAGAGTCCATACCAACCCAGGTAGTGTCCAAAAAGGCAGGCTTTAATCTGTCCATAGAAATGTTTTGTGCTGCATTGTTAATGCTCACCATAAAATATCTCAAGTGTCTTTCGAGGACTTTAAAAGTTCCTCTGTAGGATGGCTGCAATGTATGGGACTTAGCCAACTCCCGCACAAAAACATGTGTGCATGCCTGCAGGAGTTTAGGCACATATATTGGCCTTTGATCCTGTGCAGAAGACTTATATGCTAAGTCCGCCATTCTTGCAGTAAGCTGATCGACAAATTAGGTTATGTTTAAAACCTTTTGTGGGGGTTGCAGAAAAAACTGTCCTGGGAGTCTGAGTGTAGTGCCATACACTATCTCAGCAGATGAACATTTCAGATCATTTTTAACTGCAGTGCAGAGTCCCAGAAGAACCAATGGTAGAGGCATCAGCTAATTTACCTGATTCATTGCAGCCCCTAAGGCTGACTTGAGTGTACAATGAAATCATTTCACTAAGCCATTTGCCTCAGGATGGTAAGCACTGGTTTTAATTCTCTTAGTCCCTAAGATCCTCATAAGGCTGGTTGAATAGGTCTGACACAAATTGCCGCCCTGTCTGTAGTAACTGCAGCAGAGACTCCAAAATGAGACACCCACCCTGACACAAAAGTCTTTGCTGTGGTATGTGCAGTAATGTCCGACATGGGAAGAGCCTCACACTAACAGGAGAAACGATCAACACATGTCAACAGATATTTCTGACCTTCACATGAGGGAAGTGGTCCTGTGATGTCCATGTGCTCGTGTGCAAACCTTTCATCGGCTGATGAAAAGGATCCAGGTGGTGAGTGGGTATGTCTCCCACTTTGGCTCTCTGAAATGGTACACATGTCTTCGACCATTGCTGAATGTCCGTTTTCATGCATGGCCGAACAAATCTGCATGTAATTAGCCATATTGAGGCATTAGCTCCTGGGTGGGAAAAATTGTGCATGGAGGAGAATAATGTCTTTCACACTGACTCAGGCATGAAGGGGCGCAATCGTTCGGTGCTGGTGTCACATACCACTTCCAATTCTGTGTTTGGAACATACATCTTTGACAGTGACAAGGATGTGTGGTTCTTTTGTAGAAGATGCTGTAGTTGCTGATCCTTTTCCTGAGATTCCATGAATGGTTGATATTCCAAGCACAGGTCCAGCACAAAAACATTGATGCCACGAGACATGGTGTCTGCAGGTATGTTATTGGCTCCCTTGATGAAAAAGATATATATTTTTTTTTAATCATATCACCCTGAGCAAGGCGGTAATGCCACTGATGTGCAGATGAAAAGATTGGAAAAAAGAAAGCCGGAAACCACATCCTGAACAGGGAACAAGGAATGAGCCTCGACACCTGTACAATAAACGTGGGTGGAGTGTGAACAGGGCGATAGTTTAGCCTATCTACTCCAATTGAGAAAAAAAAAATGAAAAAGAAAAAAAAAGAAAGTGAAAAGATTGGAAAAGAGAAAGCCGGAAACCACATCCTAAACAGCCCCATACATTGCAGCCATCCTACAGAGGACCTTTTAAAGTCCTCGAAAGACACTTGAAATATTTTATGGTGAGCATTAACAAAGCAGCACAAAACATTTCTATGGACAGATTAAAGCCTGCCTTTTTGGACACTACCTGGGTTGTCCAGTGACTTCTCCATCACCATCAGTACCTGGGATAGTAAAAGAGACTGTAATGTTGAAAGTAATGGACGGCTGAATACGCTGCAAGGAGTTCACGTCCAAATGTGCTGTATCTGGATTCCGTTGAAGTTAGCTTCTTGGAAAAGAAGGAAATTAGTTTCCAGTGGTCATCTGTCTTCTGCTGCAGTACAATTGAAGAGGCATCAACTACCAAACACAACTTGCTACCTGGAACAACATGAGACAATTTAACAGCTCGAGACAATAAAACCTTAATTTGATGTAAGGCTGCCAAGACTGTTTCAGACAAAACTATGTCACAAGTTTTGACATCAGTTAAAAAATCAGTCAAAGGTTTTATAACCTGCACACAATTTGGAAGGAACCTTTGAAAAATATTCACCATCCCTAAAATCTGCCACAACTTTCTCATGGTATCTGGCACGAGAAAGTCAGAAATGGCCACTACTTTAGATGGGAAAGGAGAAATTCCAGCTGAATTAATGCAGTGACCTAAAAAAATTACTTCAGACTTTCCAAACTCACACTTTACTGGGTTGATAAGAACCCCAAATTTCTCAAAACATTCGAAAATGAGCTGTAAATGTTTAATATGTTCTTCCATGGAAGAACTGGCTATAAGGACATCATCCACGTAGGCACAGACAAAATGCAAACTATGCAATAGATGGTCGATAAACCTTTGAAAAGATTGTGCTGCATTTCTTAGTCCAAATGGAACACGTAGAAACTCAAACAATCCAAATTGTGTTGTTATGGCAGTCTTTAGAATATGTTTGGGTTCTACCAGAATCTGATGGTAGGACCTGATAAGATCTAATTTAGTAGATATAGATTTACCCTAAATGATGGCCATTACATCATACATATGCAGAATGGGATAACAGTCAGATTTAGTGGCAGAGTTGAGTGCCCTATAATCGCCACAAGCGTGCCAGGTACCACCACTTTTGGGTACCAGGTGCAAAGGAGATGCCCAGTTACTTTTTGATGGCCAGATAATACCTAATTCCATCATTTGGTTAAATTCCGCTTTCGCCACACTCAATTTTTCTGGTGTCAGGCTATGAGGATGGCTGAGAACAGGAGGACCACTAGTAGCAATGTGATGTGTGATATTGTGAGGCAGACTATACTTGTAAAAAGATGGTTTTGTAATGCTATCTAACTTTTTTGAGAGCTCACGAAATACCGGGTTATCTTCTGTGTTAGCCACAGTTGGACATAATGGAATTACATTATGAATGGCTCCAGGCGATCGAATATTTGTCTTAGGGTCTGTTAGACAACATCTGTTAACATCAATGAGAAGACCAAATTTGTATAAGAAATCTGCACCCAATATGGCCTTCTCTACATCCACAAGGACCAAAAAAAATGGGTGAAAACCTGTCTCAGACACAACTTCAACATAAGGCACCTCTAGACATAAGTCTGGATGATCGACTTATTTACGGCCTGTAGAGTAAGTTTATGAGGGCCTTTTAACTTGTCTGCCCTAGTGGCAGGAATTAAAGATATTTGCGCACCACTGTCTATAAGAAAACGTATACCATTAGTGCGATCTGCAACAAATAGTAAGAGACAAATATCACCCACACCGGCGCACCATGTCGCCTCTGGTCACCAGCTTAGGCTTTTCCCTATTGTGAATTGAACGAACAGAAGGGCTTACAATAATTAGCCCTATCTCCAAATTTTCTGTGTAAGTAACACATTGGGTCCTTGCTAGCAGCACTTGCATGACCTCTACTTTGGGAGCGGGGCATGTAAACCTTTTCATCCTCTCTCTAAGTCTTCTATCCTAGCCTGTAACCTTCTTTGTTCCTCTAAGAGTCTAATGAGCGGATCTGGTTCTTTCGTCTGTATGGCGGAAACGGGAGCAGTGCTGAAGTTAGGTCTGCCACATTATTAGCTATTTTAGCTAGCTTTTCAACGGGTGCATCTTCACCCACCGCAGCAAAAACTGCGTGGTACGCAGATGGCAAACACTAGAGAAAAATATGATGTATAATGTCATCCTCATTACCTTCTCCAGCTAAATGTTGCAAATGACGTAAAAATTGCGACGGCTTGCTATCTCCCAATTGTTCTTCATGAAGAAGTTGGGATAATTTCTTTTGCCGTAATATAGACGTTCTTCAAACAAGTTCCTCTTTTAACTTTTGATATGGCTTGTCTTGGCGGAGAGATAATAATTTCTCTCACCTCCTGGACAGCTTTGAGAGTCAACTTGGAGACGTCTAAGTTAAATTTTGTTTTCTGAGTCATAATTCCTCTCATTTCACACTCCGACTCTAACTGAGCAAAAAATAAAGCAGAGCCTGCTTTAAAATATGCTAGGCTGACACAGTTCACCGCTGAAACAGCAGTCATTTTATCCTCTTCCATATCGTTTATTTTCTATGGGAAATGTTACTAAACAGAAATATGCTTCACAATGCAAAGCACAAAAGAGAAAATGTAAAAAACAAAAAAGAAACGAACACAAATATTTAAAACAGAAGGTCAAAAGTACTATCACTGCTACTCCCCTAATGGGTGTTGTCAACACAGCAGTAAGCCAAAGACCAGACTGCACCCAAAAAAAGAAGCAGTCTAATGTTGCAGGCCAGTGCCAGATTCAAATTTGGGATGGGTGAAGAAGCAAATGACTCCATGTTGTCATAAATGATTTGTGTAAAAAGAGAAAAAAGAATTTTTTTTTTTTGACACACAAAGTTAACAGTTATTTTGCAAACTGGAAATTTCATCAGAACAATTACCATGAAAATATTCATAGAAAATGCACAGGGATGTTTAGTTTCATCTATTGGTTAGCATGACAGATTGTGTTCACGCTCTTAAATTCTTAAAGACAATATAGTAAAGAGAAAAGCTTTCAGCACAATTACCATAAAAATATTTATAGAAAGTGCACAGGGAAGTTAAGTTACATCTATTGTTATGGTGTTAAGTGTAACAAAAGAAAAAAAATGATTGACCAAACTCAGAGTTAAATCACATGCTAATATTTAATTTACGATAAACACAAAAATTTACAATTTTTTGCATTTAAAACAGAAACACTGGCAGGCGAAGTATTATGAAGAGAAAGGAAGGGTCAGTATCTTTACTCAGTTAAGTTAATGAATAGTTTAAGTGCTATACTTTTTGGAAATCCTTAAATGTGTATATAAAGAATAGTTTCCAGCATGGTCAATGAACAGGTAAAAAAAAAAATCTTTTTATCCTTTTAGTTTCATGAGGTTCTCTTTTAGGTTTTAGTTGATTGGCAACTTTCCTTAGAGATCCTTTCGGCTGGATATAAATCCTTGAATCAAAACCAGAGTTGATAATGTCAGAAAATCCTTTTAACAACTAACTACTCTCTTCCCAAAACCTATTTTTATAGGGAATAATATCTAATTTGCATATTTCTAGAGCATTTCAAATTCTCTCGATTTTACTCGAACATTCTACAATCTTCCAAAACGTTCTATTCCTAATTTCTCAATTTAACAACTTCTTCATGAATTAACACTTTTTTGTAAAAACAAGTAGGACTCAATACTTACTATAACATTTTAGACATTATTAACATTATTTTTATACAAATGCATCCTCATAACACTTCCTCACTTCAAAGTAAAAGTTTTGAAATCATAATGAAAATTATCACTCTATTTTTTTTGTTTTGAAGCAATAAATTATAACATTATAAATTTTTCTTTTTTAAAAAGTTATCCTCTAGGTAAAGTATCTGCAATAACATTGTTCCTTCCTTTAATGTGTTTTATAATAATGTCACATTCTTGGAGGATAAGACCCCATCTTGTAAGTCTTTAATTTTTGTTAGTCATTTTTTGAAAGAACGTAAGTGGATTATGGTCAATATAAATCAGAACAGGATAAACAGTAACATTGAGGTAAAAGTCAAAATGTTGTAACGCTGATAACACTCCCAAGCATTCTTTTTCAATGGTTGAATACTTCTTCTGGTAGGTGTTTAACTTTTTTGAGAAAAATCCAATTGCTCTATTGATGCCTTCATCATCTTCTTGGATTAAGATACCAGCCATTTCGATATCACCAGCCTCGATTTGCAGTTTGAATTGTTTTAAAAAAACTGGAGTTGCAAGATCTGGGCCACTAATGAGAGTTGACTTGATTCTGTCGAGAGCCTCATTACATTTTTCATTCCACTTGTATTTTACAACTTTTTTAAGGAGGTTGGTAAGAAGACTTGCTATTGATGAGAAATTTTTACAAAATTTTCTGTAGAAGCCAGCCATACCAAGGAATCTCATTAGTTGTTTTTTGTTAGTCGGAATAGGATACTTTAAGATAGCATCCATTTTTGCTGTGATAGACTTAACCTGTCCCTAGCCAATAGTATGACCCAAATAATTTACTGTTGTATGACAAAATTCTCTCTTATTTAGGTTCACACATAGGTTTGCTTCTTCCAGCTTAAGAAAAAATTGCTTGATGATGCGTACAGGTTCGTCCCAAGTCATGCTGTACACAATTACATCATCTATGTAGACCTCACATCCCTGAATTTTATGTAGAAGGGAATGCATCATCGTTTGAAATGTTGCCAGCGCATTTTTCATCCTGAATGGTATAACCATATATTGGTATAAGCCATCCAGAGTCACAAATGCTGAAATATCTTTGGCATTGTCAGTTAATGGTACTTGCCAATAACCTTTCATTAAATCAAATTTACTGACATGCCTATGTTGTCAATACAGTCATCAATTCTAAGAATTGGAAAAGAGTCACTTTTGGTTACTGCATTTACTTTTCAAAAGTCTGTTACAAATCAGTAAGTGCCATCAGGTTTTGGTATAAGTATACAAGGCGAACTCCACTAACTGTTGCTTGGTTCAATTATGTCATTATCCAGCATATATTTAATCTCTGCTTGATTGGATTTACCTGGTAAAAATGTTGTTTGATGGGCTTTTCATCTCCAACTAAAACGTTGTGTACTGCAACTGTTGTTTTTCTGGGAACATCAGGAAAAAGATTTTTGAAATCATTGACCAAACTATGAATTTCTTTTCTTTTCTCATTTGATAAATGTAAAAATTTTACATTTAAATTAGATAGAATTTCTGAGTTTTTAAATGACTACTCTGACCCATGTCCTTCTCCCTAATAACTGTATATTCATTATTGTCTAAATCATCTTCAAATTGATTTGTATTATTAATGTTTATTAAGGTTGAAACTGGTTTAATGTTAGTTACATAATTTCTGTCAATATAACTTTTTAACATATTAATGTGGTAAATTCTTTTCTTTTTCCTTCGATCTGGGGTGTGGATGATATAATTTACATCATTTATTTTCTTTTCTATCTCTTAAGGACCAAAATATTTTGCTTGTAGTGGGTGATTAGGAATTGGCAAAAATACTAAAACTTTGTCACCATTTTCAATTTTACGATCTTTACTATTTTTATCATATCTAGACTTCATTTTAATTTGAGAGTTTTTTAGATTTTCTTGTGCTATTTTGAAAGCGTTGTATAATTTCTCTTTAAAATTTGATACATAGTCTAAAAGATGCACATCATTTTGTTCAGTCAACCATTTTTCTATTAGAAATCTTATGTCCAAAAACCAATTGAAAAGGGCTAAACCCAAGAGTGTCTTGAACAGCTTCTCTAGTGGCAAACAAAACAAAATGAACACCTTCATCCCAATCCTTTTTATAGTGATAACAATATTTTCTGATCATAGACTTTACTGTTTGATGAAAACACTCAAGAGTTCCCTGTGATTCGGGGTGATAAACACTGGATTTGTATTGCTTAATAGCCATTTCACTCATTACTTGTTGAAATAAACAAGACATAAAATTTGAACCTTGGTCTAACTGACTAAACAGAAAAACTTAGTTAAAGCTTTAATATTTAATATTTAATAGTCCTAGCCTCTAGGGATAGCCTCTGGAAAGCGAGTTGATGTACACATAATTGTCAATAAATATTGGTTTTCTATTTTTGTTTTTGGAAGAGGACCAACACAATCAACTAGTACTCTACTGTAAGGTTCTTCAAATGCTGGAATAGGTTTTGGAGGGGTGGACAGAATCTTTTGATTAGGTTTTCCAACAATTGGACATGTGTGGTAGCAGTTACAGAAATTGACAACATCCCGTCTAAGTTTCGGCCAGTAAAATGATTTAATATTTTTTTCAGATGTCTTACTTATTTCTAAATGTCCTGACATTGGAGTATTATGAGCTATGTTTAGTATTTCTTGTTTGTATACTTTTGGAACCACTATTTGGTTTATTATCTTCCACTCCTCATTTAGACTGGCATCCACTGGGCACTATTTCCTCATTAAAATGCCATCTCACATATAAAAACATTCTCTAACTTTTCTTGCTTCTTCTAAAGGGATTATTTTATTTTTTAAAAGACAATATTCAGGAACTTTTTCTTGTTCAATAACAAGTATATTTTTATTTAGATCGTCTTTCATTTTTTCTGTACCATTTCTTTTTTGGGGAGGTGGTTTAGTTAATTTTTTGTCCGAATTATTGGTTTGTTCTAAATGATGAGATATAAAGGTTTCATTCAATTGTAACCAATTAGCTGGTGTTGCTGAATCTTCCTTTTCTAAAAGGGAAGTTAAGTAACATTTATGGATGAAATGGCCTGACAGATTGTGTTCTTGCTCTTAAATTCATAAAGAAAATATACTAAGGAGGAAAGCTCATCAGAACAATTACCATGAAAATATTTATAGAAAAGGCACTGGGAAGTTAAGTTTCATCTATGGGTTGAATAGAATGACAAATTGGGTTCATGCTCTTAAATTTTGAAATTTAAAAGGAATGATCATTAGAACAATTACCATAAAAATATTTATATATAAGGCCCAAGGAAGTTAAGTTACATCTATGGGCTGAATAGTGTAAAAGTCTTCTAGAACAACCAGCCAGTAATCAACTAGAATAGAAGTTGGGTTTGACTAACCAAAAAAACCCCAGGACTAATTGGTAGGTGGTTTAAATAATAATCTGGGAGATTCCATTCTGTTACAAGCAAGTCCATTCTATAAGTATTGATTGGCTGACAATTTCAGTGTGTATATTGAGCTCCATAAATATTGAGCACAATATCCACACTTTTGAATAGACACCTTCTTGCAGGGAGACAAAAGGAGACAGCCATGTTGAAAGGTAAGTTATTTGACTTCTACAAATAGCATGACAGATGGGGTTCATGCTCGTAAATTTGTAAAGAATATATACTAAAGAGGAAAGTTTATCATGAAAATATTTCTAGAAAAGGCACTGGGAAGTTAAGATGCATATATGTGTTGAATAGTATCACAGATTGGGTCAATACTCTTAAATTCATAAAGACAATCTACAGAGGAAAGCTCATGAGGACAATTACTATGAAAACCTTTATAGGAAAGACACATGCACTATAACTTGCTGAATCTGAGATGTCAGATTAGGACCAATAATATAACAATATTTTGTAGTGGACCAGAATTAGTTAATTTTATTAATTAATAACCATAACCAGAAAATCTTCAAATTACTATTATAGATCATAAGAGAACATACTAAGAGAAATTTTCTTTATCCTCCGAATATGAGCAAAGGAAAAAGGAGGTGATTAATTTTATTGACTAATTATTAACTGTAGCTGGAAAATCTTTATCTTTAAAAAGAAAGCAGGAATGAAAAATAACATCTGGTATTTCTCTGTTATTGTAAACCCCCCCCCCCCGGAAAGAAGAGAAAGAAAAGAGAAATGGATTTGTTTTCAAGCCACAGAAACAATAGATATCAGTTTCATCCACCCATCTAACATAAAGGAAAGATAAATTTATTTGTTATTGTTTCTTGGTAAAGGAAAGGGAAATTTCATTTTGGGTCTGGAATGTCTGGTTGGCAAGGTGACTCTTATGAAAGAACTAAAGATAAATGTTTTGATTCTGAGTCAAGTACTTAGAGAAAAGGTATTTTCACTGACATCAGGGTAAAACTGATAAGGCATTCTTGTCACTTGAAAATATAGGTGACTCAGAAAATGGATATTAAAAACAGGTGTATAGAAATTATTATTTGGGTAACAATGTCAATGGACCCTTGTCAACTTGTTTTGGGCAAAGACAGTTCAAAAAGGTTAATGCCTATTGTTTTAAAAAATCCCCGAAATAGTTTCGTAAAAATTTTTGAGAAAAGAAATTCAGTTAAAAAAAAAAAATCCCCGAAATTGTCTCATGACCCGAAAAATTTTTGAGAAAAGAAATTCGGTTAAGTCCAGCCCAGAAAAAGGGGTATGGGGAATGGCATCATAAGATCGAGAGAGATTCCATTGGTCCGGTGACCAAGCTCCGAAAGGGGGAGACGACTAACAATTGATGTCATGGAAAGAAGACTAATCCCATTGGTTAAACCACAGGCAACAACGAGTAGCAGCTAACCTCAGGATTTTATTGGTTGCCGAGATGGGGGGGGGGGGATTAGACACCCAGTGACTGTCAGCCCCACACCATGGCATGGGCATAAATACAGGGTCACGAGGAACCAAAGTAGTCGCAGCTCGAGTGGCAGAGAGTTTGATTTCCCGGTCCAGAAACGTAATGACCAAAGACAGTTCCCAACTGAAGAAGTAAAGAGACAGAGAGATGATTGCCATGCCTTTGAGTGCCGACCGTAGAGAAGCCTGTCGCCAATCAACCAACCAGCATTAAGAGACAGACAAGAAGAGAATTTTCAGACAAGTCTGAAATTGCTAACTGAAAGAGAATAATCCAGCACTTTGGCAATTTCCGTAACATTCCGAAAAACAAGCAACAATTTGACTAGACTTATAAAACGAACTTAGACTTCTGTTCGAAGCAGCGAGCTGCAGCCAGCCAGATTCCTTGTTATTGCTTAGGAGAATAAATCAATTTACCTAAGAAATGCCCGTTCCGCTACCAGTTGATAGAAGCAGGGATGGGAAATTATTCAAGAGACTATTATGTATAATCTGTATATAAAGACATTAACAACACTTCAGATGTCGGTCCACTTATTTCCTTTGATGTTACATTTCTTTCTTTTATTACTCAATTGTGTGCACACTTCCCGGCTTGGTTTAGTTCGACAGAGAGACAGCTAGTGAAAAAACTCTCGTGACTGCCTTGTGATTAATCAACACAATGTGGGACAAGGGAGAAAACCGTGACAGAGTCAATCTACAACCAGCTGAAATCAACAGTGACCAGCCGGGTAGTGGCATATTTGGTGCCATTTAGACCAGGATTAGACACGAGGGTGACCACAGAGAAAAGTCGACAAGAACAAGCACAACATAACTTGTGACAGTGACCAAAGAAAAGAGCGAGAACCAAAAAGACTTTAATCACTTGTGACTATCTGGTTCATAACGCTCATAAAAAGAGACAGCCAAACCAACCAAAGACAGGAAGGACCAACCCAGAGCCAAGGATAGGTAAGACACTTTTTGGTTTCTCCCTGAAATTGTTGTTGCTTGCCATTTTCTAAAAACTGATTTCCTTCTTGTTGATTGTTTCTTTCAAATGTATTTAAATGTCTGACCAAGAAGAAATAGAGGGTTCAGAGGCAGATGAATTAGAACAAAGAATGTCCACAGAGTTGAAAGGCCTATTGCGGGGGACCAAGGGTGCCGGGCTTTGGGGGAGATGCAAAGGAGCTAAGAAGTTGGTTGGTGGCAATAGAGAAGAACCAGTTGATCTATGGCCTAACTGAAAGAGAGACAGTGCACGTGGCGTTTCATGCCGTCACAGGAGGACCGTCAGAATTCGTAGGGAAACAGCTAGATAGGGACCCACAATTGGCGTGGAGTAAGCTGAAAGAGCAGCTGATTGGGGAATATGCCAATGAGGGGACGGCCATAGAAGCAATGAGAAACCTAATGAACTTAACTCAGGGAAAGGATGAGGGACCAGAAGACTTTGGAAAAAGGGCGGAAAAGCTAGCCTCCCTCGCTTTCCCTGCCGAGGTCAGGGAGAATGCGACCATGCAGGTCCAGCTAGCTGATTTATACGTCGGAGCACTGCGAGACGAGCACATTAGACATGACGTACTAAAAGAAGGGCCCATAAGATTGGCAGCGGCGATATCGCTGGCCAGAGAGAGCCAGGGGGTATGGAACAAGGTCATGAACCTGGATCGGGAAAAGATAGGACTATGGGAGCAGGGAAGGAATGTTAGGTGGAAAAAGGAGTTTAGAAATGTAGATAGAAGGAGGGCCCCAATTATTTACAAATGGAAAAAGGAAGAAGGGGGATGGGAAGAAGACCCCCATAGAAAAAAATGGCCCAAAAGGCACAGTTTTCATAAACCCATGTCAGGTAAATATGGCCTGGTGTGTTGGAAGTGCCAGCATAAAGGCCACCGTGCAACAGAATGTCCCACAAAAAGGGGGCTGCCCCCAGATCACCTGGGCAGAAGTAGAGGGTATATGGCCAAATGGTGTAGGGCAAGAAGGGAAGTCCCCCCAATGCCAAAGGTGAAGATGAAACCTCAAGAGTTGAAACAGGAAGACATGAAAGAATCACCCCGAGGAAAAAGAGTGGGTAACCCAGATAAAGAGTAAATAGATATGCTGTTGGGGGTGTGGGCAGTTAGGACATTTTGCAAAGAAATGCCCCAGAAGGAGGTGTTGGTTTTGTGAGAAACCAGGACACATAAAGAGAGACTGCCCAATTAAGGCCCGAAAAGGAAATAGGCATAGGAATAGAGGACAGGGGGGTCCTCGTAGAGACATTAAGGAAGGACTGCTGCTCCCAGCACCTATGGCCAGGTGGACAGAAAGACAACCACACAAAAGGGGAAGAGCGAAGGTATTCTCTTTGTTGACTTAGGAAAGAGAGCTCTCCTGTGAGGTACTGGTAGGAGGTTCAGTGGTGAAGGCCATGGTGGATACAGGGGCGTCTGTATCGTTATTGAGGGAGAAGGAATACAGAAAATTGAAAAATCGGGGAAGAATGATAAGGCCTGATATAGAAATCACACAGGCCGATGGAGGGTCTATGAAAATAAGGGGTATGGTGAATCTTCCAATGAAGGTAGGAGGGACACAGTGCCTACAGAATTTTATATCACTCCTGGACTGTGTGCAGAGATGATCCTAGGAGAGGATTGGCTACATAGAAATAAGGCTAGAATTGAGTTTAACCCTGCTGTGTTAGTGGTGAATGGTGCAAAGATGCCATTGGGAGGCTCCCCCAACAAGGGCATAACAGTAGTGGCAGAGGAGGACATAAAGTTAACCCCTCGAACTGCGGTAACAGGCAGAGGGAGATTAATGACAAAGGAAAAAGTGAAGAAGGGGATCTTCCAATTAACTCCCATAGAGAGAGGTGGACCTGAAGAGAGCGAAGCAGTCATATGTGAAACAGTAGTGAGTGCAGCAGAAATAGTTCCCATGTTATTAGTGAACGAAGCCTCTAAGACCATTAAAGTAAAGAAAGGAGAAGAGGTAGGTAGAGCCTTACCCTTAAGAACCAGACAACAAATAAGGCTAGACAAAGTGGATAAAGAAAATTCAAGGAAGGTAAATGAGATATCAGACGAAGAAGTATTGGCCCCCGAAAGGTTTAAGACTAGAGTAAAGAACCTGTTGCGAGTCAATCATGATGTAGTGGTCACCTCAGACAAGGAATTAGGCCAGACTGATACAGTAAGGATGAAAATAGACACAGGTGATCAACCTCCCATTAAGTTAAGACCTTATAGGACTCCCATCCCCAAAAGATCCTTGGTGGAGGAGGCAGTAAGAGATATGTTGGAAACAGGAATGATAGAGAGGTCAAAGTCCCCCTGGAGCTTCCCTATAGTGGTGGTAGACAAGAAAGATGGCGAACACAGATTCTGCATGGATTTCCGGAAGCTGAACGCTATCTCCAAGCCATTGGCAGTGCCCTTGCCACTAATTGATGACATATTGGCTCTGTTGGGAAAAGCCAAATTCTTCTCCACCTTGGATTTGAGATCGGGTTATTGGCAAGTAGCCATTGACAAGGCTGATAAAGAAAAGGCTGCATTTGCATGCCATGTGGGTCTGTTCCAATTTAGAGTCATGCCTTTTGGACTGGCCAATGCACCTGGAATTTTCCAACAGCTAATGTTGATAGTGCTAGGGGGAATGGAGAGTTTTGCCATGGCTTACTTGGACGATATTCTGGTGTTCTCAGAGACCCCAGAACAACATTTTGACCACTTGAGACAGGTTTTTGGGCGGCTGAGAAGGCACAGATTGAAGTTAAAACTATCAAAGTGCCAATTCCTAAGGAATGAGACCAAGTACTTAGGATTTATAATAAGTGATAAAGGAATCAAACCTGATATTAACAAGGTAAAAGTAATAAGAGAGATGCCAGAGCTGCAGACAGTAAGACAAGAGGCTTTATAGGGGCTATAGGATATTACAGGCACTTTATCCCGCATTCTCTCGGATAGCAACTCCCCTGATAGCATTGACAAAAAAGTACGCAAGATTTAAGTGGACAGAGGACTGTGAGAAGTCCTTTCAGGCGTTAAAGGAGCAACTGACTGCTATCCCCCTGCTGACATACCCAGACCTCAGCAAACCCATGGTACTATACACAGACGCTAGTGAGCGGTGTGTAGGGGCGGTCCTCACCCAACCCTGTCCAGATAAGGATGGCCCAGTGCCCGGCATACCAGAGAAAGTACCAATCTACTTCCTGTCGCATAAGCTTTCAGAGACACAGCAGAGATGGCCGGTGATAGAAAGAGAAGTGTATGCTATTGCATACGGCCTCCAAAAGCTAGACTACTATCTAAGCGGGGCAGTATTTACTATAAAAACCAATCATAAACCCCTTCAATATTTGTTAAAAACAGACTGGGCAAATAAGAAAATTCAGCAGTGGGTACTGAAGTTAAGTGGGTACAATTATAAAATAGAGTACCTAGCGGAGAAAGACAACACCTGTGCAGATTTACTCTCTAGGATACCCAAGAAGCTAGAAGAGGAGTCCATTACCATAGAGCCAGGGGTAGAATTGGAATCATTAACTCCCATATGCTAAAAGATCGCCCTGGGTTAGAAACAGAGGAAGAGGGAACTCTACAGCCTAGAATAGATCCCCAGTGGATAGAACAGGTGGAGGAAGAACAGGTGGACAAGGAAATAGCAGTCCTCAGAGGAAAAGTAGAGGCAGGGGAGACCTCCAAATATATAATACAGGAGGGGAAGCTATACTATCTTTTCGGTAAGGACGAAGAAAGCCAACCCAGGTTGTATATACCGAAAAATCTGAGACCAAAAATATTAGAACACTGTCATGAGAAGCTGGGCCACATGGGGATTGATAAGACCCATGACTTGATAAGCCGGAATTACTACTGGCCCAGACTATATCGAGAGGTTACTGGTTACGTTAATAGCTGTACAGTGTGCCAGATGCAGAGTAGAAGGCAGGAATTAGCACCGCTGGAAAGGATGGATGTACCAAATTATCCCTTTGAGAAAATCAGTATGGATGTCTCAGAACCATATGAACAGACCTCTAGAGGCAACTGTACATAGTGAGTTTCGTGGACTGGTTGACGAATTGGGTGGAGGCCTTCCCCGTGCCAGATAAAAAAGCTAAAACTGTAGCCGACTTAATCATGGGTGAAATTTTTCCCAGATACAGTGCTCCTGTGTGCTTAGTGACAGACAATGGGCCTGAAAATGTAAACTATGTAATCAGAGAGGTAGCAGAGGGCCTGAATATGACATATAACAACATCCCCCTACCACCCTCAGAGCAACGCCAAGGTAGAGAGATTCCATAGAACATTGTCTCTCGCTAACTTAGCTAGGACGTCTCCCAATGTTGAAGATTGGGACTTATACCTGACACAGGCTCTTGCGGCAGTCTGATTTACAATGAATGAAACAACGAAATTTTCACCGTATTACATGCTGTTTGGTAGGGATGTGGTCTTGCCAATAGATAACCTGTTAAAACCCCGTAGAAAGTACATGAGAGAGGACCACCATCAGCTAATAATAGAACAGCAGCATAAGATGTTCGTACAGGGCAGGCGACGAATTAGAAGAGCTCAAAAGAAGAGAAATGACAAAGTGAACGCCAGTAGAAAGATAGCAGAGTTTAAGGTGGGAGACCCCGTGTACTATAAGGTTCACTTGAGAGAGGGAAAACTAGATAGGAAATGGGAACCCTACTATAGAATAGTGGAACAAACTGGTCCAGTTTCTTATGTAATCTGGGACCAGATGGCTGGTCGGACAAAATGGGCTCACACCAATGACTTAAAACTAGCTGAAATTGCTGAGTGGAGAATGAGTGAGCCCACCACCAAAAGAAGGAAAACCAGGAGAGCCACCCTGGTGGAGCCAGAAGAATTTGATACGGATGAAGACTCCAAGTGGGAGGAAGAAGAAAAAGAAAGTGAAATGACTTCACAACCCATCACAACAGGCCATGGAGACTCAGACATGATGAGCTGCATGTCAGAGCAACATCCATCAGTGGCGGCCAGCGGGTCTGACAAAAGGATGGCGAAAGGAACCTGTGAAGAGGTTCAGTTATCAAGCTCGAAACTTCGCAGGCAGGTCACAGAGACCGAATCAAGTGATTGGGAAGAGGAAGATGAAATACCCCTCTTACAACTCCAAGAGAAATGGAGGAATGAAAAAGAAACAGAAGTACGATCAGCAGGAAATGGGGAGCTCCAGGGTTCACAGTTAGACCAGCCTAAAGAAAAGGAAGAGAGAGGAAACCCTCTTCCCCAAGCCTTGGAACAAACAGAAACTAAGGAAGAGCCAGGGATAGATTCAGAATTACCCCTTAAACAGAGACTGAGAAAGACAAACACTCCCAGATCCCATTAGGGGAGGGCAGCAAATAGCAGTCCTTTTGAAACCCTAATGGTCGAAAATGAGAGTAGCAGTGGGTGATGAAGATGGGTGGTACGAATGATGTGTTACAGTGAGAATGAAATCTCTCGTCGATGCTGCCAGCAGTGGCAGCGGCGGGACAAACCGCTGTGGCAGGGACATTGCACACCTGTCTGAAGCAACCCTTCTACTAATAACTAGTTAAAAGTCAGATAGGTAGTTCTCAAACTAATTAGGTAAAAAGTAAAGTGATTAATAAGTCCTGGAGAAAATTAAAAACAGAGAATCCGTTACCCTTGCAGGTTTGGTAACAATGAAAGGACCGATGTTGCTAATGGTGAAGAATATTAGCTAAGGTTGCTAATGAAGAAATATATTAGCTGAGGTTCCTAATGGTGAAGAAATATATTAGCTGAGGTTCCTAATGGTGAAGAAATATATTAGCTGAGGTTCCTAATGGTGAAGAAATATATTAGCTGAGGTTGCTAATGGTGAAAAATACTAGCTGCGGTTGCTAATGGTGAAGAATACTAGCTGCGGTTGCTAATGGTGAAGAATACTAGCTGAGGTTGCTAATGGTGCAGAATATTAGCTGAGATTGCTAATGAAGAAATAAGTTAGCCCACAGGTCAGGGAAAGTGACCCTGTGGAAGCAGGAAGGCTGTGGATATATAAAGATTATAAAAAAAAAAATAAAAAAAAAAAGAAAGAAAGGGAAATGGAGCAGCAACCCGTTACAGTGGACCTAATAACAGAATAGTGAGAATAAAAGTAGCAGTGTTTGGATTTTACTAATAATTACTCATTGAAAAGAGAATTAAAAGCTAAAAACGAACTGAAAGTTGAAAAGGTAATAAGAGAGATACAGACGTATGGAATCCCATAGTGAAGAAAATACCCAATATTACGTTAAGGCATATCATGGAAAGATGATAAGACTATAGCAATAAACTGGTCAGCCATGTTAGGTACTCTAATAGTTATTGCTGCATTAACAGCAGCCATATGGAAATTTATTGTATATAGGAGATCTATTAACGGTATCTTGGCAAATCGTGACGACAAAAAAGGGGAGTTACTGGAAGGTGTTCACTCCCCTGGCAATACAACCCCAAAAGAGGAGAAGGCTGCGCCGACTTCAACATGTGAAATGGAAATGCACACAGAACCAGCAGCAACCAAACCCATGAGCGCAGTGGAGCAGAGAAGAACTGTAATCAAGAAAAACAAACCATGCCACATATATACACCCATGTATAACCATTTTTCTTTATTGCAGGTATAACCAGAAGCAAAAAATGAACTTTCTTTCAAGAGAACATTTATTGCATGAGTAAAATTAGTGCATGAGAAATTGGTAGTTATTGTTTGAAGAAAAAGAAAAAGAAAAGGAAAAGGAAGAGAAAATGAGGAGACTTTTCTCAAATGATTCGCAGGAACTGTTATCAAAGAACTTTCCTAAATTTATTTTATTTTATTTTTCTTTCTTGCATGCAAAATATTGTATTGGGATTTATATTGTCAATTTTTCATAGAAAAATGGACAAGAGGGTAAGGGAGATATATAACAATATTTTGTAGCGGACCGGAATTAGTTAATTTTATTAATTAATAACCATAACCGGAAAATCTTTAAATTACTATTATAGATCATAAGAGAACATACTAAGAGAAATTTTCTTTATCCTCCGAATATGAGCAAAGGAAAACAGAGGTGATTAATTTTATTGACTAATTATTAACTGTAGCTGGAAAATCTTTATCTTTAAAAAGAAAGCAGGGATAAAAATAACATCTGGTATTTCTCTGTTATTGTAAACCCAGAAAGAAGAGAAAGAAAAGAGAAATGGATTTGTTTTCAAGCCACAGAAACAATAGATATCAGTTTCATCCACCCATCTAACATAAAGGAAAGATAAATTTATTTGTTATTGTTTCTTGGTAAAGGAAAGGGAAATTTCATTTTGGGTCTGGAATGTCTGGCTGGCAAGGTGACTCTCATGAAAGAACTAAAGATAAATGTTTTGATTCTGAGTCAAGTACTTAGAGAAAAGGTATTTTCACTGACATCAGGGTAAAACTGATAAGGCATTCTTGTCACTTGAAAATATAGGTGACTCAGAAAATGGATATTAAAACCAGGTGTGTAGAAATTATTATTTGGGTAACAATGTCAATGGACCCTTGTCAACTTGTTTTGGTCAAAGACAGTTCAAAAAGGTTAATGCCTATTGTTTTAAAAAAAAAAATCCCCGAAATTGTTTCGTGAGAACACGAAAAATTTTTGAGAAAAGAAATTCGGTTAAGTCCAGCCCAGAAAAAGGGGTATGGGGAATGACATCATAAGATCGAGAGAGATTCCATTGGTCCGGTGACCAAGCTCCGAAAGGGGGAGACGACTAACAATTGATGTCATGGAAAGAAGACTAATCCCATTAAACCACAGGCAACAACGAGTAGCAGCTAACCTCAGGATTTTATTGGTTGCCGAGACGGTGGGGGGGGGGGGATTAGACACCCAGTGACTGTCAGCCCAACACCATGGCATGGGCATAAATACAGGGTCCCGTGGGACCAAAGTAGTTGCAGCTCGAGTGGCAGAGAGTTTGATTTCCCGGTCCAGAAACGTAATGACCAAAGACAGTTCCCAACCGAAGAAGTAAAGAGACAGAGAGATGATTGCCATGCCTTTGAGTGCCGACCTTAGAGAAGCCTGTCGCCAATCAACCAACCAGCGTTAAGAGACAGACAAGAAGAGAATTTTCAGACAAGTCTGAAATTGCTAACTGAAAGAGAATAATCCAGCACTTTGGCAATTTCCGTAACATTCCGGAAAACAAGCAACAATTTGACTAGACTTATAAAACGAACTTAGACTTCTGTTCGAAGCAGCGAGCTGCGGCCAGCCAGATTCCTTGTTATTGCTTAGGAGAATAATTCAATTTACCTAAGAAATGCCCGTTCCGCTACCAGTTGATAGAAGCAGGGATGGGAAATTATTCAAGAGACTATTATGTATAATCTGTATATAAAGACGTTATTTAACAACACTTCAGACATCGGTCCACTTATTTCCTTTGATGTTACATTTCTTTCTTTTATTACTCAATTGTGTGCACACTTCCCGGCTCGGTTTAGTTCGGCATAGAGACAGCTAGTGAAAAACTCAAGTGACTGCCTTGTGATTAATCAACACAATGTGGGACAAGGGAGAGAACCGTGACAGAGTCAATCTACAACCAGCTGTCTGGATCGAAACCAACAGCAACCGGCCGGGTAGTGGCATAATAACAGTGCAGATTTTTCTTTAAATTTTGTCAAGAAACTCAAGATATATATTAGGAGCACCAAGTGTGGCAGCAATGGATCAACAAATGGCAGACTCCTGGACTTGCAAGATGAATTCCAGTGAAGCAACTATAGTATAATCATTTCCTTTTATATCAGTGGAAAACCGAGACAATACAGAATTCTCTCCTAAAGGTTGGCATCAGGTATGCTGATGGAGACCAAAAATGGTTTTCTAAGATGACTAACAAACAGCAATTTCATTTTTGTCTTTTTAAAATTTCACATGCCATTCCTTGTCCCAGTTAACAATAAATTGAAGTTCAGTTTTTAAGCATGATTTGAGAAAATCTTCTTGCAAAACTGAATTATTTTTGTTACAATGAAAGTTAAAATTATCTTCTGTTCCTTGTATCTTAAAAAAGTGTCAGTAACATTATGTTTAATTTGATGGCTATTTTTGACTAATTAGATAATACAAATGTCGAAGTGGCTACTTAAATAGAAGATGTAAGAAGTAGATAATCATTGCTTGACATAAAAGCTTGATTTATTAAGTAAAAATGAAATCCAAATCTATTTTTGACAATAACTACCTTTTACTATGATTTTTTGAAAGATTTCAACAAACTTCATAATTTGATCTTACTTTTTATTTGTTCTCAGATCATTTTGCCATTTTGTAAACAATTAAATTTTTTTTCATTAAAAGACCGTTGGAAAGGTTGAAATAAAGAATAATTTCAAGGGTTAGTATCTAGTGAATATCATGGATGTGTAAAAAATTTTTCATCCAATTTTTCATGGATGTGTAAAAATTTTCATCCAATTTTTTACCTGGTCAGCAAAAAACATACAGTCTAACATTTATCCCCCTTCCTTTTAATTATTTTCGTTTTCTTACAGTGGTTTCACATAAAAACAATTTCTTTCTTTGAAAGAAACTTCTAGAAGAGAGACTCTTTTCTAATCTTACTATAAAAACGGCATTATCTTCCTTGGATGAAGAATTGATTTTTGTAGAATAATTTCATTATATTTATCACACATGGAAATGTAATCCAGTAGGTTATTTTTTCACGTATGGGCAAAACAAATGGATTTCAGCATTTGTTTGCAGTTTCTTTGATTATCTCCCCTCCATTGTATAAACCAAAATATACTCAAGTAATAACAATCGTTCTCAACAAGTCTCCTTGCTTTTTGTTTAACAAGAAATCTTTTTGTCGTGAGATATGAAAAATGTATGTATTGTTGTGCATAAAGTTAAACAACTACAAATAAGTTAGTCATCACTCGACATAGTTGAAAAATTACTACTACATCCATTCAGAGTACATCCTGTCATTTCTATATGGATTTCAAATTCCAACCAAACTTTATTACTTATTCGACTGTTCTTGTTCAATGAGTTTGACCATTTTTGTTTTCACTTTTTTTTAATGTGGGATTAGTTTTTGGCATGTTGGTCACTGTTTATTTTTTAATGTATTGAACATATTTTGGGTTATTGTGCTGTGCAGTACACTCTACCAAGATGGCAGAACCAAGTATCTCAGTAGAAGTGACCTGTAACACTAAAAGGAATTTTGGGGGAGTCTGAAAAATAAGGTTTTTATTGGCATTGTTTGCAGAATTCTTTCACTAACTTGTCCACCAGTGGCTAGTAATACTTATATTTTATTAAGCATGGGGTGGCTGATATTCCTGGGTGTGATAATGAATGCAGACTATCAAATAAAGATTCCCTGAGCTTCTGAGATACAAATTGTCTCAGAAACAGTAGTGACATTCTGCATATTATTTTTACCTGTGTAGAAAGGTTTCAAACTTTCTTTCAATTGTTTAAGTTATTCATTGGAATGCTAATGATTGATAATTTCCTGTAAATCACAAAGATACATTCTTAAAGACTGCAACAAAATTTTATGTCCTTTTATATGAGAAATGTCTAATGTATCAATTGGAGCAAGGGGTTTCATTGCAGGCACTCTGTATCAATTCAATCAGTTAAGTGCCATACGTGAAACATGCTTGGGCTATCATGTCTTGAAAGAGACATAACTGACTGGGCAGAAGATTATCCTGCAGTAGGTTGCCATTGCTTTCAGCGGTAGACTGGTTGCCAGCCAAGGCTATAGAACCCAATCTGTCCTGTTATTTAACCCATAACTGGAAGGAAGAGATGGATTAATACCTTTCCCAAGAGTATTTGCATGTGAGTGAATGCAATGAATTCAACTGGAATTCAAACTCGGTTCCCTGATTTCTCGTTCTGAGCCGATATCCACTGGACCACAACACACATCCTCTGTATGCCTGACTGACTGTATCACTTACTGAGCCAAATTGGAATCAAAGTGTGTAATAGGGCCAAAAGTATAAAATGCCTAATAAAAGTAAATGAAAATAGTTCTATGTAGAGATGGAAAATAAGAAATATTCCATAGAGCATTTCAACAAACATGATATGTCTGATCGTGAATGTATAATGAGGTTCACATTGTATTCTCAGAATGTGATATTTGCTGCTTTTTCATAAATCTAGTTTCACCATTGGATATTTGATCTAGTATATCTACGATGCACTAGAAGTACTAGTATATCATTATAATGGAGCCTCACATCAGTGAGGGAGGCCAGTGTGCAAGTGAAACCATTGAGAGAAAGGCCATGAAACAATGCACATTCTCTCCTGATGACCCTCAAATTAATTTAAATGTAAATTCAAGAGGAAGTCATTCAAAAGAAATTCAATGAAATCGTGTGTCATAGAGAAGATTGGTGGAAGTGTCATTGGCATGAGGAGCATTATACATTCAGCTCGCTTCAGGTGAGTTTCAATTACTTTTCATGTAATTTCCTTCTTCTATCAATCTCAACTATTGATATATGGAGTGAAATTAGTCAAGTAAACTTTTCATAGAAACAAAATTTGCTAAGAACAAAAATAATTTTTATAAGAGGAAAAATAAATTTTCTTTGGTATATTTTTCATATTTCTCATAGATTTGACATATTATTGTAAATATTATTAATAAATTTACTTGGAATATCTGAAAAAATTGATTGACTATAGTAATTCAATTTAGTTTCTGGTTTGTATTTATTGATGCCAGGTTTTACTATCATTAATAAGTATTGTTATAGATCACAATTTGTCAATTTACATTGTGTTTAGTTTATTCAACCAAATCACTGCTTATAAAATTTGAAATACAATGTCCATTTAAATATCATTTTCTTGTAAAATCATTTACTTGAGACTTAGATTCCTATTTTGAAATTGATCTAATATTCTAAGTTTTCTCTCTTGCTCTCCTTTACTTTTCATTTGTTTTGATGCTGATCAAAATCACAGTTCTACCCTATACCTTCTCATACATTCATTCTTTTTTAGGGCTCATGACACAAGATTGATAATATTGTGATAACAACTTGACACCTATTCAATCAATTGATATTCCTGAGTAACCCTTAAAGTTACTCTACATCTTAGTGATCTACTTTCATACAATAACAAGAAAAGTATTGCTTAATGTCTCACCATTTGTTGATGCATGATACGTGTTCTAGGGTAAATACTGCTGGTCACAACCTCTTCATAAGGGGGCGGAGGTAGATATAAGGATAAATTATCAATATTATTGTCCACTTCTGCTGAGGAATTTTGATCAGTATGTGATTCTGCAGCTGAAAAATTTAAAAAAATGTCAACAAACCCAAAATTTAAGCTGAAAATAAACCAACAAAATGAACAATCATTGAGATTTAGTCCACTATAACTGTTTTGTTTTTTATACTAAACTTAAGTTTTAAATATTGAAATACCTTTGCAATAATATATGGTTAAATCATAAGATAGGACAACATTTTTGTAAAGAACCAAATTTAATTTGAATATTACCTAAATAACAAATAATAATAACTAGGTTCTTGACTGATGTAAGCAACAAAGAAAAGCTTATTGCACACAAAGATAAATGTTTTTTAATCTATTTCACTTACATTCACCTTTTGGTGGATTTGTTTGAAGAAACAAAATAAATTCAATATTTGGATTATATTTATTCTTATTGATTAATCCATCTGAAATGATGCTATATAAATTACATAAATAAACAATCCAAATGAACCTTGTTTCCTTTGGTATTGAAATATAGATAATTTTCCAAGTGTAAATTTTCAGTTACTTTCATTTTTTTATTTTTTTACTCTTTCTGTTTACTTACAACAATGTTTCAGTTGCTTATTAAATGTTTAGATTATAGACTTGGTTGAAAATTAACGCATGATTTTTGATCAATGAAGTATTTGTTTGTCATGGTATAGCAACTGATTCAAAAATTACAGATCATCAAAAGCTTAAAGATTCAGTAAAGAATTGATGACAAACTTTTTTTACTTGGCATTACTTGATGATTCTATAGCAGTTGACAAAATTACATTGTTACAATTTATAATTTGTACCATATTCACAAATTATAATCACAGAATATCTTATCATTGCCATCGTAAACATAATGCCAAATTATGGCATTAAAAATAGTAATCTCCTATTTTAAACATGCCCAGCTGTAAAATGCAGAAGTCATATCAAACATTGAGTTATATAAATATTTGAAAATTTTGACAAAAACTTTTCTCAAAAAGTAGTATAATTAAAAAAAAAGCTTTACTCACATAAACTTTGCATTCGGTTGCGTCCCCTTTGCTGTAAGCAGTATAGGATGATGAGGAATATAACAATTGTCAGACCCACAATGACCATGATTAACATTGTACTTTGGCTTATATTATTTTGCTCAGCTATGTAGAGAAGAAACATTATAGTAAGAGAAAGGATTTATATACAGAGAACATACACAATACACAGATTTTAGATATATAGTAACATTCACAATAGTAACATATACACACATGCAGAATAAACAGCAATATACACAAATGCACAAAAAAAATTAAAATTCAAGCTACATTTATATCAGCTTGGAATGAAAAATCGGAGAGAAATTTGATTCACTCACTTATGTACAAATACCTTTCGTAATCTCTTCTTTTCCAACTATGGGTTGAATACCAGGACAGATTGGGTTCTATAGCCTTGGTTAGCAACTGGTCTACCACAGAAGATAATGGCAACCTACTGTGGAAAAATCTTCTGCCTAATCAGTCATGTCTCGAAAGCATGTCCAAGCATGCGTCACGTATGGCAATTAACTGACTGATGTTTCTTTAGTGTCTCATTATAGACAATATTTATAATAACTAATCTTGTTACATTAGTTGAAAATTAGCAGAGGATTATGTAACATGAGAGTAGCAGTTTGGTTAAAGAACAACAAAGTTTTGTTGTATTAATTTTTTTATAGTTTGGAGTATTTTCTTGAAATTTCTCTCTCCTGAAAGAATTTGAACACAAACTCACTAGTATCTTCTGAGCACTTTTGGCTTTAAGCTATTATCTGAGATTTATCGATGTATATATATATATATATATATATAAACGAATAAGAAAGAAGAAAATAATTGCAACATTCAAACATTAATTTAATAGTGCTCAATATAAAAATGAAGCAATGAATATTTATTATTAATTATTACGTGAAAATATGTGCAAACTACAAACTATTACAAAATTGTACATTTTGTTTCGACGTTGAAAGAACAATGTCTCATCAGGTAGTTAACAATGATGGTAATAACCATTATTACCATCATTAACTACCTGATGAGACATTGTATAATTTTGTAGTAGTTTGTAGTTTGCACATGTTCTAATGTAATAATTAATAATATATATATATATATATATATATAGAGAGAGAGAGAGAGAGAGAGTGAGAGTGGTTTCTCACATTCAACAATTAAGGCTTATGTTCGTCTTCCCAAGAAAAGACTTTAAATGTTTTAAATTAATTAAATGGATCCCAGTCTATCCAAATACTGTTCCAATAGAAAACTTTTATATCATCTCTTTTAAGGATGGATTGGAAAACAGAATTCAATTGAAGATCTCTGGAAAGCAATTAAAACTGCTGATGCAAGTAATGTTTAAAGTTAAATAATAAAAAAGCTTAACTAATCAATGATTGAAAAATTAAAGAACATTATGGAATGTTAAGGAACTCATATAAACATGTAAGTGAATAATTTATTCACTTATATGGAATACTATGTTTATTAAATATGTTTCTATGACCTATGTCTTTTGGATTTATTCATGAATAAAAAATTATATTGAATCTATAGCTGCATCTACTGCTAAGGAAGGTTGGGTTACTTTGTCAGGCCAAGAAGTTTTTCTTGTCAGAATCGATTTTTCACATGTATAAATTTACAATTCATCTGTGCATTGAATACTGTTGTCATATCTGGTTGAGTGCTCATGCTATTCATCTTGAGGTTCTAAACAAAATCCAAAGGAGGATCTTCAATCTAATCGATCCAGACTTAGTAGCCCGCCTTCAGTCACTTTCTGACTGACATGATGTGGCTTCACTTTATCAAGTATTTTCATGGCTACTGCTCTGACAAGCTTCTTTCTCTGGTGCCCCGACATGTATTTAGATGTGCTACTAGATTAGCATCAAGGTCCCAGCCTTGTACCATTGAAATATTTAAATATAACCATCTCTTCTACTCTAATAGTTTCTTTTTTTGCACTTCCACCTGTAAAATTTCTTTCAGTTGGCTTGCTTTCCTGATAGCTACAATCTCTAAAAGTTTAAATGAAATGTCAATGCCATCTTTTATTACTTCATTTCTATCCAGTGGTGGTCCTGCCTTGCTTGGGGTGAAGTGGTTATAAAAAAAATTAATTTGCACACTTTATCTGACAGCGTCTAAATAAGTTTTTACAAATATTATAATAGAAATAAATATATACTGACATGATATATTATTTATATTTTTATAAGAATATCCCAAAACTGTTACCAATATGGATTGGTTAATACTGATTTTATTGAGAAGACAGTGGCTTGCATGAAATCTTTAAAATAGTGTAAACAGAAGTTTCAAATATTTTACAGAAAACTTGTTGAATTTTTTGTGCTGAGGTCAGGAGTATGACTGATCTTAAAACCATTTTTATAATGCATTATACTGATATGAACATAGCTGGGTTAATGTTTATAAAAGTCTATAAGATATCTTTCAGTATTATTTATTAATAGCTAGATTTGTGCAATTAAAAAATAATAATTAATTTTGAGACTATTATATGTAAGACATTCCAATTCAAATATTCTAAGTTCATTTGCAATAACAAAAAAAATGATTGTATTCAACAAATAGTGAAATATGTTTCATTACAAAAAAACAAAAATTGAAGCATTATTTTGAGACAAATATGCCTTGTAATATTATTTTTAATTTTGTACTAATATTTCTTTCATAATTTCATTTGCAAGATTGCAACTTCCAGAATGTCACCCCATCATCATTATATTTTTCCAAATCATCAAAGAATGCCAATGTGAAAGCAACTGAAATTAAAACCAAAAAAGATATGAGCCAAAAATTAGCAAATTATTCTTATTTTTCAAATAACATTAAATCTATAAATTAAAAATCTTAGAATTCTGAATAAATAACTAAAAACTATGTTTGAAAATGTAAAACATCTAGAAGTCAATCAAGCACAAAGATACCTTCCCTTCATATAGACTATTATAATATTAATTTCTACATATAAATTGAGTTCTTTTGGTGACTGGCGTGTGTATACACTGCTTATATACAACACGTTAAAATTTCCGTTCTCTGATTTCATGCACCTATGGCTTATGGGGTAGCGACTCCGACTGACATCAAATTGGTCGCGTTTCAATCCTGGCCAGAAGCAAGTGGATGTGTCTAACCATACTGATGAGCTGTGATACAGCAAAACAGGCTTGTATGTGGATAACTAATATATATATATATATATATATATATATATATATAGTAAAGTTTTGTAATTTGCTTGAAGCATTGTGTATATTAGGTGTATGGTTAGGTCTTGAAGGCTGTCACAATACGTTTAGTATAATAAAGGAAGGTAAAGAAGTTTTTGGGTATTACCTATTTATTATACATTAATATTTCGAGATCAAAATCTCATCTTCAGAATGGCAGAGGAGCATGTGTCTGTCTGAGTAAGTCCGTGCCTTTCAAGGAATGGTCGTTTCTGGCTGCTGCTGCTGTCATTAATTGTAGCGATTGCTTGTGTGTGTATATATGTGTGTGTCTAAGTGTGTTAGTGTATGTGTGTGTGTGTGTGTGTGTGTGTGTGTGTGTGTGTGTGTTTATGGTATATATATATATATGTGTGTGATTGACAGTTGGGACTTTTTCTGGTCTGATGATATCAGTCTGCTTTAATATATGGTTTATCAAAGTATGTGTGACCTGACCGTTAGTTTGAATTTTGCCAAAGTTGAAGAGGATTTGTTTTATTACTGTTGTTTTATCTCATGGTGTGTGTGTGTCCGTGACTGTGTCATGTGTGTGTGTTTATGTGCGTATACTTCTTGTAATTTATTTTACTTTATTTTGTATGTCTGTGTGTGTGTGTGTGTGTGTGTGTGTGTGTGTATGTGTTCCAATGTATAGTGTGATGTGTGTATGTGTTCAGTGTATAGTATGTTGGAGTGTGTGTGTAAATATATATATATATATATATATATATATTTGTGTGTATATGTATGTGTATGTGTTCCGGTGTAAGGTTTGTTGGGGTATGGGGTAAGTGTGTTGGGGTATGAGTAAGTGTGCTGTTCATGTGTACGTATGTTTATTGTATCTATGTTTATTTGTGTGCGTTAAACTATGACAGCGCGTTTGTGTGTACGCGGCTTACTGTTGTGGTCGGTTTGTGTCATGCGCGTGATACTGTTGATTATTCTGTTATGTAGTCTAGGTTGAGCTCTTGTCGATTATTGATCTGTGGGTGCAGTTTAGTTATTATTAAAGACTCTTTAATGCGTAAGTTTCCTTGGTTCTGCTCTCTAGCTTCAATATTGACAATTATGTTTTTGTCTGTGTTTTTGCATTTTTTTAGGTGTTTATGGAAAGATGACACTTGTGTGTGTAGGTGTTCTTTGATTCTAATGTGTAACAGTCTGGTGGTGCTGCCAACATAGAATTCCTCACATTTGGCGCATTGTATGCGGTACACGACATATACTTGGTGGCATATACCAGTGTCAGGAATAGGGCAATTAGCCAGTGTGCATGTGGTGTTGTTGCTGGTATGTTGTTTGTTGTGGTTGTAGTTGAGGTGTCTGCGAAGAGTGTGGCCGTAGTAGGCCACCTGTATGTCCAATCCCTCTCTGCGGATAGTTCTATGTATTTTTATGGTGATGTTTTCACTGACTGCAGTGCAGTAATCTCAGGAAGCAGGTGTTGGAAAGGGTGTGTCGCCTTCGGCCTTTATTACTTTTCCATTCCAGGTGACCCACAAAGGACTGTGGGTAGCTGTTTTTCTTCAGTATCTCCTGAAAATGTGCAGTGTAGGTGTTACGGTCTTCTTCTTTGCTGCACTTATCCCGGATATGTGTGAGCTTGTTTCTAATGTACTCGGTCTTAGCACTGAGAGGGAGGGCTGATTGGTAGTGGACAAACATTTCCCTGCTGGCAGTCTTTTTGTAGAAATCAGTGTGGATGTTGCCTCTTTCCGATACTTTTAGGCTGAAGTCCAGCACTGATAGGCATCCATTGTTATCGGGGTGTTCAATTGTAAATTTTATTTTGCTGTCCATACTGTTGAATGTTGCTGCCATTCTATTCACCTCATCACTGATAGACATCCATTGTTATCGGGGTGTTCAATTGTAAATTTTATTTTGCTGTCCATACTGTTGAATGTTGCTGCCATTCTATTCACCTCATCACGTGAAGAGGTGATGATGAGTATGTCATCCATGTATCTTGTGAATAAGGTGTATGAATGGTAGGTGCTGAAGGCATGAAGTTCAAGCTGATTCATGTATGTAATGGCAAGTAATCTCGATAGACTGGACCCCATTGGAAGTGGTCTGTTTATAGGTATGCCCTTGGAACGTTGTCTACTATAGTCGTCAGAAGTAGGGGAATGTCTGCTGGGGTGAAGTTGTAGCAGTACAGGCTTAAAGTGGTGATGCATTCCATTATTAAATCAACAGCTGGGTGAGACAGTAATGACGTGTATAGTGAAACAACATCAAGGCTAAATGCGTATCGGTTATGCTGCAGCTGGTTTTGATGGATTCCATGTAGTTTATGGATGACTTCATTGGAAGTTTTGATGTGTCCAGGGAAGGTGGAGATTTAATCCTCTTCAACTTTGGTAAAAGTCAAACTAACGGTCATGTTACACATACTTAGATAAACCACATATTAAAGCAGACTGATATCATCAGACCAGAAAAAAGTCCCAACTGTCAATCGCACATATATATCCCATAAACACACACACACACACACACATTCTCTAACACACTTGCACACACACACACACACACACACACACACAGAAGCACTCGCTACAATTAATGACAGCAGCAGCAGCAGCCAGAAATGACCATTCCTTGAAAGGCACACTCACTTGGACAGACACACACTCCTCTGCCATTCTGAAGATGAGATTTTGATCTCAAAATATTAATGCATAATAAATAGGTAATACCCAAAAACGTCTTTACTTTTCTTTATTTTACTAAATATATTGTGACAGCCTTCAATACCTAACCAAACACCTAATATATATAAATAGGGAGAAAGGGAGGTAGACAAAATAATGGAAACACCTCATACCATAATAACATAATTTGGAAAATTTGATTAAACTGTCAAAAGTTTGTTTATTTTTATATTTTATGTTATTTACAAATATCTAAAATATTCCTCAACAAAACTTGATAACAAAGTATTCATAAAATTACACATTTTGTAAAAATTTAAGGATTAATTTTTATGTGTACACTCTGAAAATAGTGTCTTCTTTTGTACTGTGCTGACAGGTAGATGCTCTGTGATAAGGCAGAGTAGTTGAACTTTGACACTAAAAAGCTCTTTGCTACAAATATCATCTCTCACTCAGCCAGCCATCCGAATGTCTATCTTTGATGGCTGATCAGTCAGATGACCGCTTCGATTCCTTGCATTTATTGGTATCCATCTACCAACAAGAGCTCTTTTGTTGTCTTGCTCCTGAAAATTAAGTATATTTTCAAATCGGGAGATGCTCTTTTCCCATTGGTAGCAGTCATAGGTATCAATCCACCCCAATAACTTCCTTTTCTTATTGGCATCTCACATCAATACTTTCCAGTTGGTGTGAACAATTCCTCCACCTTCTTTGGTATTTCACCTGCACCAGCAATCTTGGTTACCCTTCAACTAATCTGGCTCTCAGAGTTAAGCCACACCAAGCAGTTGCTTGGTGTGGCTTAACTCATGGTCATTAATTAAAAATTATCATTTCTGTGATGGTGCCCTTCTACAAGCAGTGGACTTTTCTTCTTGTTATATATAGTTACATGCGTGACTTCTGGGAGAGGCAGGTAAGTACACAGCTAGTACACAGTTAAAGACAGCTACGATTCAGGCAATAAGCAGCATAACTGTACCGTTCAGACTTACTTATTTCTATTTATTCATTATTAACTTTATACATATGTTCTTGTTATTCTAATACACTGTTTTGAACCTACCTTCTCTCTTCGGTGTTTTACTTCCAGCCAAACTGGTCACTAGAAATTTGCGGCAAAGTTCCGCCACAACTCCACAACAAAGTGGTGATGAAAATCCACAGCAATTTCAAATATTACTGTCAGGGTCATTAATTTCTCCCACCACAAGGAAAATCTATTTTCGAGTTTTTGTTACTGATCAAATTCTATCTGTACTATTTGTGCTTTCATGAATAATATTTTGGGAGCAAGGTGATTAATCAGTTATCAGTTGTTAACCACATGGATTCTTGTGATAATATTGCCTTTCTGTAAGTAATTCTTCTGGTTTTAGAGGATCAAGCTTTTTTTTCTTGAAAAGAAAAATCTTCATTCTTTCTCTCAGTATGCCCATCATTCTGTTCATTAACCCTTTCTTTCCATTTATCAGCACCAAATAGTGTCACAAAGATAACAGCAGAGTGCTTGCCTAGTGCCTAATATGAAAGCACATTCAAAGAGGAATGTATCACTGAATTCCTCCATATAGAAAAAAATTACACACATTAACAATCAGTAACACTTACTAAACATAAAAAAACAAACAGTAAAGGGCTAAACTGTGGATAGTCTGCTTTAACAATGGCAACAGTAATGTGTAAAAGAATTCAATTCTGTTTCATCCTGTACACATGTCAATCCATGAAATAGAGAGTATTGTACATAAGTAGTGTAATATGCATAATAAAAGTTGATGTCACATGCAATTTGGCACTTTTCAAATCTTTCATGAGGAATAAACTATTTCCTGGATAAGATTCTATGCATTTAGTAAACTAGTCAATGTTGGCTATAAAATGAAAACAGTGCATCAAATATGGAAGAATGTTGGTAGAAGAAGAGCAGTGTGTCAAATAGGAAGCGCAGGAGGAAGAATGTTGAAAAAAAAAGGAAAGCAGTGTGGAAGAATATTAATAAAAGAAAAGAACTGTGTGAAATAGGATACTCAGATGGAAGAATGTTAATAAAAGGAAAGCAGTATGTCAAATAGGAAGTGTAGATGTAAGAATGTTAATAGAAGAAAAGCAGTGTGTCAAATAGAATGTGCAAATGGAAGAAGATTGATAAAAAAAAGCAGTGTGTCAAATGGTGTAGGTGAAAGAAGGTTGATAGAAAAATCAGTGTATCAAATGGAATGCGCAGGTGCAAATATAAAAGGAAATCAGTATGTAAATGTGTTGCACAGGAATAATATTGATAAAAGTAAAGCAGTGTGTCAAATAGGATGCGCAGCTGGAAGAATGTTGATAAAAGAAAAGCAGTTTGTCAGATAGAATGCACAGGTGAAAGAATGTTGATAAAAGGAAAGCAGTGTGTCAAACAGGATGCAAATGTGGATGAATATTGATAAAAGTAAAGCAGTGTGTCAAATAGGATGCGCAGCTGGAACAATGTTGATAAAAGTAAAGCAGTGTCTCAAATTGGATGCACAGATAGAACAATGTTGATAAAAGAGAGCAATGTTTCAAACAGGATAAGTAGGTGGAAGAATGTTGATAAAAAAAAGCAGTGTGTCAAATATGATATGCAGATGGAAAAATGTAGATAGAAGGAAAGCTGTATGTCAAATAGCATGCACAGGTGGAACAATGTTGTTAAAAGGCAGCAGTGTTTCAAACAGGATATGCAGGTGGAAGAATGTTGATAAAAGAAAACAGTGTGTCAAATGGGATGTGCAGATGGAAAAATGTTCATAAAAGGAAAGCAGTGTGTTAAATAGGATGCACATTTGGAACAACATTGATAAAAGACAGTAGTGTGTCAGAAGCGATGCGCAGCTGTATGAATGTAGATAAAAGAAACAGTGTGTCAAATAGAATGCGCAGGTGGAAGAATGTTGATAAAAGAAAAGCAGGGTGTTAAATAGGATGCACAAGTAGAAGAATGTTGATAAAAGAAAGTAGCTTATCAAATAGGTTGCGCAGATGGAAGAATGTTGATAAAAGGTAAGCATTTTTTCAAATAATATGCACTGGTGGAAGAATATTGATAAAAAGAAAGCAGTGTGTCAAATTGGATGCAGAGGTGGAAGAATATTGATAAAAGGAAAACAGTATTTCAAATTGAAAGTGTAGGTGGAAGAATTTTGATGAAAGAAAAGCGAATGTGGAAGAATATTGATAAAAGTAAAGCAGTGTGTCAGATAGGATACACAGGTGGAAGAATGTTGATACAAGGAAAGCAGTGTGTCAAATTGGATGCGCAGGTTGAAGAATATTGATAAAAGAAAAGCCGTGTGTCAAATAGGAAGCACAGGTGGAAGAATTTGATTAAATAAAAGCAATGAGTCAAATAGTTTGAGCAGGTGGTAGATTGTTGAAAAGAAAGCAGTGTGTGAAATAGGATATGCAGGTTGAAAAATGTTGATAAAAAAAAGAGCAGTGTGTCAAATAGAATCCACAGGTGGAAAAATGTTCGTAGAAGGAAAACGGTGTTTCAAATAGGATGCACAGGTGGAAGAATGTTTATAAAAGGAAAGCATTGTGTCAAATAGCACACGCTGGTTGACAAGTATTGATAAAAGAGAAGCA
The DNA here is from genome assembly GCA_037127315.1 of Ascarosepion bandense. Lineage (NCBI taxonomy): Eukaryota > Metazoa > Mollusca > Cephalopoda > Sepiida > Sepiidae > Ascarosepion > Ascarosepion bandense. The sequence goes on from JBBBDQ010002488.1 coordinate 109,444, forward strand.
GTGTGTCAAATTGGATGCACAGATGGAAGAACTTTGATAAAAGGAAAGCTGTCCATCAAATCTCATGTGCCGATGGAAAAAAGTTGATAAAAAGGAAAACAGTGTTTTAAAAAGGATGCCCATATGGAAGAATGTTGATAAAAGGAAAGCAGTGTGTCAAACAGGATGTGGAATGTGGAAGAATCTAGATAAAAGAAAGCAGTGTGTCAAATAGGATGCACAAGTGGAAAAATGTTGATAAAAAAAATGCACCGATGGAAGAATGTTGATAAAAGTATTGTGTCAAATAGGATGCGAATGTGGACGAATGTTGATAAAAGGAAAGCAGTTTGTCAAATAGGATGCTGAGATGGAAGAGTGGTTTAATGCAGAAAATAATGGCAACCTACTGTAGGAAAATTTTCTGCCTAGTCACTCATATCTCGTTTGAGACATGATTGCCTAACTGTTTATCATTTATGGCAATTAACTGACTGATGTTGAGCAAAGAAGTACATGAAAACTGATTTCTGAACAGTAATTTTTCCCAATGAATATGAAACTATGTTGTATGGACATCATGGAAGGACAAACATTGTGTCTATAACAGTCAACCATTATAGGTTAAAAGATTATAGTGGAGAGGTTATATAATGTTTGGGGCTAATAATCTTAAATAACCTATATCTAATGAAAGAAGTAACACCACAAGAGAGATTGTTTGTAGGAAAGACTACATGGCTTTAAGTGAATTTAACATATGCTAAAGCTTGATGGCATGATTCATCTCATCAATTATATTTCTGGTATCTGTAACAGAAATATTAACTTTCTAGGTTATTTGTTCACCACTGCTGTGGACAGTAATCACAACTCTTTGGATTAAATTACTGATCAAATAACTTTAGGAGTTGAGTTAAAGGGAGATAACTAAAACATCTGGAAGTGGTATGGCTCATGGTAGGAGAACAATATACTCCAGTGATCAAAAGAAAGGGTTCAGTTTAAAATTCCAGTCAGCCATAATAATAAGGATAAGGTCATCAGCCAAAACTTTGTGAATATGAATATAGCAATTTAGATGAGGACAACAGTTTGAACAAATGAAATGCAATATACAAGCAAAGAAGATCTATAAAGAATAAAACCTGCAGCAAAGAATAATGAAAGGATATATCATATGTTATGATATGTCCTTTATCATTAATATTTAATGACAAAGGACATATCATAACATATAATAATTTATTCAGGTACATGGCATTTTGTGCTAATCACTATTAATATTTATATCTATGGGATTTATTTATGTTGCACACAGCACAATAAAACCTGATATCTGCACAAGAAGTTATCATTAATTTTAACCCAAGGAACAAGGTGAAAAACATATGATATATTGCTCAAATAAATATGAATATATCCTGAAAGAGCTCTCAAGTTGTTTAATAGTAGTTTTATGAAAAAACAACATTGACTTAGCTAATAAATCTGACTAAACAATCTGGAGAATGATGCACTTCTACTGTTGTACTTTTGAACATACCACAATGTTTTAATGTCATGTAAAATTTGAAAGTAATAAAGATGAACTGAATAATTTTGCATTGAATGCCTTCTAAATAATACATATAAAGAAATGGAAACAAACCATTGATGAAATGTAAGAAAATAAAGATATCTAAGTTTTCAAAAGCTGAACTTGCCTTTTTCATTTGATCCTGCCTGCAGCAGTTATCTTAGTTTAAGAATGAAACTGTGAAAAATACATTCCTTATAATCCAAAACATTCAAACATAAAAAGAATTATTGGTCTATTTGTTTACTGCAAGAAAAGAAAACTATCTAGAAAGAAAACTTGTCTAAAACTAACAGAAAGAAAGCATTCTGAATACTCACAACAAATTAAAAGAACAAGTTGGGAATAATGATGTTATCACGAATACAAATTTGCAGTTTACTGCAAGAAGTTTGAGGCAAAAGATGCAACCTCAGTAGAATATCAATGGCTTGGATTAATTAAACAAAAGAGATACAGAGGAAGAGGTGAATGGTGATCAGGTAAAAAGAATGAGAAAGAAGAAACAATAAGACAGAAATGTAAAGAAAAGATAAAAAAATTAAAAAATTATGGAGAAGAGGATAAAAGAAAAGAACTAAAGTGTGGGGAGAAACAATTGAGAATGTAAGAAAAAATTCAGTGAATCTGATTCTATATAAAAGAAAAGATGAAAACATTGTTGAGTAAAATATCAAAAAGACTGTTTTTCTATTATTTTCACTCTTTACACATATATACACATATATAACATACATAATGCAACATAGACTGCATAACCTGCAAACCCATGCTGAAGATCAACTTGAAATATAACTACGGACAATGTGTGTATAAAAAAATATATTCAGTTAGTTTATTCTCTCATCAGGTGACATGCTGTACAGTGGAAGTATGTTCAAAGATGACAGCACAGACTTCCCTAATCTTTCTCGGTCTTAGTTCAAATCTTCATTCTCGACAGACTCTTACTACTAATAATTTCTGTCTTTTATATCAGCAATTATGTCACATCCTGACATGTTGTTTACATGATTCCAACTTTAACATGCCGCAAATGCATGCTTATCTTATTGTTTCCAACAACAAAAACACACTTCTTGTTGACTCTCAAATATAATTCATTGTTTTATAACCCAAAATAATTTAATGTAAATTGTATTTGCTTGTGACCTTGCTATGCAGTTTTCAAAACAATCAAATATTTTCCTGACATGGAAAATTTTGACAACAATCAAATATTTATCAAAAAGAAGTCTATTTTTCTTTTGCTAGCCAATTTGCATATTTTTACTGTTTCATTAAAATACTTTTCTTCAGGAAATTAATCACCAGCTCATACAATCTATAACATTCCTTCATTACCATCTTTTAAAATCCTTATCTACAAACATTTTAGGCACATTTCTTCCATCAACCATCACCTTCTACCACACAACATGTCAATTGTACAATACATTACATAATATAACATAAAAAAAATCAACACTAGATAAAGAACAACACATACAATGAAAAAAAACATATATCCATATTAAATGTGACATCCTTTTCTCTTTACATTGTGTGCATGTATTTCTGTCTTATAAATTCTCTGGTTGTAAACTTCAAGTTAGTCTCTTAACTTAGGCATAAAAATCAATCAGGCCACAGCACTGTTTGCATAGAACAATATTTTCCTTTTCTTCTTTTTCCTTCCTTTTTTTCAGAGTAGGTCGCTCATCTACACATACTGAGACACATTGGCACCCCAACATAGAGTAATGGTTAGCGCCAGAACAATTATGGCCAAGGAGTGACTAAAGCTCACCAGGTCCTCCATAACTTCAGCCTTACACCACATGTAAGCAACACTTAAAAAGATCTTCAATCCATGATGCATGATTACATAACTTATAACCACATCATATCTCACTTATAGCCTCCATCTGCTACAGTGACATCTTTGTCTTTACAGTTGAACTTTAACTCTATTTTTCTTCTTTCGTTCCTCTTTGTTCCTTCATGTATTTATTCATTCATTTCAGGGCTAATCACAGTGCACACATAGCCAACCAAAGAACTGGTTTACTTCAGTTATACTTTGGCTTTTTTCTTTTTATTTCTTTTCCTTCCTTTAGTAAGTTTATTGTCAACTATGCAGCATTAACCCTCCTCTGTGATAACCTAAAGAAAAAGCATAAACCAAAAAAATATAATGCACAATGTACTGGAAGAGAAAAGTGAAAAAGCATCTAATTTTTTCTGTTACAGTATTAATTTCCATTTTTTCTGTTTTTTTTTCTTCTTTCTTTTTTAGTACAATGTCAGAGAGTTCTGTAATATCTGAAAAGTTCATTTTTTTTATTTTTATTTTTTATAAGATTACGCACAACTAGAAAGTTTGTACAATTTACAAAAGTTCATTTTTTCTGTTCCTTCTCTTTTCTTATTTGTTCAAAAAGTTTGTTTTTGCTGTCTCTTCCTTCTCCCTTCGAACTGTACCATGTCCACAGACACCTGATGCACGATCCACGATTATAGGCAGTAACCACATCTTTAATATTCAAATTAACACCAGGTAAATGACCTCACATTTCTGCTCAAGTTTCCATTACACACAGAATTCCTAAATCCCAAAAATATGATTATTGGGCACAGAATCTGCTATTTATTGCAGTACATACCATTTTTAAGTCTGCCTGAGAAAACAGCAACAACAAGCAAATGAGAGAGAAAAAAAGAAAACTACCTAAGGTCTTTCCCACCTATGTCTAACTTTTTTTCCCTGAGGTCCTTATAATACCCAAAATTAACCTCACAGAACTTAACTATTGCAGCTTTCCTTATGTCCTTTCTAACAAAGCAGCAATATGATGTAATTCCAATGATGGCTTTCATGTGCCTACAAGTGGAAAGGGCTGAAACCAAACTTAACCATTGGAAGAGTCTGAAAAATGTTGTCAGGTTTTACAACTTTTTTTTTTTTTAATCATATCACCCCAAGCAAGGCGGTAACGCCACTGATGTGCAGGAGGCTACGTAAGAGTGAAAAGATTAGAAAAGAGAAGGCCGGAAACCACATCCTAAACAGAGAACAAGGGATGAGCCTCTACACCTGTTCAATAGACATATCTCTTCTTTCAAAACCACTTTCTCTGACTTCATCTTTTTTTCAACTAATTCCTTCATATGCTCACCACCCTTCGTAATATGACCGAAAAAAATAACCATACCCCCTTTCTCCATGGTCAGACTCTGCACACAACTGCAAAACATATGCTGTTCCATAGTAGCTTTCCTTGGATAAACCAGCACTTTTCTTGTAATGAAAACATGAGCAGAGTCACTAGGTTTGTTTCAATCTATGTTTTTTTTTGAAAACCAAAACAAGTCAACAGGCATCAAATCAAAAAATAATATGTATTAATGATATGTTTGGTATACCTGGAACCAAGGACCAATGTCGATGAACAGCTTGAAATATAACAGACAGAGGAAAAATATATTCACTTAGTTTATCCTCTCATCAAGTGACGTGTCGTAGAGTGGAGGTATGTTCGAAGGTGACAGCACACACACATCAATGGGCCAGAGACTGTGCTCATTCCCCACAGTAGGTTTCTATTACTTTCTGCAGTAAACCAGTTGCTAGCCAAGGCTACAGAATTCTGTCTTACTATTTTACTCATAGCTGGAGAAAAAAGCAACAAATTAATATCTTTCCTAAGGGTATTTGTGCATAAGTAAATGCAACAAATTTGACTGGAACTCAAACTCAGCTCTTATTTCTCATCCACTGCATAACAATATATATATATATATATATATATATATATACACATGCACATATATATATATATATGAATACACACATGCATATACATGCACACATATACATATATAAACACACATATGTATACACACACATATGTATACACACATATACATACATACATGTATATAGATGCACATACACACACACATATATCTATATATATGATAAAGTAAAAGAACAATTAGGAAATGAATCTTAATCTAACATGTTTCACTTTTATTAAAGCTTCTTCAGAGATCGAGGTAAAAATGAAAGATTTTTACAAAGAGCTGGTATGTTGTGATTTATGGTTGATTCTTATTACTCAGATATGTGTCATATGTATCAAAGCAATAGATAATTATTTTTAAATGTATTTGCGTGGAATATTTTGTATGTGTATGCACATATAAAGACACTTGTCTGTTGACACGAATATATATGTAGATTCCAGTTTGAACAACAATGAAAAATCAAAGAAAAACAACTGGAACTACAGCAAAAAATGAAGAAACACTGCTGGAACAATAGAAGAGGTTCAAAGAATTACTACTATGAACAGTGTCAAATAAGGGTCAAAATACTGAGAGCGAAACTACTTTTTCACAAAACGCTATTTGGAAGGCAATTGAAAATTTCACTTATTCTCCAGCCAAAGATAAAACCTTCACTTCATACTTCAGAAGGAATGAGGAACTATACAAAATAGATTGTTGAAAATGGGCAGATGACAAAAAGTTTCACCTACTGCTCCGGAAATTAGAGACTACCAAGCATAGCAAATTTGTGAACTATATCTTACCTGAAAAAACTAGCGATTTGACTTTCGTTAGAGCAGTAAATCTCCTAACAGAATTATTTAGCCCTAAAACTTCTTTACTCCACAAAAGAAGGAAGTACTTAAACCTAACCAAAAAGGACAGTAAAGATTATTCGACATCCACATCTGTAGTTAATAAATAGTGTGATGATTTCAAATTGGCTGAACTTAGCGTAGACAATTTAAAATGCCTAATATTTGTGCAAGGACTTGTATCAACAAAAGATGCAGAAATTAGATGTAGAGTCCTAACTAGATTAGAAGGTGAGCCAAATTTGACTTTACAAAATATAGCCAAAGACTGCTAAAAGTTTATAAGTGTTAAAAATGATTCTAGAGGTATTGAAGAGTCAGGCACTGCACATATAAGGAAAATACATCGAAAATCACACTTTTTTCCTACCCTTCAAAAACAAGTCAAACTAAAAATAAAGATGATTTTCATTCTCCTAAAAAAAGAAGTCAACTCAATAATAAACAGAAAAATCTACCGCCTAGCTCATGTTCCCATTGTGGAGCCCTTCATTGGTTTAGGGAGTATCCATATCGTTTTAAAACCTGTCTAACTCGTAATAAAGTTGGGCACAGGAGTTCACATTGCAGAATGAATAAAGGAAGTAAAAGTCAGATTAAATCCACAAAAACAGACGAACTGGGCGTCAAAAATATAAGAAAGTACATGCAGGTAGAAATGCTGAATAAAAAGTCAGGTTACAATTAGACTCTGGGTCTGATTATCAATAATCAACCGGCATACTTGGAAAAAGTTGAATAAACTAACCATGTTGAAAACCAACAAAATAGCTAGATTGGTGACAGGTAAAAAAATTAAATTTGAGGGTGAAATTATTACAAACATTACTTTTAACAGAACTACCAAAAAATTGAAAACAATTTATTTGGCACAGATTGAATGCAACAGTTCAATCCTTGGGATTTACCAATCAACACTTTTTACCAGAAAATAGAAAATCTGATGACTGAGTTAGAAAAACTCAAGAAGGAATTAAAAGAAATCTTCCCCAAAGTCTTTTTGGCTGGCCTTGGTAGATGCAAAAAGATGTCAGCAAAATTTGAACTAAAAGAGAACACTCAAGCAATATTTAAGAAAAAAAGAATGTGCCTTTCAAAACTTTATTGCGTAGCACTATTAGAGAACTCCCAGTGAATCTACATAAAATAAAACATGAAGCCCTCAAGGATGAATTCATTAACTCAACAAAAACAAAAGTCTCAGATATGGACCAACACATTTCAGACAGTTTTTCTGTAAGTGATGATGTACTCCTATACAGCAAGAGAGTCATCATTCCCAAAAACCTACTGAAGATAATTCTGAAGGATTTTCATGTTGGTCATCTGGGGAAAAACAGGATGAAAAGCCTAATGCACCGCTACATATACTGGCCAAAAATGGACCAGGACATAGTAAATGACTGTTGGATGACTCCAACAGTACTCCCCAGGAAGAAGAAGAAGTTATGGATACCATATACAACACCTTCATTGTTTAAATTCAAATGAATTATGACGTTTTCATCCATGTTTGTATGAACCTAAGAGGTATTTCTTAGTGTGGATGCATTTTGTCATAATTTCTGTTCTTTCATTTAACAGTTCGTCTTTATTTGGGTATGTCATAATTTCTAATTTTTCTTCTTGGCACAGTCTACATATATGTTCACCATTGTAAGGTTTGGCTGTTTTTACAATGCTCCACGTTATGTGTGTATCTTTTTCATATTTTGATTTCAATTTCCAGGAGTGGTTAGCCAATTTTGTATTGTTTTTTAATTTTTCTATTTTAAATGTAGATCTGTGGTTGAACCACCTGGTCTTAAAAGTGTCTTTGGTTGAGCCCAAATATATTTTGTTTTGGCCATCTGGGTCATGTACCCCTGCCTTATAAATTATTTCTTTTGTGTTGCAGAGACCTTCAAGTGGACATTTATTTTTGTCCCTGCAGTTGCATTCTTTGTTGGTGGTTTTGTTTCGTATGATGCTATTTAAATTTCTGGCATTCATTTTGTATATATATATATATATATATATATATATATATATATATATATATTATAAATAAATATAATAAATAAATATAAATATATTTTATATAAATTTTGTTTTAAATATATATATATATTATATATGAATAAATAAATATAAATATATATATAAATTTTGTTTTATATATATATATATATATATATATATATATATATATATATATCTCCGAGTGAATACAGAACGAAGAATTCTTTCAACGTCCAAAACATTAATTTAAAACAGTGCTCGATATATAATATACTATATAGAGCTGTGAATATTTATTATAAATTGTACTTTAGAACATGTACATAATTTCTCTGTATATAATCGCGATGAAGGCACGTTTGTTTCGGCATTGGAGCCCCAATGCCTCTTCAGGTGATGTGGAAAGTACTGGAAATCCTTTTCTTTTATATTTATTTAGTTTTGTTAGGGGTGTTGACAGGGGTTTATTGATATTGTGATATTTCGTTGACAGTTGGAATTTTTTTTGTGGAGAGTGTTTAGTTAGAGGTTTTGGTGGGGGTTAGCAAGATAGGGGAATCAGTCTATGACCGTTGGAATTTATTTAGGATGTTTCCAAAGTGATTAATGGGAGTCTTTGATTCTAGACAGTTGTAAATTCTAATTATCATTTGGCTAGACTATATCTTAATGGATTTCTTAGAAGAGCCGATAATAGTTGGCATGGATATTTTTTTATTTATTTTCATTTAAGCAGTGTCTTTACAATCCATGTAAGTTTGCGTGTTTAATCTTAACTTTGGGTTTAGGGAATATGTTTTTTTTATTTCATTTTAAATTTTTTATTTTTTATTTAGATCATTGTTTGGAAATCATTTTCACTATTAAATTTTTAAGTTTAAATTTCTATTCTCATATAAATTTCTATCCTGTATCTAGTCAATATATGATTCATCTTATTATGGTTATGGTTTTACCTTACTCTAATTACATTTATGGTTATTAATCTTACTCTAATTATGGTTATGGTTATTGACCTTACTTAAATTATGGTTATTGAGATAATCCTAAACTGTAAAAAATCAGTTCTCATCCACGACAACCAACAGTGGACAAAAAATTCAACGGATAATTTTGATTTATCCATGGGAGCCCTGGATTCCGCAGAATCTTCAGATCTAGTGGGGTTATTCCTGTTGTACAACCTCACTGTGCATAAGGAAATCAATACGAGCAATATAGGACTGTATAGAGACAATGGACTCATGATAATGAATCTACTGGAGGTAAGGTCGATAAAACCAGAAAACTAATTCATAAAGTCTTTAAATCCTTCGGTCTTAACGTAGTGATTAACCCCAACACCAAGCAAGTAGACTTCTTAGACATAACATTAGACTTAGTATCGAACACTTTCCAACCTTACATGAAGAACAGTTCGAACCCAATATATATAAACCCCAACTCTAACCACCATTATCAAACATATCCCATCATCGATAGAACTCCGCATTAACACACACTCATCCAGTAAAGAAATATTTGATAAAAACAAGGTAATCTACGATAAAATCCTAAAGGATAGAGGATATCACTCATCAAAAATCAATTTTGTTGAAAAATTCAGAAGTTCAAAAAGCAAAAATAGAAACCGAAAAATCGTATGGTATAACCCTCCTTTTAATCAATCAATTAACTTCAAGCTGGGACATAAATTTCTTCAACTAATAGATAAGCATTTCCCCAAAAATAACCCTTTAAATTAAATATTCAATAAAAATACAATTAAACTAAGCTATAGCTGCTCCAATAATCTAGAAAAAATAATTAAAGTACATAACAACAAAATCATCTCTCATCCTTCAATAACAAAGAAAAACAAAACATGACATCTCTCTCCAAATATTTTTGGAAGTTAAAAGACGAAAATAAAACACCTAAAGTTAAATGGAAAATCCTTAAGCAAGCAAGAACAGCTAAATCTATAAAGGAACTATGTTTCCTCTGTCTTCAAGAAAAAATTAAGATACTTAAATATATGAACAGTAACAAGCTTTTAAACCAGAGGCATGAAACCACAGTAAACTGCAAGCACATCAGATAGCTAACATTACAATCATGCTAAAAAAAATACTACAAGAGCCAAAAATAGGACCCATACATATATATATATGTATATATGTATATATATACATATGTTTATAAAAATTCTATAAGGTTTAATATTAACTATAAATAAGGTGTATAACCAGAATTAGTATTGACTAATAGAGTAAGGTTGGTAACCATAATCAGTATTAATTAATATTAATTATAAAGTAAGGTTAATAACTAAAATTAGTAAGGTTAATAACCATAATTAGAGTAAGGTTGATAACCATAACCATAATTAGAGTAAGGTTAATAACCATAACCATAACTATAAGATGAATCATATATTGACTAGATATGAGAATAGAAGTTTAAAATTAAAATAAGGTGTAGAACCCTAATTAGTATTAACTAATAAAGTAAGGTTAATAACCATAACCATAAGTTGAATCATATATTGACTAGATATGAGGATAGAAATTTATATGAGAATAGAAATTTAAACTTAAATTTAATAGTGAAAAGGATTTCAAAACAATGATCAAATTAAAAATAAAAGATTTAAAATTAAAAATTTAATAGTGAAAACGATTTCCAAACAATGATCTAAATAAAAAATTTAAAATGAAATAAAAAAAACATATTCCCTAAACCCAAAGTTAAGATTAAACATGCAAACTTACATAGATTGTAAAGACTCTGCTTAAATAAAAATAAATAAAAAAAATATCCATGCTAACTATTATCGGCTCTTCCAAGAAATCCATTAAGATATAGTTTAGCCAACTGTCAATGAAATATCACAATATCAATAAACCCCTGCCAACACCCCTAACAAAACTAAATAAATATAAAGGAGAAGGATTTCCAGTACTTTCCACATCGCCTGAAGAGGCATTGGGGCTCCAATGCCGAAACGAGCGTGCCTTCATTGCGATTATATATAGAGAAATTATGTACATGTTCTAAAGTACAATATATATATATATATATATATATATATATATATATATATATATATATATGAATAAAAAGAGAAAAGCAAAAACTGTTTTGGACTGAAAAATAGATTTTCCTATTATCTTTTTATTTATTTTGTTCTTTTACTATGTGAAAATAATTTATATATACATATATATGACAGAAATCAAAAGAAAAACAATAAACAAAGACCTCACAAAATCAAAGTAAAAATAGAAAAATTTTGCTTCTTTCAACTTCAATAGATTTGTCTTTTACAAGATTTAGTCAATCTTTTGCAAGCAACATCTGCAGATCAATATTTTTCCTTTCTTCCTTTCAAAACAAACTTAAAATTATGTCATTGGCTACTCCAACTTTCATGTATTAATTCAATTTTCAGAACAAAAATGCTGTTTAGATATTTTTATTTTCACCTGTTTTTTTATCTTTTCTTTGAAAGTAAGTCAATCAAAAATTAATTGTTGATTTTTTTAGGAAAATCAATGAAAAACATACCAAAATATAGCCTTTGACTGTTTAATAATTCAATACTTTTTTACTTCCATAAAGGAGAGTGGACTATTAAAAATATCTTTCTTCAAAAAATTAGTGAAAGTGTCTAAAGATCTGCAATTGGTTGGCCACCTAGGGAAACATCATCATCATTCTGCGGCCTCGGCCGAGATTCAAAATCTTGTCAGTAGCTGAATACTTGATGCTTCACTAGAGCTACCAAGGGTGTTCTTATCATGACACCATCACTAGATTCACCCTCATTGAGAGAAGGATATCCCACGCCAGTTTCCCAACCTGGTATTTTTTACAGCCTTGCGGTAAAAAAAAAAGATATTATACATAAACTACTGTTTGTAGAAAACAGTAATTTTTGAAAGGATTTTTTTTTTATTATTATAACATCAGTAGCAACACCTGTTCCTCTTTGGTCATTAAAGATATTATACATAAACTACTGCTTTTGAAAGGATTTTCTTTTCTTCACACACACATTTTTTTTTCTTCACACCCACATGTAGCAACATTGTTGCTACATGTGGGTGTGAAGGAAGCTTTGACAAAAGTAAAGAAAAATTTGGTGCAAATTCTAATATGACAGCATCTTTCTCTTATTTAAATATCCTTTTTGCTGATGATTGAGAGAATATTCAATAAAAATAATCTCAAGTACACTGGGAACATTTATTCTACAAATTATGACAATTTTAAATTTAGTGGCTTGAGTGTATATACTGTTTTCATTAGTTAGTTATTGCTAGTTCTGTTTCCATATAGACTGAGTTTGTACTACCCAGGCTAGAGATTGAACTCTGCTATGTCACCAAATTAATGAACCAAAGTGTGTGTGTGTGTGTGTGTGTGTGTGTGTGTGTGTGTGTATATTTAATATATCGAGGCAGCAAGTAATTTTCTAAACATATTCTATTAAATATAAGAGACAATGAATGTCTATTATGTTTAATCATGAGCCGTTCTAAACGTCATATTTTTGCTTTAATTTCAGTTGAAAATAAAGACAAAAATTCTCCAACATTTGGATAATTATTTATTGGTTTTCTTCTAAGCTTTCGGCTCACATGAGCCATCTTCAGAGAGGTAGTTTAAACTGAAATATTATAAAATCCACCATCACCGACGATTTTATTTTGTGTTGCCAAGCGGAGTTTTATGTCAACACAAAATAAAATCGTCGGTGATGGTGGATTTTATAATATTTCGGTTTAAACTACCTCTGAAGATGGCTCATGTGAGCCGAAAGCTTAGAAGAAAACCAATAAATAATTATCCAAATGTTGGAGAATTTTTGTCTTTATTTTCAACTGAAATTAAAGCAAAAATACGACGTTTAGAACGGCTCATGATTAAACATAATAGACATTCATTGTCTCTTATATTTAATAGAATATGTTTAGAAAATATATATATATATATATATAGTCATAAGGAACAGGTAGGAAAAAAAAGAGTCTTTAAGAGTCAATATTTTTTAATATCTCTGCTCTCTTCTTGTGCCAGTTGAAGGCCATGTTCAATATGACAAAAATAAAATGAGTCAGATTTTTATAGTGACCCCTATGATATTGGTTTATTTTCACATGACTACATCTGTCTTTCAGCCAGTTACATTAGTATATCCACATGGGAAAAGGAAACGATAAATGGAAAAGAAGAATGTGGCTGCTTTTCTATCAGAAAACAAATGATTTTATATCTAGATATTTTGATGGACAGAACTATGCCTATGCTATTTAGTTAAACATTGTGTCAGCTGGGTTTCTGAGTTAAGTGAATTTAGGATTTCATTCAATACTCATGTCCCAGGCAGTATACATATGACTGGTGAAATCAGTAACATCATATGTTTACATAAATAATTTTAACAAAAGCAATTTTTCATTAAATCAGTGTATTCTTCTCAGAGATATGTTTGGTCGGGTTTGAAGCTTTCACAAATTGGTCATTACTTATTAATTTTCTTTGGAAAGTTTTAAATATTACAGTTTCTCAGGAAGATTTCTACAAATTTATTCTTCTTCATGTGTCATGTCTCTTCATGATGTAGACGATCATGAACTTCCATTTGTTTCTGTCTCTTGTCACTCTCAGTATTTTTCTTCTTGGTATCTCTCCCAAACCCCACTCCACAATCCACCTGATCAAGCCTATCAAATATTAGTATTTGTCTATATTACTGAGATGAGGTAGTATTTACAGTATTTACATTATTTGGACTATTGTCCTCATCTTTGTTGCCATTTGTACGATGAGTCAGTCGTTGTACACTCCGGCCTTCTTCAGGTGCTAGGAATTTTAAACCGAACCCTTTATTACAATCACTGGGGTATATGAACTCCATTCCTTGCCTCAACTGGAAGTCATGAGTTACCTCCATCTAACCCTGCAAGTTACTTGTTCACCACTTTTGTAGCCTGGTATTGAACTCCTGGGCCAATGTCTATATCCACTGAGCCATGTGTCCTTAAGTGGATATAGATATTGGTTAGTTCCTAATTTGACTCTTAGAGTTGTGAGTTTAATACCAGGTTACAACAGTGATGAACAAGTAACCTGCAAGGTTAGAGGGTGATAACTCATGACTTCTAATTCACAAGGAATGGAGTTCATATACCCCAATGATTGTAATAAAGGGTTCGGTTCAAAATCCTAGACAATAGTCCTATCAAATATGTCTCACATTGATTTCTTCTGTCTCTCTATTCCTCTTTCCATCCTGTAAGTATGACATTCTCCAGGCCTTCCTTCCTCATTACATGTCCCAGGAACCTCAGCTATCTCTTCCTGATGTTAAGTATGAGTTTTCTTCTCATTTGCATTCTCTTCAACACCTCATTATTGCTTATGTGTTTGGTCCATGGTATCCTCAGCATCCTTCTGTAGAACCACATTTCTGCTCCCTTGAGCCTCTCCTTCATCCTTGAGGAGATCGTCCAACATTCCCTGCCATATAGAAGGACAGATATCACAAAGCAGTTCAGCACGCTTTTCTTTGTTTCCAATGAGATTTTCCTGTTTCTCAGTTAGCTTTTAAAATGTGTCTTTAGCCATGCCAATGCATCTTTGGATCTCAATGTCACAATTTCCATCCTCTATCAGAATGCTTCCCAGGTATTTCAATTTCTTTACTTGTTTTATTGTAGTTTCTCCAACCTGTAGTTGGAATTTTGGGATCTTCTTTTTGCTGATGACCATACATTGTTTTCTTGAAGTTTATGCTTAGTTCTTTTTTCTAGCTTTCTCTTGCTACCTTCTGTAGAAGGTTCTGCATTTTTTTCTGTGCCTGCTATCAGCACTGTGTCATCTGCGTATCTTACATTGTTGAGATTGTGGCCACCACTGACAAATTCTGGCAAGGATTTTAAATCTGTAATATTTACAATTTTTTCTTTCTTCACAAAACCTTAAGTCATCTGGTTATTAGTCTTTGCTTTGACAAATAATTTAATTCAGGACATTAATTAACCACCGTGTCATCTGGATTGTTGAGATTGTGGCCACCAATGTCAAATTCTAGCAAAGATTTTAAATCTGTAATATTTACAATTTTTTTATTGGCCATCCTTAAGAATGTCAACCCAGAATTATCCCTGATCTTAAAAGATATCTAACTGCTGCTTGAAGAAGAAATCTTTCCTAAGCATCTGGAAGGTGGCAAATATATGCCCAGTTTTCAAGAATACAGAAAACTGATACTCCTCCTCCCTGTACAGAAGCATTAGTCTCCTCAATATCATGAGTGAACTTTTTAAGGTCATTATCAACAAGGTGGTTGTCAAATACTTGAATAAGAACAACCTCTTGTGTGATGAGCAGTATGGGTTTTGATGAGCCTAATCCACTGCTGACGTCCTTACTACCATTACACACAAAAGAGTGAGGACCTTGATGACACATATAGCGCAAGGACCATAGCATTAGACATCTCAAAAGTCTTCGACAAGATCTGGCACAAACGTTTAGAACAAGCTCTCCAGGTTTGGAGAAACTGGAAGAGTTTTCTTTATTTTTAAATCTTTCCTATCATGTAGATCCTTGAAGGTAGTTATTAACGGCCAATTCTCCAAGGTCCTGGCGGTCAATGCAGGTGTATCCCCGGGGTCACTTTTCAAACCAACACTCTTTCTGATTTACATAAATGATCTAAAAATTTACTCTGATCATTTGTAAATATCTATGCCAATGATACCACACTATACAGGTGTACCTCCAAAAGTCTTGACGATCAGAGATTGGCAGCTGGCCTCTCTTCTGGTCTAACACTTACTTCCCAGTAGGGAAAAAACTGACTAATTAAATGCAATGCCTCCAAAACCAAACTGGATACACAAGGAACAGATGTCCCACTGAGGAGACCTCATGCCTTGAGAGGACATTGGGGCTCAGTCTCACACCCAACCTCATGAAATTCCTATATATGATTTATCACTAAATGTGCAAGTAAAATGATTGGCTCTCAATACTGATCTAGTAAGTACCTGATTTCTCATACTATCCTCTACAATTATAAGAGCCAGATAAGGCCAAAAATGGAGTACTGTTGCCATATCTATGCAGGAGTTATCCAGACTTCACTCTTTGGTTTTGATAGAGTTCAAAAGTGTATCCGAGGTCTTTTTGGACAGGTGTAATATAACAATCTGGCCCCACCTGAGGAAGCGGGGGTGTTTCCGGTCGTTGAAAGGAACGGATGTTTGTTTGACCTTATTTCCGGCAGTAGCGGAAATGGCTACAGAGGCAAACAGAACAGGTGTCTCTGAGAATTACGTGGGCGTGCGTGGGCGAGGCAAAATCCGGAAGTCCCGGTTTGGAGATTATAAAAAGACCTCGGCGCACGGATTTCACGAGACAGACAGACCAGACCAGAGTAGCAGTAGAGAGAGAGAGAGACACAACAGAATAGACGACACTCCCGTTAACCCCATTAGAAGCGCGCTCTCAATTCTCTGTCCCTGTGCTACACGGTTCATCGTCATTAATAAAAATATCACTTGATATATTTTTATATATATGCGTATTCGCTGTTTGTCGCTATTCTAACCGGCTCAGACATACAGACTTGAAATTGGTGCCTAAGTGACTTGCTGTTTTGAGACAACAAAACAGATAGATACGAGCTGGTTACCACGGCGATGATTGAAAATTCAACGGACTTAAAACTACCAGATAGAAAGAAAAAAAAGAAGACGAAAATATATAGCAGCCGCGCGACTAATAGACGTCAGCCAAGGTAGGTGACTCTTTGATTTGATAGTGTGTGTGTTTTCTGCTCGTGTTTATAAGTCTAGTTAGAAAAAAAAAAATCCATACTTTTGCCGATCTGACCCTAGAATTGAGAAATGTGTTGAACACATTAAGGGTAGAACGGAGGGGGTGTAGGACTACATGTAGAGAGTAGCAGTAGCGGAGAGCGCATAGGTTTGGGGTTGACGGGAGGAAGAAGTTGAGATATTTACCTATCTGTAAGTATAAAACATCTGAGTTAATGATTTATTTTTTTGCTAATATTTTACCACATATGTGAAGTGAGTTTACTGGTATGTTGCCTAATTAATCTTACTTTTATTGAGTAAGTGAAATGTAAAATCATGTAAAGGAAGTTTCTTCTACTCTTTAAAGTGGATAATTGGATTAACTTGTTGATAACAATGTTTTCTTTGGTTTGTGCAGTGTTAGGTTTTCTTTTTTTTTTTTTGATTTCTTTTCGATGACTGTACACTACAAAATGATTTACATTTCTATGTTTGTGAGTTATGCTTTTGTGCAGGTTCCCATCAATTCAACATCCTCTGTGAATTTTCATTTATGTGACTTGGGAAATATCTTTTGAAGATATATTAATTTCTGAAAACTTTATATTGACACGGATAGACCTGCAGATTCCACAGTTGATCGGAACAAAAAGAAAGATACAAACGTGGAAAATTGTTAATAGTATCTAAAGCATAAAGTAAATTATTCGTCTCTGGTTCAGTGGTTTAGTCCCCAATTACGCAGAAATTTCCCAATTTTTCAGTGGACACCATGCCGGTAGAATTGCGCGATATGGAGGAGATTCCTATCCGCAAACTAGTAAATACCTTGGAACAGATAGATATGGAAAGATTTAGTGAAGGATATGAAGAACTCCCAAAGAAGTTGACGATAGGAGTCATTGCTGGCGTGGTCGGCGTTATGATAATCCTTGGAATAATAGCTAGGAAGCGGATTTTTAAGCGGGAAAGAAGCAACAGTGCTTCGGAAAAGGAAATTGAGTTATCCGTTGTGAATAGTACTCCGGGGTCAACGGGTGTTCGGCACTCGGGTGTCTCTGCGTTGGGCAGAGGGATGTCGGCAGGTCAGATATGCTTGGATTCGAATCCAGAGGAAGTAGTTCAAGGAATGGAAAACATTGTACAAACTAAGGAACTACGAGTCACGGGTCCATTTTTTTAGACTAAATTAATATAGATGAAACCTCTAATCCTCCACAAGTAAATTGCATGCGGATTAACGTTGGAATCAGGGTAATTTTCTTCATTTTCTATTGAACATTTCTCGGTCAGACTATGAATGATATGTACGGCAGATAATGGCCATTTTTCTGTGTTCAAACATAGTATGTTTGAAATTAAATTAAATTAAATGAGGTTACATGTGTAACAATAAACTCGAGCAGAAGCACGCATGGTGTTGGTCAAAGGTCATTTACTCGATGTTAGTTTAGAAACTGGGGCGCGGTTACCGCCTATAATCACGTGGTTATGCATCGAGGTGTCTACGCTTATGGACAGAGTCGAGAAAGAAAATGAACATTTTTAAGAACTTTGCCCAATTCTGTGAAAATGGATATTAAAAAAAAAAAAAAAAAAAAAAAAAGAACAATGAAACATCGAGCTGGTAGAACAATTTTCACGATGGACACGAACATTGTTGGGTTGCCGATGTAGGCTCCCCTATATATTTTTTTTGTTGTTTTTTTTGTTTCGGCATGCACATGTTTTGTTGTTTTGGCGTGCACATGTTTTATACAATTGTCGGGCTTGTGTGGCATGGGGAGGAGAGTGAGGGTGTTGCGCTTAAAATGTTCTTAGGTGAACATTTTGGAAAATGGGTGGGCGAGGAATGTAATATAACAATCTGGCCCCACCTGAGGAAGCGGGGGTGTTTCCGGTCGTTGAAAGGAACGGATGTTTGTTTGACCTTATTTCCGGCAGTAGCGGAAATGGCTACAGAGGCAAACAGAACAGGTGTCTCTGAGAATTACGTGGGCGTGCGTGGGCGAGGCAAAATCCGGAAGTCCCGGTTTGGAGATTATAAAAAGACCTCGGCGCACGGATTTCACGAGACAGACAGACCAGACCAGAGTAGCAGTAGAGAGAGAGAGACACAACAGAATAGACGACACTCCCGTCAACCCCATTAGAAGCGCGCTCTCAATTCTCTGTCCCTGTGTTACACGGTTCATCGTCATTAATAAAAATACAACTTATATTTTTATATATATGCGTGTTTGTTGTTTATGGATATATAACAAACAGGAATAGAAGTGTATTCTTCTCAGAGATATGCTTGGTCGGGTTTGAAGCTTTCACAAATTGGCCATTACTTATTAATTTTCTTTGGAAAGTTTTAAATATTATAGTTTCTCAGGAAGATTTCTACAAATTTATTCTTCTTCATGTGTCATGTCTCTTCATGATGTAGGCGATCATGTAGGCGATCTTCTATAATCTTACCTCTCTCTCTCACAGGCAGGATGTGGCAAGTCTCTCTTACTGTTGTATTATTACTACCATGGAAAATGCTCAGACAAAATGCATCACCTGGTTCAACCAGGTCTAACCTTGATGGCTAGGACTCACCATATCACTTACATAACAAACCACCCACACTTCCTTCATATTCCATCAGTGAGAAGTTCCACTCAAGCAACTTCTTCCTGTGAACCACGGCCCTATGAAACAGAATCCAAAGAGGATGTCATCCAATTACAGCAAACTTGACCTCTTAGAGTCAACCATTATTTCTTCCCCTCCTATCCATATAAACTACCCCTTAATGTAACCCTCTACCTCAAGTGGTCCTCAGGCTTTGTACAGGGTGAACTATACTGTAAAAAACATAAATAAATAGTAAATATGTGAACACATAATGCTTTCTAATCATATATGGGAAATTAAAAACAACAAAACAAATCACACCAAAAATATCATGGAAAATCAAGATAACAGTATCAGCATACAACCATAACTCCTAAAACAGCTATGATTACCTTCCCAGACCAATACAAATTGTTAAATAAATGATCAGAACTCATTGCAAAATGCAGACGCAAAAACAATTTTTTACTACATTACTTAAAAATTAAAAACTAAAAGCAAATGAAAAAATAAAATAAATAAAATACAAATCAATAAACAAATTTAACAGATAAGAAACAAACTACAAATACACAAAACATAATAATAACAATCAAAAACAAATAACGAATTTCATTCCTTGCTGCAAGCCTCGATTGGAAGTCATGAGTTATCTCCCGCTAACCCTGCAAGTTACTTGTTCACCACTGTTGTAACCTGGTATTGAACTCACAACTCTAAGAGTAAAACAAGAACTAACCAACGTCTATATCCACTGGGCCATGTCTCCTTAAGGATGGGA
Organism: Ascarosepion bandense; assembly: GCA_037127315.1. NCBI lineage: Eukaryota > Metazoa > Mollusca > Cephalopoda > Sepiida > Sepiidae > Ascarosepion > Ascarosepion bandense. The sequence goes on from JBBBDQ010002488.1 coordinate 129,838, forward strand.
AAAACTGAAATTTTTTATAAACCTAATGTCCAGTAACCCTTTTTTACCAGAGTTCATACTGCAATTTTTGGATGTTAATGGTTTTCTCTAGTATTTTTGATGTTAATGGTTTTCTCTAGTATTTTTTTTACCAGAGCTCATATTGCAATTTTTTGATACTAATGATTTTCTCTGGCACTCCATATTACTGGTTCCCATATTGTGTTCATCTCTATGCTTGGTCGGCTTAGGAGATTTTTGAAGCCAAGCATATGTGCTGATTCCTTAAGTTTACGTAGTTTCCAGTGGCGTTCTCTATCTATTATTTCAACTTCATCCCATATGAGACCACATATGGGGGAATAAAGGAGGATCACTGCCCCCTATAAGATGAAGTTGACATGACATAATATCAAAATATTTCATCAGCCTTTCTATGATAAATTTCTTGCAAGATATCTGTTTAAATATTGATATAAACTTTTATATATCATCAGTATATTTTACAGAATACATCTTGTTTTGTCATGATTTCTCTTATGTGTGTAAGTCACAAATATGTAATCATATATTGTGATTATATTTCTATGACTTACAAATACAGACTTATGAAATATTACTGACTTATTTTCAAGATGTAAAAAAAAGCCTATATAATCACATACAACTTTTATAAAAATAAAGATGCACAAATCAAGTTCCGTTGATTCTTTTTGGAAGGGACACTCTGTATTCCTTGAAATTGTTAGTTGTTTTCATCATGGTCCTGTTACATGTAAGCAGGAAAGAGTGAATGACTAAATGGACAATCCATTCTTCAAATAATAACAGACTCAGACAACAAGAGCAGAAATATTCAATTTATATACTGTAAGTTCATAACAACATAAAATGATTTATTTGAACTAGCATATTACTTTTATCGTCAATGAAACTCATTTAAAAAAAATGTCAACACATCTATAAATGTGGAGGTTCTGAAGTTCTTGGTTTGAGCAAGGAGCTTTTTAAAAAGCATTATTTTTGTCAATTGGTCAAATTTGAGGAAATGAGTAAAGGCAAGAGCTTTCCCGTTGTAGTGAAGAAAATGGCGACTTACCTCGTCAGGGCAAGCATGTCACATGTGACAGCATGTCACATGTATCCCACGTCAGAAAAGAAAGAAAGCATACACATGACTCTTGTTTATATACGAGAACGTCATGCAAATTTTGTGTCACAGACTTCTTGTCCTAGATATAAACAGATGCTGCATATGACCAGAAAATTTGGTCCTGAGTCGTTACATAGTATGAAAGAGAATTTCTTAAGACGAGCAGCTACCGTATCAAAATTTATCCCCTCAAAATATTACACCAGCACCACCTAATACCAAAATTATAATTCTGTTTATACCCTTAAATGAATCAAGAACAGAGCATTGTAGGTATACATTTTTTTTTATTCAAGATATCCTTAAAATGTACTAACTTAAAGGATGTATTTTAAAAAATCCAAGAAATTTGTAACTTAATAACAGTATTTTGTGTCCTGTATCCACACTTATTCTTATTCTCTATATTTTTCAACTATTCCAACATAATTATACAGTAATCAAACTGGTTTATGTATTTGCAAATAGAGAAAAAATAAACAACAACAAAAGAGAAAAAGAAACAAAATGTGGTGACAAAGAGAAAAAAGAAATGAAACAAAAAAGGAAATAAAAGAAACTAAAAAATGCAAATTAAGATCAAAGATGGACAATCAAAAACATTTTAAATTAATCCAATATTTGTCATGCTATTTATTTTGAATACACACAAATTTTTTTCTTTAATTTTTAAAACAAAACTACAATACCATTCAGGAAAGTAAATGTTAATTCTGATCACATCAAAATGCATTATTTTTATCTCAAAGAATGACCCAATGGGTCATGAGTTTATCTTGTAAATAGTAAAAACAAAAATTTAAATAAATTCTACAATCAGTTAAATACAAATGTTGAATAATTTATACTTTCCTAATAGCATTTCCTATACCAAAATGCTATGATACTTACAAGGAGACATGCATATGCAAATATCAACATAATTTCATTCTTTATTATTACAGATAGCACCACAAATAACAGTGTAAAATAGTAAAATAGTTCTCAGGCAAGTTTTATCTGGTTTGCTCTTACCAAAATATTTCTTCTTTGTCTCTTCTTTGCTACACATCAGAATAAATAAGTTCAACTTTTATTGGTCAATTTCTCTTTCTCTGATTGTGGGAAAATTAATTAACTTTCCATGTTCAGCACATAAAACAACACATTAAAAACAATTCAGATCCAATCTTTTATGATTTTAGGGCAGCAATTAATTCATAGTTGGATCCACTACCAACTCTTATTTTGTACTAGCAGTACAGCCCAGCATTGCTCGGGTGTAATGACAACTTTAAAACTAATCCATAGTCCTGGAGCTCAGACTTTTTGTACGTTGGCACGAAAGACTAAAAAAGCAATAGTTGTTTCCATTTAAAGCAAAACTGTAGACTGAAAGAAAAATGAATGGATGTAAGTCAAATTTTGATTTCCTGGTATCAATACAAACATCTTGCCTTATATATATATATTATCGATTTTCTGCACTATTGTAAGAACTGCAACCTTGAAACTTCTGAATATCGTTTCTTATGTCTTTGTCTATGAGTGTATCAAATTTGATTAAAATCGGACCACTCTTTCTATAACCAGATTTTTCCGATTATCGATTTTCGATATTTATCGGGGGTACCTCGACACAAAACCTAGCTAAGAATACTTGCAGACACTTATAGTACAACTGTGTAAATTTTCAAAAAAATTGGTTCAGCAGTTTCGGAGTCTATAGGTAACGGACACGGACACACACACACAGACAAAGTTCCATTTATAAATAAGTTTAGATTTTTATTAAAAGAACATTCAGAACATGCAATAACAAACAAAAATTTAGTCTTTTGAACATCCCACAAATAAAACATTACCTTAATCATCAAACACTGTGTCTAATACAACAGCATGCACCATCTGCATAAGCTACAGTTAACCTGATCAAAATTATGTAAATACTTACGACACATACTGATACTCAATACACATTCTCCATTTTTACATTCTTGTTTTCCAATGTGTACACATGACTGTTCTCTTGTTGGCTTCATAGTATATGCCATAGGAGAGGATTTATTTTCAAACCCTTTCCTGATGTCAGAGTCCAAATTTAATTTACCTGAAAAATAAAATAACAAAACAAATAATTTCATAAGCACACCACCACCTGAATGCTTCACACTTCTTCTTTTTATAAACCGCATCAATTCCCTCAAACAAATGAATACTTATTTTACTGAACTGTTGTAAAGTTAAGCTTGATGGTTATATTATTCTTGACCATAAAGAAAAGGTTTTTGATAATAACTTTTGATGTCTACTTATCTTTACTTAAAATAATACAATACCAATGTTTAAGTTTCAACTTAAATACATATATAAAGGTGAGATATATGTAGTGACACTGGCAAATTAATATGCCTAATTTGCATAAGTGCAAGATAGAGCCTATATAACTTGTCACTAAGAATAAGTGTGGACAAGCTTAGCGATTGATTAGTGCTAAACCTCACTTCATGTCAATGTCGTCGCCAATAGAATACCATTTGTCTCTAGAAGATCCAGATTTTGTAGATGCATAGATTCGCTGTTTTTCTGCCAGTGCAAGAAGTAAAAAGCTAAAAGACAAGGAGAAGAGAGGTGAAAATGAAATTATGGATTTATTTTTGGCTACAGCGGGATGCAAGGCAATAATGGAAGTCTCCACCATGGCATATCCCACAAACTTGGAAGACCTGACTTTTGAAAAAATAAGTCAGATTATAAGGAGAAATTAAGACCTAAATAAAGACTGGTAGTGGCAGAAAGAACAAAATTCATGTCATTGATACAACCAATTATAAAGTATCTACACCATCTAAGAAATGCAAATAGATATTGCAAATTTGAAAAACTCAAACAAGACAGACAAACTATTAAAGAAGACTTGATTCAATTAAGGTTAATTGAAGGTATGTGCAATGCATCACACCAATATAAAATAATGGAACAACTACAAATAGGAAATATGTATTTAAATACATGCATTGACTTTATACAGCAACAAGAATTAATACAGAAATACAACCATCATAAAAGCCAACCCAGTGAACAAATATCTGCTGAGACGTACATGGTAAAAAAGATAAGAAAATGTTTGTATTGTGGATGTGATCACGAAATAAAAAAGAAAAATGCCCAGCATTTGGAAAAAACCTGTAAAAATTGCTTAAAAACAACACTTTCAAGAAGTATGCAAAGTAAAAAAGAAAGATGTTGAAAGAGTTGAAGAAAACGAAACCAACATGGAGGTCTTTACATTAAAAATTAAGAATATAGAAAAAATTAAACAAAAGAAAAAAGACATTATATTAAAGGTTTAAACCTATAGACGATAACTTCAAAGAAGTAACCACGATAAATACGCCAATAGGGTTACTAAGGTAGAAAAAGATGCCGTATGGAATAAAAACCGCAAGCACCATATTTCAAAGGGCCATCGAACAGGTTTTAGGAAATATGAAAAATATGATTTGTTACCAAGATGATATATGCATAAGAGCCACTAATGAAATGGAATTAAAAAAGAAAACCAACATAATATTGAATAGATTAAAAAATGCTGAAATGACAATAAATGAAAAAAATGCGTAAGTAATTGTAGTAACATATCTTTTTTAGGTTATTCCATTTGAAATGAAGGTATATCACCAGACCAAACCTTGATAGAAAAAATACTAAAAGTAGCTACACCTGTAACATGTCAGGCCAGCTGGCCGTCTAATGTGACGCTTGTCCTCGCTGACGGTCGTGACGATCCCAGTTGTGACACTGCCACCAAGCTGGCCGGTTGGTTCAGTCGCTGTTGCTGGTCGTGACGATCCCATCCGATGACATCACCACAAAAGCTGGTTTACAAGACATCTCTTGCAACAATGCGCTACTGTCCCACATTGTGAATTGATCCCAGAGGTCGCGTTGTACAATTTTAGTAGTCGCCTTTTAGAGCCAGTCCGGACACTGGTGCATACTTGTGGTTTAAAAAAAATGAATACAGCACCAAAAAAAATTAATAAAATAAATGAACAAGGTCGAACACGCCTGGAGAGTTATAAAGAATGTCTTTATATAAAAAAAAACAATGTCTTTCTTTTCACAGGAGCAGATGATACAGTTGTCAAAAATGATAATACAGTTGTCAAAATACCGGTTACAATGGAGAGAGAAAGTTCATTTAAAAATATCAGAGCTTTCAAGCCTTAAAGTAAACAGAGCTCTTCAAATTTTCACTAAAGTCTTTTCACGTATTCATTAAATTTTCATTAAAGTCTTTTCATATATTCTCTATAATCAGGGCTGTCAATTCTCTATGCAACTTCTAAAATAACAAAGTCCTTTTCAGGTCCTTATCGGAGATTAATGGAGTTTACCGAAGTAGAGCGAACAAGGAATCAGAATGTTCGATTCTCCCAGGATTAAAAAAAACAATAACGTTCTTTCGGGATTTATATTGACGACACATTATTCCAAATTAACTCTTTAAGTTAATCGCAGCAGGCTTCATTCGACATTAACTCTTTAGCCATAATTTCTATGGTAGGTGACCGGCCGTGGCCATGGCTCCCCAGTCGGGAACCTTTTTCCACAGTCATTACATTTCGACTGATAGCTACTCAGCCAACTTAAAAACAAACTGAAAAACAACTGAAAAACTATAATTTTTCTCGTCAAGTCTGGATTTTTATAACCCTTTTCAATCCTCTCAGGGGATCTAGGCGACTTGAAGCCTTCGGCCAATGAAATCATTTTCCACCCACTCAATTTGCAGAAGGGATTATCTCGACAAATGAGATATTACCAGCTCACATTGTATCCAATTTCCCACAGGTTTCTGTAGCCAGAAATATCTGTCGAGGGATTTTAACCCCACCTAACCCCATCAAATAATCCTGACATTTTATTATGGCTACCAAAAAAATATCCACTTCAAACACGAAAGAAAAAAAATTATATTTTTTTACCTTTTCTTTCCCAAAAATAGTTAATTTTTCTATTCCCCGGGTTTTAGAAGTTCATGATAGTATTAAAATAGTTAATTTTTCTATTCCCCATATTTTACAAGTATTTGATAGTATTAAAATACTTTTTTACATAAGCTCACATCACGTATTACAATAAAGCATAACTAATAATATTACTAATATCAATTTCTCTCTCTCCACTGTATTAAATCAACAAGGGAAAGTATCCCCGCAGGAGAAAGGAAAGTATCTCATCGGGAGATAGTGTCACACACCTACAAATAAGAAAGAACTGGAGGCTTTTTGGGGATTGGTAAATTTTTACAGGCAATATTTACCAAAATACACAGACTTGACTGAACCATTTGCAAATTTAAGAAAAAAGAATGTTGAATTTATTTGATCAGAGGAAAACAAAAAGCTTTTGACAGATTAAAAATAATTATGGCAAAGAAACCAGTAGTGAAAATGATTGATCCAAAAAAGAACGTGACGTTAACCACAGATGCAAGTGAACATTCAATATTGGGAATATTATCACAAAAAAGACATCCAATAATATATTTATCAAGAAGACTGACAAACACCGAATTTAATTATTCAAATATAGAAAAGAAGCATTAGCTATCATGTGGACAACTACTAGAGCCAGACAATTTTTAATTGGGAAAAAATTTCTGTTAAGAAGTGATCATAGACCATTAGAGTTTATATTTAACCCAAGGAAAGAGTTACCTAAAGTCACGACATCGAAGATACTATGATGGGCAATAAGATTCATGGCATTTGACTTTGATATAGTATATGTCAAAGGAAATTCAATTCCACATGTAGATGCACTATCAAGATTGGGATTTTACAAGGAGACAAAAGATAAAACAGAAGAAGAATTTGAAGATGCATTCTTACATTGGGTAGAGACTGATGTTTTGTCTTTAGATAGAATGGATGCAGAAACTAGACATGATCCAGTACTAAGTAGGATATTATCAATAATAAAAAAAACTCATAGGGAAATTGTTCTAGGGAGGAAAGATGCTACAAAGAAATAAGACAGAAATTAAGGATAGAACACAGAGTGGTTTGTAATGGGGATTAGGTAGTACATTGTGGAGTAGCAGCCACACAAAAAAGAATAAAATTAGAAGCATGGAGGCCCGGATATTCAAGAGATATCGAAGAATATATAAAAAGGTGCAAAAAATGTAAAGAATTAAGACATTTTATACAGACTACTTTACATTCGTGGCCTAGAGAAGTGGAGCCATGGAGTAGGGTGCATATGGATCAAGCGTATATAAATGGAGTGGGACTCTTATTAATTCTAGTAGACTCTTTTTCGGGTTGGCCTGAAATAATCCGGGTGCCAGACAAGAAAAGTTCAACTATAAAACAGATTCTAAGGGCCATATTTTCCAGAAATGGCATACCAAAAACCCTGGTATCTGACAATGCACCAGAATTTTGTGATGATGATCTGAATTTATAGTTAGAAAAAATAGCATGTAAACCATATAAGACATTTCCATATCACCCTCAGTTGAAAGGGTTAGCAGAAAGAATGGTGCAGACTGTAAAAAAGGGACTAAAAGCATGCTCTCAGCAAAAAGAAAAAGTAAGTTTTTTTCTACCAAGACTACTTTTAAGATATCACACAATACCACATGCTTGAAGACTAGAAAGCCTATCAGCATTAATGGAAAGGCAAATTCGAGCTTCGCTAGTGATGTCATATTCCATAAATGAAAAATGTAGTACAAAAAGAACAAAGAAGCTAATCCAGAAAGGGCAGAATTTATCATGCAAAAAGGCCAGAATACAGCTATAATAAATAGAAAAAACGGCAACAGAATATTAGCCCATGCAGATCAAATAAGAGTGAATATGAAGAGCAAAATGAAGAAGAAATGGATACGATTCTGTCTGGTAATGATTCATCAGAACAACTGTTACAGAATGAAACATCAGAAGACAAACTAATGCAGGATCAAGTGAGCCAGAATGAGTTGGAAAGTTCGGACAAAGATCAAATAATGCAAGACAATGCAGATGATTACAGCTGGGCAAAGGGACAGATTTAGATCTCCCAGAGAAAGAAATACAGGAGAGAAGAAGTAGAGCAAAGTAATAAAATTATCATGAGAAGAAGTACAAGAACTACTAAAGGTATAAAACCTATATGTTTCAGGAAGATGTAGTGACACTGGCAAATTAATATGCCTAATTTGCATAAGTGCAAGAGAGAGCCTATATAACTCGTCACTGAGAATAAGTGTGGACAAGCTTAGCAATTGATTCGTGCTAAACATCACTTTACATCAATATATATAAAAATCAGGTAGCAAGGTCAAAAAAGATCAAAAGAAAGATAGAAAAAATGCAAAAAAGTTATGATATCCATTCCATGGCTGGTCAATATTCAAGCTTGGTCCCCTTGGCTGATCATGAAGTTGACAGCTTTAGACCAGGCCTTGTCTCACCCTATGTTGTGTTGATTGATCACAAGATTGGCTTGGTTTGAATGGTCAACTGAAATCAATGACTTGGCTTTGTCTGGTCAGAGTAACATCACACAAAAAAAAATAACTTGAATAAAAGAAAAGTATTTATATGTAATTCCTGGACACAAAGTTGTTAGAACTAGTCATTGATGGCTCAAACAGCTCTATATTCTCCATGCAATAACTATCGACCCTTCCCAATTATTGTGACACAGTGTTTGTTGTCTTGGTTTTTGACGATACTTCTGAAATAAGGTTTTAAGTTAGAGGCTTTTCATTAAGGCAGCAAATCACATCAGATCATGCAAAGCAGTGGTCTCGTCATATCTCTCTCTCTCTCTTTTTCTCTCTCTGCTCTCTGATCTGTTCATTTTGCCTTTTCTACTTTTCATTGTCTACCTGGTCTCTCCTGTCTCTGATCTCTAATCTGTCTCTTCACTTCTGCTGTCAATGCTCTCATGTATCATGTCTCCACTGGGTCTCTCCAGTCTGGTCTCTGCCAGGTTGCTCCAGTCTGGTTTTCACCATGTGTCTGACTTCACCTCTTCACATTGAATCTCTCTAGCAGAAGATGGCTACCCCAGCTACCAGGTGTGATGAGTGCTGGTGAGCCTGTCGTTGAATGCCTCTCTTTGGTCTGCCCCACACTATCTTCTGGTCTGCTGTCTTTCTCTGTCTGCATACTCTCTGCACTTTCTTGTCATCTACATGGCCAGTCAAACAACCTATTTCTGAGCTTGGTGTTTTGTTCTTTTTATAGACCTCTGTGCAAGGGCATGATGTGCCAACATTCCCCAAACAGGCAATCAGGGCTCTCCATACAAATGTCAAAATATGGAGGAAGCCCCTCTTCATTCCTTGGAATTCCACCTTAGCCCTCTCCTTCTGATCAAACCTGCTTTGTATGAGTGCCTCTCACCATCACTGCACAAGGGGGCATGGAACATTCCACCAACTTCCGTGAAATTCCACCTGGCCTTTTTCTCTTTAATCATGTGATCAAACCCCATATTCTTCCTGCTTTGTGTAGGTACTTCTCACCTCACTGCTCGAGGAGTATGGAGGTATGGTCTAGCCCAAATGGCCAAAATTTAGTTATCACTCAAACTCTTATGGGATTTATCATTTCAACCCTTTTGCCAACAAGTGACAAAAAAGAGGATAATCCCTTGATTTTAAACATTTTATCACACTTTGGCAGACAAAAAATTTTAATTATCCTTCTTTTCTATTTTCCTTTTGGAAGCCTGTTTGCTTTCAAATGTTAATTCTTATTAATTGACTGAATTTCACATCCAGAAAACCATTCTATATACAATGGTTGTAAAAATTTTATCTAAGCTGACTGTTTATTTTTAGTGGTCATAAAAATATTATCTGGTCTTTCTTAAGAGGTCCTTAAAATAAAATAAAATATTACAATGTGAATTACAACTATTTGTAAATTTCAAACTTTGTTCAACTGCATATCATTGTGCTGTTGATATTAACATCTTCACTGGTTAATTCTACAGCCTTCTTCAGATGGATAATTTATAAATAGATTTTCTACTTTGGATGGAACAAGCACATCATATAAAAGCAGATGGGTTCATTGTAGCAATTGAAAGTACACAGACAATAACAATTACCATCAACCATAAAATTTTGATAATTCTAATTTATACATGGAGGTGATTGGGAATTACTCATAGTTTTTCAGTCTTGACCAAAGCCAGATGGTCCCTTTGTTTTATATTTCCAACAGACAAAAAAACCTAATTACAATTTTCTTCTGTTTTCCTTCATCTGGTCATTAGTATATCTTCAGTCTATCAAAAATTAATGTTTTTCTGCCTTCTAGTTATTTTTTTTTTCAATTTACTAGCGCCTTTCAAATAGGGTCACACTATGTGTTGAACACTATATATTAAGACACAATATCTATATCATAAGTGCAAATATATTCATCAATTCAGTTGGAGTTCGGTGGAATAGAGGAGTACCAATTGGGATTCATTTGAAAGTTTTCTTCACAATGCCTTTTAGAGCAATATCTTTAATTTGTCTATCAAACATTCAGCTTCCAAGGTTTCTTCTTGGGTGAAAGCCAGCATGGAGGTTTTTGTGCCATCTTGTAAATATCCAATAAAACTATAATCCTCTCCTTGGTTAATACCTGCTGTCTCAGCTATGATAGCTCACTTTTTCTGGTTATGCTTATGTGATAGCTCTTTGGGTTCACTCAAAATAGGCATTTATGGCTTTGTTTGTTGACCACATAGCCATTCACAAGTTTGGTTCTAGTGACAAGTAATAATGTGTAAATAAGGGCAACCCTTCTTCTATTCAATCAGTTTGAAGTGCTATTGTCTCTTGCTGATAAAACAGAATGCTTTGCTTGTAAATTCTCTTTCAATTTTATTCTCAACTTATCAGGAATACTTTTGGTTGACTTTCCCTTTAGAACTAAGTCTTTATTGTTAATATAAATATAACTCCATTATCATCTCCAAACTTGATCCCCACAAATCATGTGAACACATTCATATCCCTGCAATAGTTGTAAAGAAATGTACCCTTGATTTTTTTTATTCTAACAACGTCTAAAATCCTCATCATTCATGTCAACTGAATGATGATTGCCTATTATTACCAATTTAGTAACAAGTATCCTTTTGCAGTACATTTTTGGATTTTACTGATAGTAATGTATATTTCCTAGTAATTGTTTCCCATTATTTATGACTAGAAGTGGAAAAAATTCTTTTTTTAGGTTTTCTGTGAAAAAAAATGTTAATTTAAAAGAAGCATCTGACTAGGAATCATGTCACTCTAATCATGATAATGATTGTAAAGAATCACAATTATATGATACAAAAGTTAATTAAATGGTGACTTCTATTCCAATATATACTATTTTATCATGAAAGACATTTAAAGATTTATTGGAAAACATATTTCTTCCATTTCATTGTATATTATAGAAATAAAACTCTTTTATTAATGCATCTATGATCCCAGTTTAATTGACTTATAGTTATTAAAATGGTAAAAAAACAACAATCTAAAATTCATAGGTTAATGAATAAAGAAAATATTAAATCAACAATGATTATAACTACATTAATCATATATTGGTTATTACTTGGAAGAGCTGCTAAATGATAAGTAGACAAATTTGTTAAAACAAGTAAGGTTCAGATTATGCAGAATCCACTATTACTACAAAAGCAACTATGGTTCTTACAGAAATTCATATTTGAAAATGAAAGTCTGTTGGAGTTATCAAGCTGAGTTGCAGACAAAAACAGCTTATAAAGATGCCATTCATGCAGGAGTTGAGCATTCAAGAACAACTGGTAGAGTACTTTATAACTTCAATACAAAACATACACTGTGGCACTCTTCTCCTTACCAGAAGCTAGTGAAAAGGCTAAGAACTTATAAAAAGAATGAAGCCAGATAGTTCTATTCTTATCATCTTTAAATCATATTTAACAGAGATTTCAATACAGAACCATCAAGAGTGGTTTAAAAAAATTGGTTGTTGAAGCTGTGAAAAGATGAGGGCACTGATAATATAAAAATAAAACTGTTCTATATTGAGAAAGCAAGTTTTCATAAGCCAAGAGGAAATGGTTCCAGCAGAATCAGAATCAGAACTTTAGAATTAGTCTCAGAGTAGGAGTTTTCATTATATAAAAAATTGAAGCGGAAATTCTATTTCAAAATCAATTTTCATATCTGCAAAAAGTCACCTTCTGAGAGTGAAAATAAATAAATTATAATCAATCAACCTCAATCAAACTAAAAGTAGAAAACTACAGTTTTAAGACAGAGAATGAAAAAAAAAAGAGAATGCTGGATGTGGTTATATTAATTAATTTTAATAATCTGTCCCAAGCATTTGTAGTTGGGATTTGATTATGCATGGCTGCAGTGAGCCATCTACAGACAGTGAAAGAGAAAGTGCTGAAGAAGTTGAACAAGCATTCTTACCAATTCCAAGTGCATGTGGAATTCTCCCTTTAAATAAAGCATTGTTTTAGGTTCCATTCAAGTTGGCATGTAATCTTTTTGTAGTTGTCTGGTAAACCTATACCACAGTGACATAGGAATTATCCTCTTATTAATATTCTGCATGAAAAGTATTGTTTTTCTCTCTGAAACTTTAACAATTAAGACTAATCAATTTTCAGTCCCTATTGTACATTTTGGCTGTTTACAAGAATATATTAAATCATTTCCAATATTTTTTCCATTAATATTTTCATTTTTCTAAAATATATTAAATCACTTCCAATATTCTAAGAGGAAAGTCAACCAAAAAGATTTCAATCAATACTTTCATTTTTCTAAAATCAGAAACCTGAAATCATTCCAATTATATTTTGGACACAACAAGAGCAAAATAAATTCATACAAAGATGCAGATTAAATATGGTAAACAAATTAATCAATCAAGTAGTTTATTTGAAAAAGTAAAAAAATATAAAAATAAAATAAAATATTACAATATGAGTTACAACTATTTGTAAATTCCAAACTTTGTTCAACTGAACATCATTGTGCTGTTGATATTAACATTTTGGCTGGTCCATACTACAGCAATTTTCAGGTGTATAATTTATAAATGGATTTTCTACTTTTTTATGGAACAAGCACATCATATAAAAGCAGATGGGTTCATTCCAGCAATTGAAAGTACACAGACAATAACAATTACTATCACCCATACAATTTTGATAATTCTAATTTATACACAGAGGTGATTGGGAATTACTCATAGTTTGGCAGTTTCATATTAGTGGAAAAACCTAATCTGGCTTTGTTTCCTGTATTGCGGAAAAAGTAAAGCAAAAACGAAGTTCGTTTCATTACAAAAAATGTGTTTACTACCAATTACCAATTCATTACTAATGCAGAAACTCCTTCTCTATCTGCGTACATTAATAGGCAATGAAAACTTTTGATACAATCCACTTACAAATGTATGTGGAGATTATTATGTTTAAACATTTGTGTCACATTTCCATGGGATAATGAGTAAATAACCATTCTTTTTTTTAAGATTATCTACATAGAGACACTAGTATTAACAATACAATGAAATTCACCTGTCCAAACAAATATTAAAATGTTAATGATGAATGACTTTTATCAACCAAACTATATTCTTTGAAATCATTATGTACGTGTTTACTCAGATTAATGTCCTAATTTTCAGTATCATGCAAGGTGCTATTAGAAATTTCCTAAACTTGAATCTCCTGGCAGACTCCATAGCTGATTTCAGTCATGTGTTAGCGCTGATGGACTGTTCAGCAAGTCTTCATGGAGGACTTAATAAATTTTTCCATGTTTCAGCGGGGATTCTGTTGGTGATTAACTGCCCTTAATGCATATCTTGAAGTAATACTCAACTTACCTTGAAATACACATACCACTAAAAATAAAACCTGTGTTTGACCTAAATAATGTTTTCTGACCAAAAAAATTGTAAGGGTCAGTCAGTTATCATGAAGATTACAGAATCAGTCCAAAACAATGCTAAGAAAAATCATGTAAGCTGTCTGAATTTCTGGGATGAGAAGTTGTTATTATTTACAGTCTAATGTCATCATCTTACCTGTTGTTATTGCAACATTTCAAACATTGTGTCTTAATGCATACTTCTAGTGTCAGTCAATCTGGATAAGCCTCAGGAAATTTCAAACTGAACCCTTTATCTAATCTACATGACTAGATTATTCTTGTTTCCCTTTCCATGTCTCATTCTCTTTTACATATTGCTCAGTAATTGCTGGCCTTGTTTATGCTGAGTGTATCTGTGTAGAGTTTACTGGCAGACTGACCTAGTAGGATAGAAAAAAACAAAAATTAGTTTTCTTTTTTTAGTTTTTTTTTAAATCGTTTCACCCCGAGCAAAGCGGTAATGCCACTGATGTGCAGGAGGCTACATAAGTGTAAAAAGATTAATTAGAAGAGAGTGAAGAGGAAGACGAACCAGTTAGAAAGGAGCAATAGAAAGATGAGAATGCAGGTGTGATGACAGTTTCAAAGGTGGAGAGAAAGGAAAAGATATATGGGGTAGGGAAAGAACTAGAGTCAAGTGGTTAATAGATGAGTATTGACATTGCATTTAAATTCCTGGAGGTTGTAGCCGTCAGGAAAGCAAGAATATGGGAGCAAGTTCCACAGGCGGGAAGTGTGAGAGAAGAAACTGCAGGAGTAGAATTGTCGTCTGCATTTGGCTAACCTAACTGTGAATGGGTGGGACCCAGTTGCCAATCTGGTTGCACGAGTAAGCACCTGTTGAGGAGGCACCAGTGACTTAAGTTTGTCCGAGCAGAAGTCATGAAAGTATTTATAGAACAGACAAAGGGAGGCCACATTTCATCAGTGGGGAAGCAGCTGTAGTCGAGCCACCAAGTCAGTACCTATCACATTACTGATTCTCCTTTGGAGCCTGTCGAGAACACTGAGGTGAACAGCAGGGGCACCTGACCATATATGGCAGCAGTACTCCATGCACGGATGAATGGTTGATTTGTATATATGCAGGATGGATTCAGGCAGAAAAAACATACTGGCCCGACACAGTGACCCAACCTTCTTAGCAGTGGATTTAGCTATGGACTAAATGTAGTGGTTCCATTTGAGATCAGAAGAGAGGGTAAGGCCGAGGAGGCGCAGTGTATTGCTCTCAGGGAGAATCGCTTGGTCCATGCTTATGGGAGGCAGGAAAGGTTGCCTGTGATGATTGACAGACAACAGCTTGGTCTTACACGCATTGAAATTGACAAGCCACTTCTTGCCCCAATTCACCAGAGTGTAGATCCTGTTCAAGGTCAGCAGCGAGATTATGTTTGCCCGCCACGACAGGTTTCTTACTGATGCGGGAGTAAATTGTGGTGTCATCTGCGTAGATGCCTACTTGGCACTTGATCTCATCTGGGAGGTTGATGATGAAAATAAGGAAGAGCGTCAGGCCCAGGATAGAGCCCTGTGGAACACCGGCATTTGTGCTGTAGGATGAAGAGGCATGCCCAATCAAAATGAGCTTCATTTTGCGGTTATTTAAAATAGATTGGATTAGATCGATCAAGTGTCCGGTAATACCATAACCCCGTAGCTTGCATAGAAGGCCAGAGTGCCAAACCCTGTCAAAAGCCTTGGAGATGTCCAGAGCAACGGCACGAGCCTCGCCTGACTCATCAAGCATGTACTCCGTAACGGTTGTTAGCATGTCAGCCATGGACCTGGCAAAGCGGAAGCCATACTGCTATCAGAGAAGAGTTTGTGGGCAGTAAGATGTTGAACTATTTCAGCATTAATTATGGCCTCGAACACTTTCACGAAAATTGGTAGAAGACTGATATGGCGATAGTTGAATGGGTCCGAGGGTTCATACAGTTCATAAAATAAAGGAATGACTGAAGAGAACTTCCAGCATGCAGGAAAACAGGAAGCAGAAAGGCAGTAGTTATACAGTTTAGAGAGGACAGGGGAGAGTTCAGGAGCACACCTCTTAAGGGCTATCACCAGGATTCCATCACCACCACTCGCCTTATGGGGGTCAAGTTTTGAAATTAATCAGGATACTACTGTCGAGGTAATATATACGTTGTGCAGTTTGGCCTCAGTTCTAATAAAGAAGTTGGGTGAGTGTACTCCAGATGAGTCAAATATGGAGTTGGATGAGAATCTGCGAGCAAAGCACTCAGCTTTGTCCGCAGATGACGTGAGAACCTCAAATTCATTGATTAAAGGAGGTATTGAGGATTTGCTAGTGTTCAGCACCCGTTTGCATCACCGCCAATAGTCCTTGGAGTCGCACTTGCAGTCAGCTATGCGCTGTTGCATTCTCTCAGCAAACAACCGTTTGGCAACATTCAGGATTCTCTTGCACTCATTACGAGCAGACATGAATAGGCACCTATTGTGATCAGATGACTGTCTCCGAAATAGTTGGGAGTAATGGTTCCTGTGAGTAATGATGACCTAACAGGCAGGAGAGAACCATGGAAAGGAATAAGGTTTTAGACAATACTTCCTGGTAGGTATGAAGGCATGAATGCCAGCTTTCACCCATGACAAAACCTCAGAGGCACAGTCATCAACAAGGAGATCGAATACTTTTCCCCAAGGGACGTTGCAGAGGAAATAGCAAAAGGCATCTCAGTCAGCTTTTTGGTAGCAGTAGGAGGTCCTATAGGTAGGAGGCTCCTGGGGGGAGTGAGTGTGGAAAGAAATATTGAGAAAGACAACAGCATGGTCAGAGATGCCGAGAGGGCAAAGCTGAGAGACTTGATAGGCGTCAGGTGCAGAGGTAAAACATATATCTATTAGTGAGGAGTGTCCAGAGGGAGTGCTTGGAAAGCAAGTGGGAAAGTCCACCACTTGTGTAAGGGATTTGGAAATAGCAAAGTTCATGGCGTGGATGCCCGCTGGATCAGTAATAGAGTCTTTAAGCCACTCAGAGTGATGGGCGTTAAGATCTCTGAATACAAATATGTGGGCAAATGGGTGGTAGGAAATAGCCTTATCTATGTTGTCAGCAATGCTATCTAGAAGGGAGCAGTCAGGAGAGGAAAGAGAACGGTAAAGAAAGAATAGGTAACTCACCGAACTGAGGAGAGACAGACAGAGACATACATATTGGTGGTCAGTAGATTCAAGTGAAGTCACCCTAGCTATGGGGAGGTGTTCACTAACGTAGACCCCCAGCCTATGCATGTGGACAGTGGAATCCTTCCTTAAGAGGGGGAGAACCAGGGATGGAGAAGTCAGAGGAGGGAATTGATGAGTTGAGGTTAGTCTCACAGAGCGCTAGGATGTCCGGGGACTTTTTGTGGAGAAAAGCTTTTCATACATTTCTGTTGAATGATACAATTACAATATTTACAGTCCATAAATTTCCTCCACTACCTCCTAGTTATAAAATGGTTCAGTTTTAAACTACTAGAAGTTTACCAACTATGACAGACACCTAATGTAAACCAAAAGATACAACAGCAAAAACATTATGACTAGAACAACCAAGGTGAGGCTTCTAGTCAGAGTAAATCAGTGTATATTAATCTCAAAAGTTCAGACAAAAATTAATTGTAAATGTTGTGCTGCAGATTTTATTTTAAAAATCAACTTAGGGAACTTAAGTAAGCTAGGCATTACCCCGGCCATTGGTCATTTGCTCTCTCTCTCTCTCTCTCTCTCTCTCTCTCTCTCTCTCTCTCAGTCCCTCTCTTTTCGTGTTCGGTCATGCTAACAATTTAGTCAACTGGCCACCACTATTGAAATGAGTTGAAATATTTTGGTGTCACTGTTTGCTGGAATTTCTCACTCGACTTCAGTTCAAAGTTTATCTGTTTTGTAAGTGGCCAGCCATTCTTGTTTTTCTTGTATTTAATGTTAATTTTCTTTTCACCATTGTTAAATAAGAAACTGTATTTTGCCTCTAACTACTACGGTAAATTTTTCCTTTCAGATGGACAACCAAAGGGTTATTTATTTCGTCTTTTTAAACTTGCTATAGAAGGTTCTGTAAATTAGTTTAGCTTCCACCCACATCTATTGAACAGGTGAAGAGGCTCATCCCTTGTTTCCTGTTTAGGATGCGGTTTTCATTTTTCTCTTTTCCAATTTTTTCACTCCTATGTAGCCCCCTGTACATCAGTGGCATTACCACCTTGCTCGGGGTGATATGATTAAAAAAAAACAAAAAAAAAATATTCATGCTAATATGATTGCTAAAAGAACCTTATAACAGGAAACAGAAAATTATTATTTAAATACAAATTTTCTAAATAAGTTGTGGATTAAATAAAAGAAATAAATTAAAATTGGCCTGTGTTACAATAAAACCAACTTATTTCTTGCTCCTTTTTACATATATCCTAGTAATAAGAATAGAATGATATTATTTAAATGTTCTTCTGTTTCTTTTTTTTATAAATGATCATTTGCATTTTTCTGTTTGTTTGATGTTGGATATTGTATATAATATTTTTTCTTTTAGTTTTGAGTTTGTCATTTTTTATGCTTCCTTTTGTATGTGTGTTATGTTTGAATTAAGAATTAAATGTTTTTTTTAAGATTTCAATGTACAATTGTTTTATACCTTTTGAACTTTGAGAAACAAAACATTTGAACAATTTTTATATAATTTATGTCCTCGAAAAAAAATTCATAAGATCACATGAAAAATTACTTAAAAAAACTTAACCATAATGCCTTGTCTGCCATTTTTAATGAAATCTGCCTACCTGCCTTAGGCAGGTAGGTAGATAGGTAGAGATAATATAATATATAGATTGTGTTTATGCATGAAACAGACTGTTAACCTCTGTGCCCACTCTTACATTTACATATGATATTTACATGTGATATTGAGCACTTCTACCCATAAATATAACATACCTTAAAACTGTATTTTTACCATCAATGAAAATATTTTCATGTGAAATTGTGCCATATAGAAAGAAGTGTTGACACCAACACATGCGATTGAATGCTGATCCCCAGATAAAAAATAGAACTAGAATAATCGATTATTCCACTGAGAATCATGTGACCACAATAACAACTATATTAGGCACCAGACACAAGTCTGGGGAGAAAAAGAACCGAGTGATCAAATGAGTAGATTAACTATGGATCAACCAGATTACGAGTAAATGAATTATACCAAGACCCAAGACAACACACCAGTAACCTTGTAGGTTATAATAATAAACAATGAGGTTGCAACATTGGCAACAAAAATTTCAGACTCACATGAAAAAAGAGAAAAATATTTTCTTCTCACCAATACAACATTTAGCGACAAGGATTCAGATCCACATGGAAGAAAAAAAATATTTCCTCTCTCTCACCAACATTACTACAGTTTGGCATCAAGGATTCAGACCAACATGGAAGAAAAAGAAAAAAAATATATAATTACAACTGGAACTATTATAACAACATTCACCAAAATAGTAAGCTACAATGGAAGAATTAAAAACTATTATGATACAAATGCTGGAATTGCAGAAACAACAAGAAATACATTTGCAAGAGCAGAAGGACCAGCAAGAACAAAACTTTCAGTTGAAACAACAACAACAAATGTTCTTTGACTTATTTTTGAAAAATACTACAGACAAAAATATGAAAGATCATTTACTCCAGACGTCATTGCAAACTCAATAAATGAATACAATTATGAACCAGAGAATGGTATCACCTTAAAAACATACTATAGAAGATAAGAAGGAATCTTTGAGGAGGATTGTGCTCTCTAGAAAGATGAAAAAAAGTCTGACTACTATCAAGGAAGTTGACCCCAGGTGAACATGAAAAATATATTAATTACATTATATCCAAACAGCTTGAAGAAGTAAGCTTTAAAGAAACTATTAACATATTATCGAATATTTTTGGTGAAAGAACATCATTATTTAATGCAAGGAGGAATTGCATAAATTTAGTAAAAAATTAGGAAAATCATTTTACTACATATACAGGAATCATAAATAAAGAAGGCATAAAATTCAAGCTTAATGAATTGACTCTAGAGTCTTTTAAGTATCTAATATTCATCCTAGGTTTAATGTTAGTTGAGAACTATAGACATGAATAAGATCAAGGATCCTAACCAAACTTGAAAGGGACTCAAAAATAACTCTGCAAAATATTGCTGGAGAGTGTCAGCATATGGTACATTTAAAGCTGGACACCAAAAGAATAGTGGAGAGAGATAATTATAAAATACATGTCTGACCATCCAATGAAAAATATAGGCATTTTGAAACTTCTGGCAGAGAAGTAAGAAAACGCAAAAAACCCTCCTTAATATGCATTAAAAATAGGTACCTCCACTCATTTTTGATAACAAACTTTTCCATTAAATTTTTAAAAATAAAAAAGTGTTTTTGAAACTTTTATTTTAATTTAAGGCTGAATAATTAAATTTACTACTTCCAGTAAGCAAAACTCTCCAGTGTATTTCAAACAGAAATTATATTGACTGGAATCAAAAATTTTGAAATTTTTTCAATTTTTCAATCATTTTTGAGCAACTGACACATTTGTAAACAAATTTAATTCACAGATTTAAAAATATTGCAAAAACAAAATATACATCTGTGACACATTATTTTTTTAAAAAAATAGTAAATCTAATGTTAAATTAATCTGATTTACACAAGCATTACTTATTTATAGCATGAAATTTAGAATAAAACTATTTCTTAATCATGGAATGTTGATCTTTCTGAACTCCCCACAATATGATTTGCCATGTAATGACAAGATACGAGATAAGCTAAGTGTTTATGGTAATCACAAGTGATATAATTGTCCAAATTTTTTCCTGTAAGGGGGAGAAACCATGAAACACATGACATTTTAATGTACACACAAAAGTTACCACACAAAATTAAAAAATTGAAATACACAAAAAACATTGAAATACACAAAATAAATTAAAAACTATTTTAAAAATGCGATTGCTGAATGATTTGTATTAAACTTTTCAATTAGTATATATAGTCTTCACTTATATTTTTGAAATTTTGAAAAATGGTTGAATGTGTTAGAAAGGATTAAAAACTTTAAAAAATAATTAAAAAATACTTTGATCTTTTCTAAATAATAACAAACATTTTGATGAAAAAGTTTGTTTTTAATTAAGTTTGGGGCCTTTTTCTTCATGCTATGCTGTTTTTTTCAGTGATTCAGAAAAAGAAATTCGTAAATAATGTAAATGCATTGAATAAAGTTGGCACACAAGAGAAAAAAATTACTAATACTACGAATGAGAAAACAATGAAAAACATTTGTTTTCCTTACAATTAACAACACAAAAATTAAACTACAACTGGATACTGGGTCCAACATCACAATTATCAACAAAAAAGTTAGAGGTAACTCAGTTGTGACATCATCTCCTGCTGTTATAATTTCTTTTGTTTGGTTTAATGCAACGGAGAGAGAGGAATTAATATTAGTGGTATTATTCGTCGTGCTTTATTGTAATTTGCAATGTGAGCTTATGTAAAAAACTATTTTAATACTATCATGTACTTGTAAAATCTGGGGAATAGATAAATTAGCTGACAATTTGGAAAGAGAGAGAAAGAAATATATTTTTTTTCTTTTTCATATATGTGATACGCATTATTTTGGGCTAGGTGGAAATTTGATAAAATGGTCGCAGTCATAATAAAATGTCAGGATTTACTTGATAAGGTCAAGTAAGGTTAGATCCCCCAGAACAGAATTTGTGAGAATTGAAAAATCTAAAGATAATGTAATTGAAAGACAGAAGATATTACGTCATGTGAGCTGTTGATATTTCATTCGTCAAGCCATGGCTCCCCGCAAATTGTGTGGGTGAAAAACGGTCTCATTGGTCAAAAGCTTTGAGTTGGCTGAATCCCCTGAGAGGATTGGGGATGGTTATAAAAATTCGGACTCGGCAAGAAAAATCAGTTGTTGTAGTAGTTGTTGGCTGGAGAGTAGTTTTTGTGAGTCAAAATGTAACGACTTTGGAAAAGGGTTCCCAACTGGGGGGACCATGACCCAAGGATGGTTGTCTACCACAGAACTCATGCCTAAAGAGTTAATGTCGAATGAAGCCTGCCGCCCATTAACTTAAAGAGTTAATGTTGAATAATGCACCTTCGATAGGAATCCCGAAAGAACATTATTGTTTTTTTTTAAATCATGGGAGAATTGAAATTTCTGATTCCTCGTTTGCTCTACTTAGGTAAACTCCGATAAGAACCCAAAAGGACTTTGTTGCATTGAGAATTGACAGCCCTGATTATAGAGAATATGTGAAAAGACTTTAATGAAAATTTAATGAATACGTGAAAAGACTTTAGTGAAAATTTGAAGAGCTCTGTTTATTTTAATGAAACTTAGAAAAGACATTTTTATTTAAGGATTGAAAGCTCTGCTATTTTTAAACAAACTTTCCCTCTCCGTTGTAAACTGGCATTCCGACAACTGTATTATCATTCTGACAACTGTATTATCTGCTCCTGTGACTAATAATTGTTTTTTTTTATAAAGACATTCTTCATAACTGTCCAGGCGTGTTCATTATTCAATTATTCATTTTTTTTTTTTTGTGGTGCCGTGTTTATTTTAACCACAAGTGTACACAAGTGTCCAGTCTGGTTCTGGTGGAAAGACGGCTACTGAATTTGCACAACGCGACTTTCTGAGATCAAATCACAATGTGGGCAGTGATCTGTTGTTGCAATAGACATCTTGACGAGAGCAAGTGTCACGACCAGGGTTCAGCCAAGCCAGGCAAAAGTACTACATGGTAAACCTAGACTATTAAGTCTAACAAAAACTGCTTGTGGTGTTTCAAGTAATAAATTAAAATTTCTATATGAATTCACCTGTAATATTTGTTTTGTGGGTCAAACTAAAAAAGCAGTTTTTTATATGTTAAAACACAATGAATTTGTTTGGAACTGATGAATTTGCCCTATTCAATCTGTAGGACCTGCTGATCAATTCATTCTGTAACAAAATTAATATCAAAACCACAACACAACAACAGAGAGATTCAAAATGGAATTAAACAAGAAATCCCTGGAAGTTTTTTTCTGAAAGTCTTGAATTATGAATGAAAACAAAGGCAAAATTAAAAATAAAAGAGAATGCAATACCAATGTTCAAGCCAAAACAAAGCGTAATCTTCACAGCATTAAACCCAATCAATGACGAACTGGAAAGGTTAGAGAAATTAGGGGTCATATCTAAATTAGAATATTCAGAGTGGGTCACTTACTGTATATGCTACGAAAAAGAGCAATAGCACTCGACTATGTGCAGATTTCTCTACAGGGTTGAATGAGAACTTGTAAAACTACAATTATTCATTTCCAAGTCTGGAAAAAATTTTTGTCAGACTTAATGGTGGAAAATTTTTTTCCATTGGACTTCTCAGATGCATACTTACCTGTTGAAGAAGAATGATATAAGCTACTGACCATAAACACCTATAAGGGCCTTTATAATTTCAGTAGACTTCCTTTCAAAATTAAACTAGTGCCAATCATTTTCCAGCAAGTAATGGACACAATGCTCACAGGATTGAATTTTACACAAGCCTATCGGGATGATATATTAATAAAAAGTGTATCCAAACAACAACATATGGAATATATTAAAATAGTGTTCAGAAGGATAAAGGAATATACCTTTAAACTAGATGAAACTAAATGTGAATTATTCATGCTGAGAATAAAGTACCTGGAACAAATAATAGATGATAAAGGTCAATGACCAGATCTTGCACCAGCAAGTGCAATTAAGGACATGCCTGCCCTAAATAACATAACAAAATTGCAAGCATTACTTGGTTTTGCAAATTACTACATGAAAAATATAGATGAACTAACAGCACCCAAATACTTTACTAAAAAAAAAATGCAAAATGGGACTGGACAGAAAAGTGTTGAGATGCTTTTGAAAAAATTAAGAAAGTACCAACATCCAATTTATCATAAACGCATTTCAATCCAAAATTGAAAATTATTGTAACATCTGATGCAAGCAAGTTTGGAATAGGAGCCATTATTCTGCACAAGTATGGCAATAGAACAATGAAGCCCATAGCACATGCTTCTAGATCTTTGATAGCTACCAAAAAAAACTTATAACCAGATTAAAAAAAGAAGCTCTAGCCAAAGTGTTTGCATTGAAAAAATTTCACAAGTTTTTACATGGTCATGAATTTCTGTTACAAACAGACCATCGCCCACTGTTATCTATATTTGGTTCTAAAAAAGGTGTTCCTACACACGCAGCAAATAAATTACAATGCTGGGGAACCATATTGCTGAACTATAATTATAAAATAGAATTGTTAACATCAAAGAAACTAAGTGTATCTTAATTAATTCCAAAGTTTTGTGAACCATTAGAAGATACTGTTATTACTGATTAAGGGCAGAGAATGAAATAATAAATATCCTGTATAATACACAAGGGAGTTGGCATTAACTCTTGTTGAAATTAGATCTGAGTCACATAATGACAACTTTATAATGAAAATGAAGGACCAGATTAAAAGTAAAGTAACAAATAAGACATTAAATATCAGTAATGCATTCTCCATATGCGATGATATTTTAATGTACATCAACAGTCGGGATTCTGACATCATTATGAAGATGTATGTTGAAGGAATTTCATTATGGCCTTCCTGGAATGTCGAGAATGAAGTCACTCATGAGATCTTATACATACTAGCCAGGAATGGACAGAGATATATAAAAGTTAGTTAAGTCATGCAGAGGGTAATCTATAGTGGAAAAATCCCTGCCAATTAAATATCACCTTTGGCCAGGAACAGACATTCCATGGTCTCGACTACACTTAGATTTTGCTGGACCAGTAAACAAAGCTTATTACTTGATAGTGGTCAACAGTTTTAACAAGTGGCCCAAAATAATGAAGTGCAGAAGACCTACTTCAAACATATGAATTAATTTCTTGCATGAAATATTCACAAGATGCAGTGTACTAAATACAACTGCATTAGACAATGGGACAGAGTTTACATCAAGTGAATTTAAATCATTTTGCAAGGCACTACAAATCAAACACCTAACTACACTCCCATATCATTCGAGAAATAATGAAGAGTGCTTTGTAGATACATTCAAAAGGTTACTCAAAATATCAGAAGGGAAACAAACAGATGAAAAGGCATCTTAACAATTTTTGAGCATATATAAGTTTACACCAAACCCCAATACCAAGTTTGGGAAGTTGCCTGTGGAACTGATGCCTGTGAGAAAGATAAAATCAGTATTTAATAACATATTACCCGAATGAAGGACAAAATCACTGAGAAATATTGCAAAGAATAAATACTTTTACCCTGGTGAAAAAATACATTTTAGAATGTAACAAAGGGGTAAAACATTCTGGGAAGATAGTGTAATAAAAGAAGAAGATCAGACAAATGACATACATAATAAAAGGACCCAGATGGGAATATAATCAACTCACACGCAGTTATACTGAACTTGAAAATATTAGACATGAATGTCCTGATGGAAGTTATTTGATACATTTGATATACCTATGCCACCAGTATTAGTGAAACCGTGATGTGGAAAAAGAAGACAAAACAGTACAAAGTTCTTAAGTGTGAAACCCACACTTAAAAAGAATATACTCCAAAAGATTGACTCCTTCTGGAGTCAACTCAAAAGGGGAGGTATCATGTAGAAAGAAGTGTCAACACCAACTTGGCATTCTTAAAAAAATGCCAACAGAGAAAAGAAAGAAAAAGGACCACCTTTAGGCTGACCATAAAAGGGAAAATTCAAAAACAATTAAATTGCGAAAAATTGTTAAAAATACCTGGGATTCACATTGTAAAAGCATGTATTTTTTTTTTTTTTTTCACTGATCTAATAAGTGGGTGCACCCTTTCTTGCTAAGGGTAATTTCCTTTGTCTTTCCAACAGTTCTCATTTCTTCTTCACAAATATTTTTCTTTATTTATTTGAATAAATTGCATGGTAAATCTTTTTTACAGCCAATTGTTTCTATAATTTTTATCTCACCTTCCTTAATAAGGCACATGAAAAGAAATTTTTGTGCAAGCCTTTTTTTTTATAAAATTTGTACTTAGTATATTACTTTGTATCAAATTAATAAACATTTGTAACTTTCAAATTTCAATAGGTAGTTTTGAGTCTTTGATACTGTTTGCAGCTTTTTTAATGTTCAGGATAAGAAAGTGGATATTCTCCCTTCTCCTATGCCTAAAAAAAACAATTATTTTATTTTAAATAAAGAATCATTAATAAAAAATACATCTTTTAAACATTCAAGATAGTAGAAAGAGGCAAAGGATTGTATTTTTTTCACATAAGGTTTTATATTGTCTTTGGTTAAACAGTTTTAATAAATTAATCAAACTTAAAAAGTTTTTAAAAATATTAAGTTTGGAAATTTTATATAATGAGTAGCTTTGAAAATGCAAAAAAGTTTGTGATTTAAAATTTTCCTCTCATATAGATAAACAAAATGTTGTGTGTGTGTGTAACACAACATCATAAAACAATAAACAATAAGAAAAATTCCACAAGGTAAAAACTGAAATTTAAGAAATAAAAGAATCTGCTGTAGTTTAAAATCTAGAGTTAAATCAGTTTTTCAAACCAGTTATAGCTATCAATGCCCCAATCCTTGGATTGAAGTAGAAGGAAAGTCTACGCATGGGTCATGTGTTTCATTATCTACATGAAACTGCTAACATTTGGGAAAGGCTACTATCAACAAAGAAGATATTTATGGTCATAAGGAATCCTAAAAATCATTTTGTTTAAGTGGTTGCTTGTTCCTGCATAGCTAGTAGATAAGTGTGTGTGTGTACATACAGTAGCAACCATAATATAATGGGAGGAAATCACTGCTGATTTTTGCAAGAAATTAATCATCTTGATCATGTGGTCGACAATGCAGAGAAGTCATCAAAAGTCAGGGGATGTTTACCAAATATTAAATTTTGTTGATATTTTGTTCACAATCAAGTATTAACAAGATCAGTCCTTAACTTTTGTCTAGTAGCTTATTTCCTTCATTCCATTTAATCTTTATTAAAAAAAAATATTATGTAAATTTTTGTAACTTTATATAATATTTATGCATTACACCTTAATCATTATTGGGTAAAAATTTCATTGCTGATCATGCATTACTTTTTAAGTAATACACATATTTATGTCTTTGTTGTTTCCATTCCTTATATTATGGCCACTACTATATATATATATATATATATATATATATATAGGTTTGTATTCAAATATATAATACTCTGGTAAAGAAAAATAAAGTTTATTTCTAGGCAAGATGTTATGTAAGATAATAATTTTGATACATAATGAGATTTACTTGTTTATTACATAGACTATTTATACTCAGACTATTGTCCTCAACTCTGTGGTTATCACATTTCAGCCATTGTGCCTTGTTTATCAATCTGGGTAACCCACAAGGAATTCTGAAACCCACAGGGCAGACTGTTCTTGTTCTACTACTCATGTCTAGGGATATCATTTAGTTCTTATTTTTATTTAGTACTGTTTAGAGTTATTTGAGTGCAAGTACACACTAACCCAGGGACTGAACTCACAACCACTATTTTACCAAATTCACAAACCAATACCATAAGACAATTTACTGTAGTGAACTTGGGGCTTTAAACCTAACCTGGATGCTAATTAGGTTAATTAATAAGAACAAGATGATATTCTTAGTCATGAGCCACTGCTCAAAAACAAGAACATACCAAATATTAATAACCAAAAAAAAACACTTTAAGTCTGAACAAATGTATTATTAAAATTTAAAAATTTGAATCTGTCAACAGCTTCATAGGTCAAACAATAGCAAACAGTTACCTCCACAACAAAAACCTACTTCAAATTTAATTAAATACCAAAAACTAAAACTACCAAAATACAAAAACTGGTTTTGCTTATGTTTAAATTTTTCATTTTATATCCTTATCTCACAAACGATTTTTTTTTAATTGTATCACCCCAAGCAAGGCAGTAACATCACTGATATGCAGGGAGCAGAGGTGGAGAGAAAGGAAAAGATATACGGGGTGGTGTAGAAAGAACTAAAGTCAAGTGGTTAAGAGATGGGTATTGAAATTGCATTTAAATTCCTGGAGGTTGTAGCTGTCAGGAAAGCAAGAACATGGATGCAAGTTCCACAGGCAGGAAGTGCGAGAAAAGAAGCTGATGGAGTAGAATTGTCGGCTGCATTTGATCGATCTAACTGTGAATAGGTCGGACCCAGTTGCCAGTCTGGTTGCACAAGTAAACACCTGTTGCAGTGGCACCAGTGACTTAAGTTTGTAGGAGCAGAAGCCATGAAAATATTTATAGAATATACAGAGGGAAGCCACATCTCGTCAGTGAGAAAGTGGCTGGAATCAAGCAGCTAAGTTAGTACCTATCGCATGACTGATTTTCCTTTGAAGCCTGTCAAGAACACTGAGATGAACAGCGGGTGCGCCTGACCATATATGACAGCAGTATTTCCTGCACGGACAGATGGTTGATTTGTATATATGCAAGATGGATTCAGGAAGAAAAAACATCCTCGCCCGACACAGTGACCCAACCTTCCTCAGTGGATTTAGCTATTGACTCAATGTAATGGTTCCACTTGAGAGCGAAAGAGTGTAAGGCTGAGGAGGCACAGTGTATTGCTCTCAGGGAGACTCACTTGGTCCATGCTTATGGGAGGCAGGAGAGGTTGCCTGTGATGATTGACAGACTGCAGCTTAGTCTTAGACGCATTGAAATTTACAAGCCATTTCCTACCCCATTCCACCACAGAATGTAGATCCCTCTCAAGATCAGCAGCGAGGCTATGTTTGTCCACCTCACCGGATTTCTTACTGATACGGGAGTAAATTGTGGTGTCATCTGTGTAGATGCCTACTTGGCACTTGATCACATTTGGGAGATCATTTATGAAAATAAGGAAGAGCGTCGGGCCTAGGATAGAGCCTTGAGAGACACTAGCATTTGTACAGTAGGATGTGGAGGTATGCCCATTATGCGGTTAGATAGGAAAGATTTAATCAGATCAAGCAAGCATCCGGTGATACCATAATCCCATAGCTTGAATAGAAGACCAGCATGCCAAACCCTGTCAAAAGCCTTGGAGATGTCCAGGGCAACAGCACAAGCCTCACCGGACTTCTCAAGAGCCTGGTACATGTACTCCGTGATGGTCGTTAGCATGTCAACAGTGGACCTGGTGAAGCAGAAGTTGTACTACCTGTCTGAGAATAGTTTATGGGCAGTAAGATGTTGAACTATTTCAGCATTAATAATGGCCTTGAACACTTTCCCAAAAACTGGTAGAAAGCTGATAGAGGAACAACAGAAGAGAACTTCCAGCATGCAGGAAAACAGAAAGAAGAAAGGCGGTAACTATAGAGTTTAGAGAAGACAGAGCAGAGTTCAGGGTCACATTTCTTAAGGACAATCACTGGGATTGAGAGGACAAAGCTACAAGACTTGGCAAGAGTCAGGTACAGAGGTAAAGCATAGATCTAGTAGAGAGGTGTGTCCTGAGAGAATGCTAGGAAAGCATGTGGGGAAGTCCACCATTTGTGTAAAGGATTGGGGAAATGGCAAAGACCTTGGCATGGATGCCAGCTGAATCAGGAACAGAGTCTTTAAGCCACTCAGCATGATGGGTATTAAGATCTCCGAATACAAATATGTGAGCAAATGGGTGGGAGGAAGTAGCCTTATCTATATTGTCAGAAATGCTGTCTAGAAGGGAGCAGTCAGGAGAGGAGAAGGAATGGTAAAGGAAGATAAGGTAGTTAATCGAACTGAAAAGGGACAGACGGAGACATATATATTGGTGGTTAGGGAATTCAAGAGACGTCACCCTAGCTATAGGGAGGTGTTCACTAATGTAGACGCCCCCAGCCCATGCATATAAACAGTGGAATCCTTCCTTAAGATGGGAAAATAGCCAGGGATCGAGGTCAGAGGAGGGAATTGAGGGGTTGAGATTAGTCTCACAGAGTGCTTGGATGTCAGGGGACTTTTCGTAGAGGAAAGATTCTACACTACAAAAGTTAGTACGAATGCCCCAGATGTTAGTAAAAGAAATGTTAAGAGGTTTTGGTGATTTGAGTTTGACTGGTTTAGAATTTTTTTGTAATTTGGTTATTCATATTAAGGCTTGTTGGTAAGGAGGGACCTTGAGTAGAGGATGCAGGCGGTCATTAACCACGATATGTGCTGGGAAGGAAACTGGCTTGGGCTGTAGCAAAGTGTGGCCTCAAGGTTGCCCACCAAAAGCACTTGCAGGCTCTATAAATAAAATTATTTATTAAACTTAGTAGAATATTATTAATAAGAATATATAAAATATTTTTAAAAAATAAAAAAAGAAAGAATAAATGAAAATGGCCACGTTTATTGTACAGGTGTAGAGGCTCATCCCTTGTTCCCTGTTCAGGATGTGGTTTCCGGCTTTCTCTTTTCCAATCTTTTCACTTTTCTTTGTTTTTTCTTTTTCATTTTTTGTTTTTTTCTCAATTGGAGTAGATAGACTAAACTATTGCCCGGTTCACACTCCACCCACGTCTATTGTACAGGTGTAGAGGCTCATCCCTTGTTCCCTGTTCAGGATGTGGTTTCCGGCTTTCTTTTTTCCAATCTGTTCACTCTTACGTAGCCTCCTGCACATCAGTGGTGTTACTGCCTTGCTCGGGGTGATATGATTAAAAAAAAAATGTATATAAATATCATTTTATTTTATTAACTATTTGGTATTTATTTTTATAACTATTTGCTGCCACAAAATATTTAATTGTGCCAAATCAGAGCTTTTTAAAAATTTATTAAAAGAAAGTGCTACTATAAAAAATTGGAGAAAATTGATAAAGAATTATTAAATTAATATTGTCAATTGATTGTCTTTACTTTCTTTCAGCTAACAATGTTTTGTCTTGTTTTTATCATTTCATCCCTAGCATAGTGTCCTAATAAAATAATCCATTCAATATGTCATATAGAAAGAAGTGTCAACACTGACACATGTGGCTGAATGCTGATCACCAGATAACAAATAAAACTATAAGAATAGATTATTCCACTGTGGATTATGTGACCATGATAATAACCTATATTAACACTAGACAGAAGTCCAGGTGAATCAACCAAGGGAATCAACCAAGAATCAACCAGGTGAATCGACTGGATAATGAGTAGAGCCAGCAGTGTACTAGTTACAACCAAGTAGTAAAGTTCAATGTTCACAGTGTGATATTATTATTTAGTTCTTGAGCAGATTACTCAGAAGGACTCCCAGCAGAGGATACTATGTATTATCAGGAGGAACCTCTTAATACACTACTATTCCCAAGATACGCAAATAACTATCTTGCAAGATACCAGATATCACCTCATAGTAATAACCATTACTACAAATCTATGAGTAACTGAAGTAATATATGAAAACCCAAAACAATACAACCATGTGATAGCACAACACATCACTAGGTTACAACA
Source organism: Ascarosepion bandense (assembly GCA_037127315.1). Classification (NCBI taxonomy): domain Eukaryota; kingdom Metazoa; phylum Mollusca; class Cephalopoda; order Sepiida; family Sepiidae; genus Ascarosepion; species Ascarosepion bandense. Next base: position 161,516 of record JBBBDQ010002488.1, read on the forward strand.
ATAACCAACGAGGTTACAACAATATAAGTCATTCATTAATGAATAAATGCTGAAAATTTAATCTAAATCAGTTAATTTCCTGATTTTTAGTAAATTTTTAAAAACAGGAGTAGCATTTTGTTGTTTTTATTTCATAAAAAAACACACCTATTTTGATTTGGTGATACCTAGTACTAATCTGTCCATGACTTTTTTAACTTAATTTGCATTATCTTATCTTATTATTCTTCTTCATTGTAATTAGATCTCTTTCCAATTCATTCTGCATGCCGATTAGATGTGAATGCCATGAGGGCAGGAAACAAAATAATAAAAGTTGTTTTCTGTACATAGGCTCCAAAGCAAGCCCCACTATGAAAGTGACACTGGCCAATTACAAACATTTCTACTGGAAAAAGAAAGGTCTCTGGAAACTGCCAGATCCACATAAAAGCAGGCTCCTTGCAACAACCAGGAGCAGTTGCAGGCTGTCAGGCCACTGCTGACATGTAAGTTGCTGCCCCATGAGGGCTATGTTACCACTCCCAGGCCTGACTAATCCAGCAGAATATAATCAACATCAACATCACCCAGCCAACTGCTACCATTTTCAAGCCTAATTAAGCAGAATATCATCTCAACATCAACATCACCCATCTTATTGCCAATGTCATCTGCTTGGCAAATCCAACTCCACAAACAAGCAACTGATTTGTGCAATACCATTTCATAGAAAAACAGGCCAACCAACTACACCAATCTCTCGTCATCTCAGCAATACATCGCCATCCAGATGATCAGCAACAGAATTCAACCAAATTTCCATTAGATGGAAAAATGTTAAATAAAGCACACTGTTTAAAAACCTTCAGACATTGTCTGAAATTATTTTGCAAAAAATGATGTAAATTTAATTTATAATAATTTGAAATTCATGCTCCCTGTCAATGATAGATTTTTTTAGTAATTCCATTTCATATCTTAATATACTCACTTTCAATTATATATAACTTTCTTAAATTTCAGAAAATAAAAATGTCACAGCACTTTCTGTTGCTGTTAACAATAAATTTATTTCATTTTATTTATTTTAATGTAACATGAATATTGCTGAAATCTCTAGAATAGTTTAATTTTCATAATATACACAGTTACACAAGCTAAAAGTATTTAATAAAAATGTATATATAAAGTCTTCAATAATTCTTTTTAATCACATTTTAGTCTCTATACTTTTCCAGTCTTCTTTGAATGTCTGTTAAATTTTCAAATATGGAACCATACTCTGTGCGTTGTGGTGCATTGGATATCGGCTCGGAACGAGAAATCGGGGAGACAAGTTCAAATTCCAGCCGAATTCATTGTATTCACTTACACACAAATACCCTTGGGAAAGGTATTAATCCGTCTATTCCTTCCAGTTATGGGTTAAATAACAGGACAGATTGGTCGGCAACCAGTCTACCGCAGAAAGCAATGGCAACCTACTGCGGGATAATCTTCTGCCCAGTCAGTCATGTCTCTTTCGAGACATGATCGCCCAAGCATGTATCACGTATGGCACTTAACTGACTGACTGACTCTGAAAAAGTATATCTGTGTTCATGATTTTCCTCAAGTGAGATCACTTTTGAATGCTGTTCTGATGTTTGTATGTCAGTACAACATTCAAAAGTAGTCCTGCATCAAGTTTGGCTAATCCTATGTATGGAAACATGAGGTTGGAAATAAAAAATGACAGCATTCTGACAGCTGAAGGAATCAGTAAAGCTACAATGTGCAATGGATAAACTGTCATCTAAATTATGCAAAAATTAAAATAACACTAGTATCTAATTTTAACAGATATATTTACCAAAATAACACAAAGATATCTTGAAATACTAAGGAGTAAATCTATTAAATAAAATTGACATTGGCTTCAACCCCAGCCTCCAGATGATTTCAGAATCTCCTGCAACTCTTCTGGACAGTGAAGTTGGTGAATGCTCCAATAATCATTGCCCTCATTTCATCTTTGGTTTTACAAAAAATTTGTTGGTCTCACACTAAACTGCACCTCACATATAATAATCAAGGGTTTGAAGTCTGGGAGGTGCTAGGTGGCCAGATGTAAGATAGATGCAGTCACAGAAATTGTCTAACAGTTATGACTTTGTTCTGTTACTTGTATGGCATGGTCCAGAGTTTTGTTGCCAGACATAGGGTGTTCCAGCAACCACCCCTTGACCTAGGGCAACACTACCTTCTCTAAGCACTTGAAGTAGGCTTCTATGTTGAATGGGATCCTGTGGAAAGATGAATGGAGGCATAACATCACCATCACTAGTGATCACTGCAAACACCTCATAATCACCATCAAACTCATCCAACTCTTTCCAAATCCTCTACACTCTGAAATGTTCATACTGGAGCTTCTGGCATGAATACCAAGATATGCCAATTTCTGGTGTAGTAAACTGCATCATGGTGCTTTTTTTCTCACAGACAGTGCCCAACTGATTCTACTATACTGTGCAGTCAACAAAATCGAAAACAAACATGAATGCGTGAAATAAAAAATTAAAAAATGGCAACAATTTACTAATCACACAATGTACAATGCTCAAATAATCTGATCAGAAGATCAAGCATATAAGAGTCATTGAGCAAAAAAGAACAAAACAATGAATTTTAGGTTTCAAAAACATCTCTCTCCTCTTCAAGACAAACCTAATGCAAACCAAATCTGAGAAACTAATCCAAATGCAAGAAAAAATTTGTTTTATTGGCAAAGGAAATCTCAGAATTAACAATCAAGATATATTGTTATATTTATAATACGATTTCATTTTCATGTATTTTTATAATTATAACTAGTAATATAATACTATTATACGTCAATTCATTTAGATCTGTTTATTAATTTTCATTCATTGTTTTTGTCACTGTATGCTTTAGCTTTGCTCAGCTGTTGATCATATTCAAAAAGCATTTAGGAATGGTCAATGAAATCCTTTATCTAATCTCAAAGATCTTTGCTCCTCATTCTATACTTGCCATGTCTAATGTCCTTCCTAAAGACATTTCAAAACTTGTCACTTCTTAAGGGTACTAAAAATTGCTTCTGCCAGTATATATTTCTACAGTTTAACACAGAAATTGAAGTTACAACTTTCAAGAAACCAACTGGACTTGACCAGTGCTTTTATCTTGTCATGTCAAAACTTTATTCAGGTAAGTGGCTGAAATGTGGCTCTACAGAAGTATGCCGAGGATACCATGAACCAAACATGTGAGCAATAATGAGGTTTTGGAGGGGATGCAAACTAAAAGGAAACTTATACTTAACATCAGGAAAAAACAAGTGAGGTTTCGTTTCTGGTACATGTAGGGGAACAAATTTTCTGATCAAGAAATCACAGACAGAATCGTTAAAACGGAATCTGGGTTTTTAATGTGATTTACAATAATAAATAAATAAAAAATTAAGTTATTTAATTTTCTTTTTTTTTTCAGATTTTTTTTATTCTTACAAAAAAAACTTAATAACTGTCTCTCCAATTTTATTAAACATTTTAACAATAACAATAATGTAGTTACTTCCTTAAAATTTGTTTTTACAAATAGTTCTAGTTATTTTCCTTATTATAAAATCTGAAAAATAATTAAAAGCAAAAATGGTTACATAAAAAAAAGAAAGTGGGTCGTCAATTTTCTGAGAATATGTTGGCTAGTGTATTTTTAAATATTTTAAAACTTTTCTAAAAACTTAGTGTAGCAAACAAGATTAGGGTCAGAAGATCACAGTTCGGTCATGGCCACCAAGATCCATTGCTAAAGTGGAAATGGGGAAGATAGACATCACACAGCGATTCTCCCAGATTAATAATTTTATTGCATCATTTTCAATGCTTCACCATAAACAAATTTAAATTCAACAAAAAAAATCTTTTAACATTTAATTATTAATGATTATTTCTCATATTTTATTTATACTTAAACCAGTTGTATGAATAAGCAACAAATTGACAAGATGACTGTGATATATAGTGATTTGTGAATCAGCCTCAAAAGTTGGGAATGCTCCTCTAAAAAAAAATAAGAATAAAAATTTAAAAAATAATGATACCAGAGTAATTTCCTGGTGATTTTTATGCAGAAGAAAATGTAAGTTTGCAAATTCTGTCTGCATAGCACTGACATTTTTAGGGTTGGCACAATCAAAGATCATATAAAATCAAAAACTCATTTGACAAAAATGTTTTTAAAAATGTCATTTAAACTGAAACAAAAGACAATCACAAGATTGTTAAAGAGTAAAAAGTATAAGATGATTTTGTCCTTGATTTTTTGAAAATGTGCATTTGTCTGATATTTCCCAACACAGAATTGGCAAAATAAGGCCATTCATATAAAAATATAGTAAAGAAGATGCTGTTATTCCAAGTGTTAATTGTGTTAGGCAACTTCATCTACCAAAATTATTTGCTTGTCACTTTGCTGTCCTGAAAGCCAAGCTTGATAATCAATCAGTCAGCATCATCACAGACAAAACAACTGGCTGTCATGACCATAGTATTTCTAATATAATTGCAAGCACTTATTGATGTTGTAACGTTGGAAGGATGCAGTCATCAAATTGTAAGTCAGGCATGTATCCCAGCTGTAACTTATGTGTATATTGCATTTGAGGATATTAATATTGACTTTGTAACAGATTCTGGAGATTATTGCAAAAAAGTTTATCAGAAAATGTTGTCAAATGTCTTTGTGAACAGTTGTCATGTGTTGTACTTAGCATATATTTTAAATCTTATTGGTGAAGTATTTTCACACTGGTCAGTAATTGATAATGTCCCCCAGCTCACTACTTTCATCAAGTCAGCCTTTTTTAAAATTCCTAATCAGAAAAAGTAGTACTTAAAATGGCTTGAAGTTGAAGTTATCTTGCTTAAGGAACAAGGGAAACAACCCCCTGTACCAGTGGCAACCAGATGAAATTCATGGTTTAATGCAGTCAAATATTACTCATCTTTTGTACAGTGTTATTCCTTGAGCAAGAAAAGAGCCATAGACTTGTACTAGATAGGATTCTAGAATTAGTAAATGATGGCTGACTACATCATGCTTCACATCATAATTTGTGTCTAAATCTGCATTTTATCAATGAAATCTGCACTTGTTTAATAGCAGCATTGACAAACTTAGAATAAACTAAGTATCCACTTGCATGTGTTGTATATAATATGATGGAGGATGTAAAACAGTATTTGCATACTGGTACATCAAAATCAACATTTGGCCTAGAAACTGATTTTCTTATATCTGAACTAGAAAACACAGCGAAGGAGAGAGTTATCTCAAATTTCCAAAGATTTTTTCAGCACATCTTTTTCAAAACTGAATAAATACCTGGATACTCATCCTATGTATAACTTTTACAAGGTAGCTTACCTGTTTGATTCTAGACAGCTACCCTGTATAGACCATAATTTAGACAGTTTTAAAGCCATCAAAGATTTGCAATGTCCTTCTACTGATTTTCTTGAAGAATTCCAAATGTATGTGAATTACCAAAATGATTTAATATCCCATCATTTTGGAATGCAAATAAGAGCAAATTTCCTCTTCTGAAATAGATTGCCAATAAGGTCATGCAGATGCCTGTTACCAGCATAAATGCTGAATGTTCATTTTCTCAGTATAAACATTTACTCAATAAAAAATGTTTATACCTGGGAACACCAAGCAACTCACAATGTTGTATTACAATAAAGATTTAGAGAAGAGATTTGAAGATAAGATATTTCCCAAATTAAGAAGTTAGCAATTTTCAATTTGAGCAGTATCTCAACTTGGAATAAGTTGTTTTATTTAAATTTTTGAATTTATGTCTCATTTGTTTTTTTATATTTTGATACAAATATTCAGTTATGATGGTTTAATTACTGTTTTGTAAAATTTTAGTCAGAATTTTTTACTTTTTTCTGATATTTACTATTAAGATTCAAGTTATTTGTTGCTAACACTTTAAATGTGATTTTTATACTACGAATCAATAAATATAAATCAATCTAAATCCTTCCACTTAAAAAAAGCAAAAACAATTTCAATCTGTTTTCAAAGAAGGAAGCTTTGATTAAAAGTTCTACCTCAAAGATAATAATGCTTTGTAACTTTCCATTGTTTTATTGTCTAGTCATGATACATTTTTTTATTTTTATGTATAATTTATTTTTGAACTTGGATTTTAACATTTAAAAAAAAAATTTGTAGATATTTGCTATTTCTTTATATGTAATAAAACTTTGAATTATGTTTTTGTTTTCAGTTTTGATAATTAATGCATATTGTATTGTAATTTTCTCATAAAATACTATAAAAATTAAAAAAATGAAGTTTTCCAAAAGTAAAAACAGAAAAAAAAAACGAAATTTACTGAAAGTGGAAATGAAATCAAGGAAAATCTGAAAAGGAAAATTGGAGGCCCGAGACATGTAATAAGAAATGAGGGCTTGGAGTATCTGATATTCACAGGACAGACAGAGGGAGAAACAGGAGAAAGCAATGCATTACATACTTTATGGGCTTAAGCAAATGAATGGTAGAACAGGGTTTGGGAGGGGTAACAAGAGAAAGAATGTTAAGAGCTACAATTGATTAGGGAGATGTAGAAGGCCATGATCATCTATGTCCTGAAGGAACATGGCACATAAAAAAAAAAGAATGCTATTTTGTGACCTTAAATTTAATGTTTGTTCTTTCCTAATTAATTTGGCATTGATATCTAAGTTTTGCATGCATTGGCATAGCTAATGTATTTGCAACCCATGGAGGCCCTAAAGTTTGCCACCCCTCCCCAGAAGGAATACAATATTACAATGCACCCCCTTAAAGTATATATATATATAACAAAGTTAGATTTTGCATTGTTAATACATTCTCACCTCTGTAACAGGTTTCAAAATCACTGAGTGAAAGTGATTATTGAGCCTATAAACCTAGTAACTTCAAGCTTGTGGAACAGTTATGAGTTCATATCATTTAGACAAGCAACAATTTGAAACAAGGACAAATATATGATTTACCAAATGCAAAATACATTTGTTGATATGTAAACCTTGGCATGTTCGTGTCGGACTGAGATGTATGTATGTGTGAAACATATGCATATTGTCAATGCTGTCCGTGTCACATTTGTTGGCATTGATAAGCATCTATGCGACACATGTATATGTGTCTACATATGGAAAAGAGTCAACTCTACTTGCAGTGAACTAGAAGATCTGGTATTCCTGAAGAAGGTTGTTTTGACCTGGCATTTCATGTGCTGAATCATCTTGGGCATCTGTTCAATTTATCTGGCACGATGAAGATTCACTTTGGTCATTTTTGACAGACTATGTATGATGTAGCGTGAGGATGTAATAAAACTTCACACCTACTTAGCAATTTGAATTAAATGTTTGCACTAAGGAAAATGTTTAAAGAAAAATGTGGTTTCAACCAACTGTTTTTTAGTCTGCTACAAATCTTTTCCCCCACCCCAGAATGCAAAAAATTTTTTTTGGCAATATGTTCTAGTAGTATATGTATAACACTATTTTGGCATGTGGAAAAATGATCTAAACTTATTTATAAATGGAACTTTGTCTATGTGTATTTGTGTGTGTGCGTGTGTGCGTGTGCGTTACATATAGACTCCGAAACGGCTGAACCGATTTTCTTGAAAATTTACACACTTGTACTATAAGCGTCTGCAAGTGTTCTTAGCTAGGTTTTGTGTCGAGGTACCCCTGATAAATATCAAAAATCGATAATCAAAAAGATCGAGTTATAGAAGGAGTGGTTTGATTTTAATCAAATTTGATACACTCTTAGACAAAGACATAAGAAATGATATTCAGAAGTTTCAAGGTTGCATTTCGTACAATCGTCCAGAAAATCGATAATATATATATATATATATATATATATATAAAAGGCAAGATGTTTGTATGTGTGTCTGTTTATCTGCCTGTATGTCTGTATTTTTTCAGCCCCTTTATTTTAGTTTTTGCTTTGGGTTTGGCTCTAAGTAGGTCAGCCATGATACCATTTACTCAGAGGACTTATTTAGCCTTCAAAATTCAGTTTACGACAAAAAAACTTATTTGATATCGATACCAGGAAATCAAAATTTGACCTACATCCATTCATTTTTCTTTCAGTCTACGGTTTCGCTTTAACTGAAAACAACTATTGCTTTTTAGTCTTTCGTGTCAACGTCCAAAGAGTCTTAGCTCCAGGACCATGGATTAGTTTTAAAGCTTTTATTACACCCAAGCAACGTCGGGCTATACTGCTAGTAATGTAATAATTGCATGCGAAAAAATATATAATATTATAATATTGCATGTGGAAAAATATGATACTATTTTAGTACGACGGAGCGAAAGAAATTATTACTAGTGGCATTATTAACTGTGCAGATCACCATCGCAATATGAACGGAGTAAAAAAAAAATATTTATTACATATTATGAAAAACTAGCTGAACATAGAAGAGAATAAAAGGGAAAATATATTTTGCAGGTATAAAGTAATAGGTCAGGCAAGGTCATCATTGGCAGCCATTATGTAACAAAGCAAAAACAAATAACTAAGAAAGACACCATTTTTATGGTTAGTGGAAGTGAAAAATAACGATAGTCAAAACATGTTTTTGACAACTGTCGAAAACTTTTGATGAGTTTAAGAAAGGTCAAATCCTTAATTCCCGAATTCACTGGGAAAGGATTTGACATGGGAAATGAATGATGTAAATACTCGAACCAGAAGAAGACGACGAAAAGAAATGATGTCAACAGAAATACTGCTATTTCATTGAGAGAAAATAATTCCACCTTAAAGTGTGGAAGCGAAAATAATTTAATTGGTTAAAGGCATGAACACCCGTCTCCGTCATGCACCCCCCAAGAGAATTAGGGACAGGTATAAAAACTAGAACCGAGAAGGCCAAAAGTCAGTTAGTTGGGACCAGTTGAGATGTAACGACTGAGAGAAATTGTTCTGTTTCAATATATATTACTTGTTTTGACAGTGTGGTTATCAGTTGTTGAAAGCAAAACTTCACACTTACTTGCCAATTTGCGTTAAATGTTTGCACCAAAAAATGTGTAGTGGTTTAAGGAGAAAGAAAAATGTATTTTTCAACAATCGTTTTTTAGTCCTCTACAAACTGTATGCAAGCTGTATACTGCACTTGGGTTCCCCACATTAAAAACTGACCTTGTGTCACAACTCAGTGCAGTTGGGGTGCAAGGTAAAAAGTTATGTTATACTGTTATTGTCTTCAAAATTATCACAAGATTCATTCTGGAATAGGTACTTCCACTCATTTTCGGTAACTAACTTTTACATTGAATTTTTAAAAATAAAAAAGTTTTCTTGAAACTTTTATTTTAGTTTAAATGAAAGCTAAAGGATTAAATTTACTATTTCCAGTAAACAAAATACTCTGGTATATTTCTAACAGAAATTATACTGATTGGAATCTAAACTTTTGATTTTTTTTAATTTTTCAATTTTTCAGCCATTTTTGAGCTATCAGCACATCTGTAAACAAAAGTTAATTCTTGGTTTTAAAAATCTTGCAAAAATAATATATACGTCTGCGAGACATTATTTTTGGAAAATTAGCAAATTTAATGTTAAATTAAGAAATGAAATTTAGAATAAAACTATTTCTTAAACATAGTTGCAATTTCTGACCTCCACTCCCATATCTGAAATGTGATGACAGCTTGACAGATGTGAGATAAGTGTATGGTGACTGGAATTGATAAAATTGTCCAAATTATTTTTCCTGTTAGGTGAAGAAACTGTGAAACATATGACCTTTCAATGTACACACAGAAATTACCATAAAAAAAACTTCAAGTACACAAAAAAAAAAATGAAAATACAATGTTTCAATGATTTGTATTAAACTTTTCAATTTTCAATTAGTAAATATAATCTTCACTTCATAAATTACCAACCTAACATCTACAAGTCTTTGAAATATTTTTAAAATATTTTTGAAACTTTATAAATTATTATAATTTAAAAATAAATGTAAACAATTCATTTAAAAATTAATTATTAATTGAAAAAAAATTATTTCCAGACTATAATATCCTTAATTTATTTATTAAAGCAATTAATAGTATATCTAATTAAATAATGTCATAGTTTTTATTGCATTTTCATTTTACTATTTGAAGCAGATTTTTGGTAAAAGGGACAAATGGTTGAAAAAAATAATACATGCTTTACATTCCCCAATAATCCTATGTTTAACTAATAAAATCAATTCTGCCTACAGAATTTAATTTCTCAAAATTTCATTAATTTATGTGGGGTGGGTGGGTAACAGATGCAAAAAATATATTTTTATCAAGATTTTTAAAAAATATTGATTTCAAAAATAATTTCATTCATTTGTAAATAAGTCCTGAAAGTTTCATTAAAATCTGACAATTATTTGATTTTTGCAAGAATTTCCAAATTAATGTTTTTAACACTGGAAAAAAAACTGAATTATGTAATATTACAATTTTTAATTTTAAATGCTTGTAATGATTTGGCCCCCTACTAATGAAAATAAAAAAAAGATTTTTCCATAATTTCCAACGTGTTAGAAAGGATTAAAAAGATGTTTTAAATAATTAAAAAATACTTTGATCTTTCCTCTTAATAATAATGGAAACATTTTGATTGGAAAAAGTTTCTCTTTATTAAGTTTGGGACCTTTTTTCTTCATACTATGCTGTTTTTCAGTGATTTAGTGGAGGTACCTATACTAGAATAACTGGTGTGAAATGCGCAAACAATATTTAAAAGGTACTGTTATTAATTAGTTTGTTCACATTTTATGATAAATATATATGAAGTACTGACCCAAAAAGTGCCACCCTGGTCAAATTGACTCCCTGCCTTAACGATGCCACAGTTTGCTTGTCTATTGTAATACAGAACAATATTAAAGAAAACATTTGAAAGAAGTACACATACTTTGTTCAAAACAAAGTATGTGTACTACTTTTAAATGTTTTCTTTAATATTGTTCTGTATTTTTCCAATGAAGTCCCACAGTGACTAAAAACACATTCAGCCATAACAAATTCCATAGTTTTTCCATGGATTACTTTTTCATTTTTGAATTATTGTGCTGATGCTTAAATTTTTAAGAGATTTTATAAAATCTTTTAATTTCTTTTTTGCTGGTATCCATCAAATTAGCTTATTGAACTAAAAGTGAGCTTATTTTGTTTTTACACATTTTTTTATTATTTTAGTTTTAAAATGTTTTTAAATTTTAAAAATCTGTATTTAAAGACATAGAAGTATTTTCAATTTGACCTTTTCTTTTGTCACAGATTAATTTCTTTTTGGCTGTTTATCTTTCAAATAAAATTAAAATTTATGTAATAAAAACAGAACCAGTGAATAGAGTTATAGTTAAGTTTTATTGCACTCTACTCTGACTAGACTTATCATGATGTTACAGGGTAATTTTATACCTCCTCAGTTTTCAAGGGGGATAACTAGGGTGAATTATTAGTACATTATTCTACAAATTTCTTTACTCATAAGGAAGAAAATCTTTTAAATGTCCAGGCTCTTTATAAGTCCTTTGTGAACGCCTGGGTAGTTCACAATCTTGTATTGGATAATTTAGACTGAGAGACATCTCATTTCAAGCTCGCCCGTTAGTCCTTGAACTGAAATATTTTGTCTTTCTGTGTGGATGAGGCTGCTCTGAATCCGAATATGAATCATCTGTTTCTGGATGGACACGCTTCTGAGGTATTGATCGCTTATCAGGATCATCTGGCATCATCAGGGTTTTAGATGCTGATTCCTCTGAAAGGTCTGACAGAGACACAACAAAAGCTGTCATCATCCAAGGGTAATGTATCAGGAGCAATTATGGTACAGTGATCTCCCTGCTGGGTTTCAGTGTCAGGGAGATCAGGTCTCTTCTCAAGGGTGGTTTTTGGACCTGGTACATCTCCAACAGGAGCCAGATCTCTGTGGGAGATGGTAGCTTGCCTTCCATCTGAGTGTTGCATGAGCGCATATTGAGGGTTTGTTTTTATTAGTTCCACCTCATCTACCAAAGGGTTATGTTTGGTATAGCAAATGTGGTATCTCAGGAGAACTGTACCTGGTTGAGTGAGCTAAGAGGGAAGTAAAGTTCCAAATGAATTCCATTGTTGAAAAGGTAGAAATCTTTCATGTAAGGTGGCATTGGTTGCCTTACACAATAACGACTGGATGGCATACAGGGCTACTGAAGGAAGATTTTCCCAATTATTTATTGCACAATTATTGGTTGAAGCCATTTGTATAGTTTTCTAAATTAACTCGACTGTTACCCTAGGGGTTGTACGGGATTGTCTGGCCTACAGCTACTTTGTGTTCCTGTAAGAATTGTCGAAGCCACTCAGACATGAATGAAGCTCCTCGATCTGAAAAAATGATGAACAGAGGTATTGCATGATTGATGTTGTAATCATATCCAGACATGGAAAAGCAAAAGGAAACCATGAATATTCATCCGCAATAGTCAGCATGTATTGGTTTTGTGCTAAAAATCCAGGTTGAGCCTTTCAAATGGCTGTGTTACTTTTATTAAGGATGTAAGTCTATAAAATTTGGGTTTTATCTCAGCATACATTCGGCAAAATTTGTAATTTGTTTAACATCCACCACTGAAAAGGGTAAGTTCTTACTCCTTAACATATGAACCATCCAAGTGGCATAGTTCCTTGTGTAGTGTCTGGAGTTCTTTCGTGCTTGAAATCATGCTGCATACTCTCAACAGAATGTCAGCAGTCAGATTCTCCTTGCTGGGCTGGTAGGTGATGTCAAAAGAGAAGATAGTTCAACTCTCCACCTTGCTATTTTTTCACTTTTTATTTTACTGGTAACCTTGGAGTCGATTTCTGGTCCATGAATGGGGTCCAATTAAATCTCCACTTCCTCAACGTCTCAACTATGGCAAATGCTTCTTTTTCAATCAACATGTGCTGTCATTCTGACCAAGAGAGAGTCCTTGAAAAAATGGCTAAAGGGCAGTCAGCTTGCCTTAATGAAGCAGCAATCCCGCAGTCTGATGCTTCAGTTTCAACTACTAGTGAGACAGATGGATCTATTGTTGTAATCACAGATTCTACAATGTCTTGGTTGAGTTTTTCAAAGGTTTTCACTGCTAAGTGAAACATGGGAAAAGTATTTACTTGTGTTAATGAACATATCTTCTCTGAGAAAGAGGCAATCCATTGTGAGTAGTGGGTAAACATGCCCGTAGTTCATCACAGCACATGTATATTATTTGGGACTGGCAATTCGAGCAGAAGTCTCAATCACTCTGGTTGTATTTAAGGTTGTATTTATTGACAGTGTTCATGAACTGTCAGAAGTTTTTGCCGTGGTCTTTTTGGTCGTTGCCACATATAATCATATTGTCTATATAGGCAAAAGTGCTTTACAGTTTTTTGTCTGTTATAATTTTGTCAATTATTCTTTGGAAACTGGCCACTCCATTAGTTACCACAAATGGTATCCTTCGGAACTGGTACAACTGGCTAATTGCTTCAAATACAGTGTAAGGTCTCTCTTCTGGCTTAATGGCCACCTGATGATAAGCACTTTTCAGATCTAACATGCTGAATATATTATATTTAGCTATTTCACATAGCATTTCATCTATTCCTGGCAATGGAAAAGCATCCAGAAGGGTGAACTGGTTAATTGTCTGAGAGTAGTCAATAACTATATTCTTTTTATGGTTTTCTGTGGATGTTATTAATACTTGGGCCCTCCATGGTGACACACTTGGCTTAATTATTCCTTCTTGAAGCATTCTTTTTATTTCAGACCCTATAAATTATTTGTTGTTGTGCGAATAAGATCAACTTTTTATTGCTATTGGCTTGCAGTCTTTTGTCAAATTTTCAAAAAGTGAGGGATACAGTATATTAACAGCAGTCAGTTCACAAATTTTTTATGCAGGTTTATTTCCGCCCAACAGGATTTGAATACTGGAATGCTGTTGAAAAAAAAATCATGGCCTAGTATCACCTCACAACAAAGGTCTTTCATTAGAGATAAATTAACAGTTTTGCATGGGACACTCTCATATTGTAGGTCGACTAAACAATAGGTCGACTAAACAATAACCATTCATGTGTGACAACAAAGCTGCGTTACTTTATATGGGGAGGGAACATAATGTCATCTGTGAATTTTCACTAGACTGTCTATAATATAATTTTCCAAACTGCCAGTGTGTAGTAATGCATTGATGGGGACTCTGTTAATTCTAATTTTTATGATAGTTTTTGAAATACAGTCAGAGTACACAACCAATGTTGTAGGAAAAGGTAATGAACTGACAGGATAGGTTGTTTTGGGAGAGGTACTTTTAAATAACAGCATGTTTTGGAAAAATGTCCTATTTTTCCACACTTGTGACAACAAGTTTACCTGGCAGGAGAGAAAAGTTGTGAGTGTAGACTTAAACTGCAGTAGTAACATATCTGTCTGGCTGATGCAGTAGTAACAGATTGTTCTAGGGTTTTTGAAAGTGGGACATCCTGGGTAGAAAAATAAATTGAACTATCATTGAGAGGGGAAGCAGTGGGAAAAAGTTATTTTAGAGTGGCACCCACAGTGTCGGGTTGAAAATAAGAGCTAGACTGCAGTATAGCAAGCTTGCATGTATATGCTTGTTCATAAGCTGTTTTTAAAGTAAGGGCCTTATTTTCAAGAAGACATTGTCTTACCTAAAAATTACGTAGAACATTTATGAAGGTGTCCAAAATGTGTTCCTCTTATGCCTCTAATACAGTCATGGGGCAGAAATTGCAATCCCTACTTAATGTTCAGAAAATGATCCACCAATGTCTCCTCGGATTCCTGTTGCCGAGTAGCAAGTACATGTCAAGCAAATAATTCATTTTTTGGTTTTATGTTGTGTGTAACCCTTCTACTGCTTCTTGATAGATCCCCACAGTCTGCAATGATGTCACTGATTGAGTGAGACACATAATTAGTTAGAAGAGCACACTTGTTAATAGGCCAATTCAGGTTTTCAAGCAATAGGGTTTCAGTGAAGTTGGTAAAGGTTTTGAGCCAGTGAGTCTAGCATTTGTCTGACGCTTCACTTTCTGAGTCATAGGTGAATCATTCTGGCTGCATAAAATGTCCCATTGTAAGTTATAGGATACAAATCCTATATAATCCAACAGTTAACTAAAACACACAAAGTAAAATTGCACACCCGCAAAATTGGATCCAAATGACTAAAAGCATTTTGGAAAAACCCAAACCAAGGCAAATTTCACAAGTCAGTGTGAAAAGTAAAATTCTGGATCCTGATTGAATAGAAAATAGAAAATTGATATATAATACCAAATTTTTTTTTCACACCTAAAGAATGAAAATGCCTGCTGGAGCCGGTCACATGATAAATTTCACTACTTAAACCACATTCCATAACCGGTCAAAGCTAGTCAGAATGGGAATGGTATCTGATAGCATCTCATGGAATTGTAAAGAAGAAACTTCAGGCTGAGGTTATGTCATGTCGACATATATTCATTCTACCTCTTCTTCCAAATTTTCTTTTCTTTGTTTTTATTCCACACTACCAAAGAAAACAACAACAACAAAAACAGTACACTCCAACTTCTGCATTAAGTAAAAAATTTTTATTTGTTTCACCTTCTTCCTCACACTGTCGCCAACCTACCAAAAAGGTGAAAGAGTTCTTTATCAACCATGAACTCTAAACTTCTGCGGGACATTTTAAATACTTACAGTTTTAACAACAAAACTACATGTATTTCCTCTATGAACATTTTTCTTCTCATAAATATAGTGTTCAATTAAATTTCACTTATATTTTTCTTCTTACAATTTTGTTATTCTGTTAAAATTTTACTTTGCAGACAAAATATTTTATCCTTCCACATTTCAACATCCAACCTTTAACCTTCTGTTATTTAAATTGACTTAGGTCGTGTTTGGAACAAGGCCAATTTGTCAAGCATAACCGAGGCCCCTACAAAGTGGAATAAATTAAAAAAGCAACCAGTGACAAAAACAGTGTACACAAAAATAACACTTACACAGTCATCACCCAATCATAATAAAAATGAAATACTAAATGAAAACAATTCGTCCCTGCAAATTTTTTTTATGCTTAAAAAAAAAAAAAAAAAAAAAAAAAAAAATGGTGCCTTTTTTTTTAATAAAAATACAATCATTACTGAAATCCACTAAGTCGGAAATTTATTTTCAAAACGTGTTTGTTTCCCGCGTAAATTGTATCAATGAAATTTTAAAAATAAGAAAACTAAAACTGTAATTTAAAGTTACAATAAAACAATGTAAACTTTTGATTGAACAAATACTTCTTTTATTAAAACAGTTTTTAAAAATTCGCCGGAAAAGTGTTAGTTATTGTTATGTTGTTCTCTAATATTTCTTAAGAGCAGAAAGATGTATTTTCCCAATGCCAGGAAAGAACATTACTGATTTAGATAAATATTTTATTCTTTTACTACACACACACACATTTCTACATTACAATTTTAAATGAATCTTAATTTTATTTCATTTTTAAAATTTCCAACTCACAAAACAAAAATAATAAACTAAAAAAATTATACAACAAAAAAGTATGAAATATCGAAATTTCTCCGATCAGTTTGTTTTCTTTACTATTTTTTTTTTTTTTTGGTTTCTTTTAAAAAACTTAATTAAACACAAAGAAATGAAAATATGGTTTTAAATGAAACTAATGAACAAAAAATGAACAATTATAATTAAAAAGAAATAGGCTCTTTTAAAAATAATTACTTACAGTTTTTAAAACTCCTCAAGAAGAACGTTTCAATTCACATCACAATATTTTTACAACGTCAAAAAAACTCAAACTTGTTCAACAAGAGAAAAAAGTATTTCTCATATATTTTTACAACACAATTGTTTTGTAACAATCCCAGTGTAATTTTTCAACCTACAACAGGTAATATAAAACAAAATAAACACATACACCTTTCTTTATATCTGATGACTTCCGCGAACTTATTAGCACTCCTGATAACAAATGAAACGGGTATACAAGAAAACGGACGAAGGAAGAAAGAAAAGTGGGATTTACCGGTTAGATAAAAAAGATTAAAAAAAACGTGTTCAAAAAATAAATGATCAGTTTAAAAACAGATGAATGAATGGAATGAGCAAGCAAGATTTTAACATATTGTGCAGGTCATTTCAAAAGTCATTGACTGAGTTGAGTTGAGAGTTTCATAATTTTTTTTAGAGAAAATAAAGGCTTTTAAAGCAGTTTCTGTCTCTCTAGTTACATAAAGTTTCAGATGTCATTTTTTTTATTTTTTACTATTTTATATAGAAATTACTGTGCTGAATTCACAAGTTATTATTAACAATCAGTTCAACTTTCAGTCATGTCCTCAAAAATTAATGTTAAATTATTATTGTTTTTTTTTGTTTTGTTTGTTTGTTTTTTTTAGTTATAATTGAAATTCTGTTTATTTCAAGCGTTTCTTCTTTTCTTTTTCTAAATAGCACAATTATGTACTCGGAATGAGAAATCAGAGAGCAGAGTTTGAATTCCAGTCGAGTTCGCGGAAATACACTTTAGGAAAAAAAAGTAATCTATCTTTTTTCTCCCTTCCAGCTATAGGTTGAAAATGGTAGGACAGATTGTGTTGACAGTCTAGGTTGGCAACCAGTCTACCACAGAAAGAAATCGTAACCTACTGCAAGACAATTTTCTTCTGCCTAGTCAGTCATGAATGGAAAAAGACATGATCGCCCAAATGTGTATCACGTATGGCAATCAAATGACTGAATTTATGAAAAGGAGAAAAAATGTTTTCATTTTTTTTAATCTTCTAATATTCTAAAAATATAATCTAATCCTTTTTTTTTTCTTGATCTCTAAATTAATTATTCTCTTATTAACCAACACAACTCCAAGTACCTAAATAAAATATTTTTAAAAAAATCAGACAGTAAAAAAAAGAAAGGAGTCATATGATGAACACTGAACAAAAACCAAAAATAACAAAAAAAGGAAGGAAGGTTATCTCTTCTTTGCTGAGGTTAATCTTAGAATAAAAAAATTAAATAATAATAGCATGAGAAAAACCACATTGAATTTTAAAGAAAAAATTATAAATTTATTTTTGAAGAAAAACTTTTTTCATGAAAAAAAAGAATGTAATGCTCATGATAATAATCAACCCAAAAATATCATAAATATCATCATATCATCAATAGATTATTTTTTAAATTGTACATATATTTTTAGAAATGTACCGTAAGCAGAGAAGCTTAAATGGTGATAATTGATATGAAAACTATGAGGAGGAACTGAAAGATTTATCGCCCGACTAAAAAAGAAAAATTATTTAGAGTCAGATTTCAGACATGAACTGTTTCTGCTATATTCACCTTTACAGTTCAACAAATAGACTAAACTATTGCCCGGTTCACACTCCACCCACGTCTATTGAACAGGTGAAGAGGCTCATCCCTTGTTTCCTGTTTAGGATGCGGTTTCCGGTTTTCTCTTTTCCAATCTTCTCACTTTTTTCTTTTTTTTTTTTCAATTGGAGTAGATAGATCTATCTATCGCCCGGTTCACACTCCACCCTCGTCTACTGAACAGGTTAAGAGGCTTGTCCCTTGTTCCCTGTTTAGGATGTGGTTTCCAGCTTTCTCTTTTTCGATCTTTTCACTATTACATAGCCCCCTGCACATCAGTGGCATTACCACCTTGCTCAGTGTGATACGATTAAAAAAAACAAAAAAAAACATCTTTTCTAGTGTGGGGGATTTGGTATTTGCTGGGTTGTATGTTGATTATTTCCCCCACAAATACAACACTCTATTTTGCAATCGCGCAAAGTGAAGGAATAATTTACAACGGACATTCAACAACAAACAATTTATTATGTGACAAATAAAATGGTATGTAGAAACCAACAAAATACATGATTCGAAAATTGCCTTTTTGAGAAATATAAACTTGGCAAGAAGTTAATTTTTGTCCAAAAACGTGTATAAGTTTACATTAGCAGAGTCTGTAAATAAGCCTTTCCTACTTACATTTGGTGCGTTTCAGTTGGCGACAGCGTGTCGCGTTGCTGAAAGAAAGTTCGTCGGTTTTTTCTTTTTAAGGTTCTTGGAGCGAGGTCACGAACTTTTGGCATGGAAGAAATGACATGGCCGGCAAAGTATACGGTGTCATGCGGACTTAATGGCCTGCTTGGTGACTGACTTTTTTTTTCTAACTGTGTGTATTATATACATTAATAGGGGATCAACTAATCTTCCTAACATTAGGGTGTGAAAACATTTACTGACCAATCAGATTTATTATTTTACATTTTTGTTTTGGGGCCTAAATATTTTTGTGTTAATTTACTTCCAAGCCTATTTTTCTAGAATGTTCTTATTCTAAGTTTTTAGCTGATTGGTTGAGAAATATAAAAATGTAATCTAAATTCTACTGCTGTTTTGATCCAATTTTTCTAGATTGTTCTATTGTGTTTTCCTGTTGCTTATTTTAATAAAAAAATATGTATCCCATACTAGTTTCTTTAACTCTCATTCTCTGCGGTAAGGCAGCATTTTATTTTTAATTTATGCAAGCTTAGTTGAAGTTCAACACAAGTTCTTTTTTTGTTTAGTTTTTTTACAAGTTGGACTATTTTTCTAAAATAATAAAAATTGTAAACAAAGAAGTAGTGATAGTAGTAGTAGTCGTAGTAAAAATAATAAAAACTCGAGACTTTAAACAGAAACTAATACCAAAATCAAAATTGCACTTTTAGAACCTGGTTGCAGCAATCAACACATGGGCAGTAGCTCTTGTTTGTTACAATTTTGAAATGAACACAGCTCAAAATTTTTTTTAATTTGATAGCAAAACCCATAAAATGTTTACAATGAATAGTGTAGTGCACCCAAAATCTAACGTCAGCAGACTTTACATGAAGATGTCTGACAGACAACAAGGATTGATGGTGTTGAAAGGTTTAGGACCCTACTCTCGGACAAATAAAAAAAATTACTATTATACTTTGGCAAATATCATTAGGTTCATAAATATCAAATGCGACAAGTTTTTAGCCACAATTAAATCATTGCACGTAATGTTTCTAAAAAATGTTAGCAAACTAAACACAAAAAAGGATTAGAGATTTAATTTTAAAATAACCACCGTTGATTGGTTAATATATCTAAATATTTAAAAAATGCCTATGCACATATGTTTAGGTCTCAAATTGCACCAAATTCTGTGGAGCTTATCACGTAAGTTGGCTAAGCATGTTCTCATTCACTTAGAGACAGAGATGAGGAAGCACAAAACAGTCTATGCCAGTCACAATGTAGCAGTAAATAGTTATGCCGTTCCTGATGACACACTTTTTCACACCCTCACCTTCTCATCATGTTTTCTTTATCTCTCCTTCACTTATACGCTGCCCACAACAAAGAAAGGAACAAATTTGTGATGCAAATCTCTTAAAACGCTCAACTTCTTAGCCTAAAGTAAATATTTTATTAACACTAATTTGACTAATGAAATTGAATCTACAAACTTTAACAGCAATAAAATTCTACAAAACTCAACTATTGACAAACTCAACCAAAACGAGACATCAAAACTCACTCAAGAACATTTCACAAATAAGTCAAAGAGAGATAACTATTCTAAACTTAACTGTAAGTTGAACATATCATTATCAAGTTTCCCAACAAAACAAACTGTTTAATTTCTATACAAACATTAAAAAACCATTTCAATTTGACTGATAATTACACACTTTTTAACACTCAAGATCTTTAACATAACACCTTCAAATATTTCCACTGTTCACTACAAATTTGTAACCCTTAAATAAAAAGTTATAAATGAGTTTAATATACCATTTTGTACTTGTTTTGTGTCTTTTGTACATTTCACTAAGTAAAAACAGCAGAGGGTTAGTTTCAGTGTACACTTCGACACCAACAACTTGGCTAATTCCTCTACAATGGTCTCTGTCACACTACTTAGTGAAAAGTGAAGAACTGCTGCAGTACAAATGAATATTGATTATGGGGTTGGGGTGAAATGGGAGGAAAAAGAATAATTAAATAAGGTGAGAAAGGTGCAAGATAAACATTCCCAACTATTATACATTATGAAGTTGCATGGAAAGAGCAACAGAAGGATAGAAGTATCATGTATTTTTTTTTTTTTTAATCAAGCAAGGCGATAATGCCACTGATGCGCAGGGGGCTACGTAAGAGTAAAAAGATTGGAAAAGAGAAAGCTGAAAACCACATCCTAACCAGGAAACAAGGGATGAGCCTCTTCACCTGTTCAGTAGACGTGGGTGGAGTGTGAACTGGGTGATATTCCTTCCAGGAATTGTTGAAACATGGTGAGCTGAAAAGACTAACTGAAAGTGTAATCATGGCTGTGCAGGAACAAACTTTACATACAAAATCCATAGCAAAACAATATGTACCAACCATATTACAAACAACCCAATATGTAGGTTTTATGTAGAGAAGAGAATGTCACACATGTAATCAGTGGTTGTAAAATGCTGGAACAGAGAGAATACAAAAGACCTGACTGTTTGCTTTAACTTGCACTGATTCTTGTGAAAAAAAATATGGTTATAACATGTCTGAGAAATGGTACAATCACATACCATTTAGAGTAATGGAAGGTGACAGCAACCCAAAGATAGTCTGGGACTGACCTTCAAACAGATTGAAAACTAGTTACATTCATCTTCAACATAACTGAAAATACATTCCAAATAATTGTAATGGACATATTTCTTGACTGCAATAATATAATGGCTATATCTGCTGACTATGATATAACAGTAAAGAAAATTGAAAAATATTCACAAAGCAAACCAATGTTGTTTATAAACCTACTTGACCACTTTTTTATAAACATTTCACTCCAAGCAAGGCAGTACTGCCACTGGTGCGCAGGGGGTTACATAGGAGGTGAGTGATGAGAAATAGGAGTAAGGTATAGGGAGTGTCAGAGATGGTGTGAAGAAGGCTGCATGAGAGTCAATGGAAAGGGAGAAGAACAAGATACAAGGGTTGTCAGGGAAAGGATGCAAATCAAGGAGATAAGAGATGGCAGTTGACATTGCATTTAAATTCTTGGAGATTGTAGCTGTCAGGGAAGCAAGTATACAGAAGAGAATTCCACAGGTGAGAAGTGCAAGAAAAGAAGCTGTTAGGGGTGGAGTTGCAGTTATATTTGATCAGTTTCACTATAAAAAGGTGGAACCTATTTGCTCGTCTAGTAGCTCTAGTAAATTCAAGCAAAAGGGGCACCAGGGAGCTAAGCTCATTGGAGCAGAAGCTATGAAAGTATTTGTAGAAGAGACAGAGGGAAACCAAATTACATCAATGAGATAGTGAATGGAGTTATGCTACCAGGTTGAGATCAGTTACATTGCAGATTCTCCATTGGATTTTGTCAAGAACCCCAAGATGAATAGCAGGAATACCCGACCAGATGTGACAACAATATTCAATGCATGGGCAGATGGTAGATTTATATATGTGCAAGATAGATTCAGATAAGAAAAACTTCCTGGCCCTATACAGTGAACAGACCTTCCTAATAGCAGATTTAGCTATTGATTCAATGTAGTCAGTCAGTCCACTTGAGGTCAGCTGAGAGAGTCAGGCTGAGAAGGCGCAGTGTCTTGCTTTCGGGGAGGCTGGCCTGACCCATGCTGATTATTAAGACAAGAGAAGGCAACCCTAACACTCCTTGCTTACAAAGGATCCTCATTCAAAGTACAGCATAGGAATAGCAGCCTTGAGTCATGTGTGGCATTCCCAGCCTCATCCAGGAAACCATGACACAGACTCTGGATACAGAGCTCTCTGCAGACAATTGGCCTTCCTCCACCCCACAACAGGAAGAAGAGCAGGCCTTAGAGTGTCTGCCCTTCTCCCTGATTAGAGAGGTGAACCTTGTACAAAAGAGAACGTTTTCCTATTTATTTCGTTAACTTAATTTTAGGAAAGGTCACATAATTTCACTGTTGAAATTGCTAGTAGTAACCATATTCTCTATACTAATTGTAATGAGATTGGCTAGCTAATTATAATTAGCATAGCCATACCCCTATATATTTGTGACATATCAGAGATAACAGACAGATGAAGATCTCATGAGATTAAGTTCAAGTTCAAATGAGCACTGATCAACATCATAAGAAAATGGCGTTGCCAAACAAAACTATGTTGGACATGGAAAACCTGGCGGAGGTTACAATTTGGCTGAAGTGTTTCGAGGCAATAACCAGAATTAAAAAACTGAAGGATGACCAACACTGAAAACAAATCACAGATTTATTTTTGGTAACTGTGGGGTGTAGATCCATTAAACAAGTATCATTAATGACTTACCCTGAAGAAATTGAAACTTTAGACTTTAAGAAAATTAAAGGAGAGAATTTTAAAGTCTATCCAACAAAAAAGAAGATTAGTCATTGCCAAGTTTCTGACACTAAGACAAGAGTCGAAAGAACCTATTAGAAAATATCTCTGTAGACTAAGAGATACTAGTAGGTATTGTGAATTTAATGAACTGGGACAAAAGGAAATGACAATAGAGGATGAATTAATCCAGCTTCAACTTGTAGAAGGTTTAGTCAATACTGCACAGAGACTTAAAACTTTGGAAAGACTACATTTACAAAATATGAGTTTGGAAGCCACTGTTGAATTTATACAGCAGAGCAAGTTGATTAAAGAGTATAAGACACAAAGAAACCAACAAGAAGAAATGATGGAGGTAGATGCTATTAAAAGGAAAATAGAATCAAAATGCAAGTATTGCAATTACAAACATGAACAAAAAAAGGAAAATCTCCCACATGGGGAAAGATATGTGACAATTGTAAGAAAAAGAATAATTTTAAAGCTGTCTGCAAAGCAGCAACGTAAGGAATATGGAGGCACATTGGAAGAAAAAAGAAAATGGAAGGGATGTTTTTGCTATCAAGAGAAAAAACAAGAATACCTTCAAGAAGATAAACGGCACTTATTCAAGTATGCAAGTTGACACAGGAAGTGAGGTAACCCTCATTCCGAGAAATTTTTGGGAAAAATTAAGAATACCAAAGTTAAAGAAATGGTGGATAAAATTAAGACAATTTGAAGGTACATGTATCAAAACATTAGGTTCTTTTCAAGGGACAATTGAAACTGCGAAAAAAATTGAAATGATCACCATCATATTAACAGATTGTGTAAAAAGTCGTGGGCTAATAGGTACTGATTTATTAAATGTTGATAGTGCACAGTTACTGAACGCTGTCAATAGTAAAAATGATGAAACAGCAACATTAAAAATTTATAGAGCAAGCACTAAGTTAAAGCAAAATGTTACACCATCATATTTTCAAAGTCAGAGGCTTCCCATATAACCAATGATGGCTGAGAAGCTGAACAAAATGGTGAAAGAAGGAATCCTTCAATATGTTGAACCTGGAGGCTGCAAATGGGCATCCTCTATTGTCATTGTAAAGAAACCTAATGGTGATCTTAGGATTTGTGGGGATTACAAAGTAGGTATGAATCACAAAATTTGTTCAGATTCATATACTATTCCAAATGTAGAAAACATATTGCATTCCTTTGCAGGAATGAAATATTTTGTTAAAATTGACTTAAAAAATGCATACGTGAAGACATGTTGTGGTTAAAATGTTGGCATTGTCACCCACCAATAGTAAATATGATTTATATTATCTACTCAAAAAGTATTTTGGAGAAGATAAAAATCTATTGTGTTTGGTGATAATGAAATGTTATAAAAACTAATTTGTATTTTTTTAAAATGTGTATTTGAACTCAGTGGAAACAGGGCAAGCAATAACTGAGTAGGACTAAAAATAAGAACTAAACTAGATATCCTTAGACATGGGCAGTGGAATGAGAAACACTCTATCCCTGAACAGGGCAGTGTGTACATGGATTCAATGGAAACAGGGCAAGCAATAACTGAGTAGGACTAAAAATAAGAACTAAATGAGATATCCCTAGACATAGGCAGTGGAATGAGAAAAAAAGTCTATCTCTGACGATTAAATAAAGGATTCAGTTCAATTCCTGAACAGTGCACTATGTACATGGATTCAATAGAAACAGGGCAAGCAATAACTGAGCAGTACTAAAAATAAGAACTAGACAAGATATCTCCAAACATGGGTGGTGGGGTGAGAAACAGTCTATCCCCATAGATTAAATGAAGGATTCACTTCAATCCCTGGACAGGGCAGTGTGTACTGGGACTCAGTGGAAACAGGTGAACAATAACTGAGTAGTATTAAAATGAAAACTAGACAAGATATCCCAAGGCATGAACAATGAAATGGGAAACAGTTTGTCCTCATAGATTAAATGAAGGATTCAGTTTGAAATTCCATATAGATTACCCAGATCTATATAAGCCTAAAAAGGCCAGGGGACCCAACAGCCAAAACACTGTAATAACAACAACAAATATGTGGACAATAGTCCTAAAGTAAATAAATAATAAATTCTCATCCCAGAAACTTTATTTTCAATTTTTCTGCTTTTCCTGTGATTTTACACAATTTTCATAACTGCTTTGGGTTGACTTTAATTTTGTAGCTATTTTTGTAGGTCTTTTTTTGCTAGAGGAAAAAAATAACACATTCCTTTCAATGATAGTTGAAAGATAGTTAAATGATAATTCCTTTCTATATAGAGCCATTACTGAACTAAATATCTGTACACTAAAGTGAGACTTTATGAAAAATATCTACATATATTCTGTACTAGCAATATATTCTACAGAATATATGTAGATATTTTTGCTCAGGTGCAATGAAAGCTTTAAAACTAATCCATGGTCCTGGAGCTCAGATTCAGCCTAAAGAATATTTGTGTGAAGTTGAGTGAGAATTGGATAAAAAATTGTGAATAAAGGACATACTGACAGATAAACAGACACACACACAAACATCTTGCCTTTTATATATATATATATATATATATAATCGATTTTCTGGATGATTGTAAGAACTGCAACCTTGAAACTTCTGAATATCATTTCTTATGTCTTTGTCTATGAGTGTATCAAATTTGATTAAAATCAAACCACTCCTTCTATAACCCGATTTTTTCGATTATCGATTTTCAATATTTATCGGGGGTACCTTGACACAAAACCTAGCTAAGAACACTCGCAGACGCTTATAGTACAACTGTGTATAGTTTCAAGAAAATCGGTTCAGCCGTTTCGGAGTCTATAGGTAACAGATACACACACACACACACACACACACACACACACACACACACACACACACACACACACACACACACACAAAGTTTCATTTATAAATAAGTTTAGATATAAGTCCCCTATTAGAAATAAATTTATAATTTAATTATAGCTTAAGATATACTTAGAATGGAATAAATATTTTTCAAAGTACATTCATTCAGAAAAGAGTTTCAATGCAGTAATTTGGTAACAAATAATACAGTAGTGAGCGTAAAGATCAGAATGATGTTAAGAAAAAGTATAAATATGAAATAACTTTTTATTTTAAAGCTTCAAAGAACATTTTATCAAGGAAAAAGAAACAATATGAAAGTAAATATGTTTTGATGGCGCTTCAATCAGAAATAATAAAATACTTCTATCAAAATGTCATTTGGGTGTATTCAGTTATGGGTGATACTGAAGCAATAGAAACAATATATTTGGAGTTAATATACACTGATTGTTCCTGAATAGAATAGCAGAACAGAATCACTTATCAGAACATGAAGCTTTTCAAAGTTATCAATTTGAATAAATTTGTCAAAAACCAAATTATTAAAATACTTATCAATGTTATGAATATATAAAGTTTAATTATTTTTTTAATAAAAATTAATTTTTTTAAGATAAAGATTTATTGTCTGTGGTAATTATTATTTTTTCAAAAGTAGTTTTGTAATTGCTTAAAAGCAGCTGGAAATAAATTCCACTTCACATTATTTGTCCAGGCATAACACTTCATATGTGTTGGTGTGAATGAGATTTAGTTTTATTGTTTTCAATATTAGTCAGAAATTAAGTGCATCCAGCTTGTATTTCTATTTAGTCATAATGATTTGTGGATGAAGCTCTCATCAAAGTAAGATGCTAATATAGAAGTGTAGTGGAGTTATATTAAGAAAATATTAAAAGATATAATTAATGAAAAATTAAAAAAGTTCTGTAGTTTAAAAGTGTAATAATATCTAAGTTATATATAAGGTTTGTTTAATGAGAATATTACTAAGCTAGTGAAAGTGTTTGTTTCATGTAGGAAAAGAAATCTGCTGCTATGTGGGAGTACAAATTCACTTTCAAAAATCTGTATTTCAATGATCAAACACCAGAATACTGATTTTATGAAGTGGGTAGAGCCAAGAATTTTTCATCATTACTTTATACAACAACAATTGATTATAATGAATGTTGCTAGGCAACATAAGTAACAAATGTAGCTTTTTATCAACAGAAAAAAAAAACAACCTAGGAATAGTTGCCTACTGGAATCAGATTCATTGCTGGAGATCTTTGAGTAATAGTTAGTCCTTTCTTCTTTTCTTTTTGTCTAGAAGTGCACAGAGCTTTCTGATAGGGACTGAGGCCACATTCTGAATTTGTTATTTAAACTTTGCATTCAGTTGTCCAATTCACAATCTCTTTAAGTTACTGGGCAACTACAAGTAAGAATTTGTGCACTAAAATTAATTCCTATTATTTTCACAGCAGAAGGAAAATCATCCCCATTTGGTAACAGGTCTGACTGGTTGTAGACCTATTTATCAGTTTATGTGCTGTGTCCCTTCAAAACACAGGCAATCATGGCTCTTCATAATTTTCTATTCTTTGTAGCTGTAACCAATTTCTATTCTTCTAAAAATCCTTCCTAATCTATATTCGACTATTTACAAGCTCTTTTTGCTACTCATTGTTTTCCATTGTCTCTCTCACTTCTTCCAAGTGTCAAATTCTCCTCTTTCTTCGTTATGGAGATCAAATTCTCCTCTTTCCTCATTATGTAGGTGCCACCACTCATTTTTGATAAGTAAATTTTAAACTGAATTTTTAAAAATAAAAATATTTTCTTGAAACTTTTATTTTAGTTTCAAATGAAAGCTAAATGTTTCAATTTTCTATTTCCAGTGAGCAATTTTTCTTTTCTGTAAGGGGAAGAAACCATGAAACACATGACCTTTTAATGTACACACAGAAAGTAACATACAAAAAGAAACTTCAAATACACAAAAAAAACTTAAATATTGTTTTAAAAATATGATGACTCAATGATTTGTATTAAACTTTTCAATTTACAATTAGTAAATAAAGTCTTCACTTAATAAATTACCAACCTAATGTCAACAAGTCTTTGAAATAATTTAAAAATATTTTTAAAATTTTACAAATTATTACGATTAAAAATAAATGTAAACAATTCTTTTAAAATTTCATTATTAATTGAAAAAATTTTTTCTTCAGACTATAATGTCCTTAATTTATATTATTTATTAAAGCAATTAAAAGCTTATCGAATTAAATAATGTCATAGTTTTATTGCATTTTTTATTTAACTATTGGGAGCAGATTTTTGAAAAGAGAGACAAAATGTTTGAAAAAAATAATAGATGATTTACATTCCCCAATATTTAACTAATAAAACCAATTTTGCCCACAGGATTTAATTTCTTGGAATTTCATGAATTTACATGAAGGTAGGGTAACAGATGTAAAAAAAAATATTTTTACAAAGATTTTTTAAGAATAATGATTTGAAAAATAATTTCATTCATTTGTGAATAATTCCTGAAAGTTTCACTATAATCCGAGAAGTATCTGATTTTTGCAAGAATTTTAAAATTAATGTGTTTGTCACTAGAAAAAAACTAAGTTACATAATATTATATTTTCCATTGTAAACTCTCGTAACCCACAAACGAATATAAAAATAAGATTTTTACCAAAATTTTGAATGTTAGAAAGGATTAAAAAGTTTTTAAAAATTGTTAAAAATACTTTGATCTTTTATCTTAATAATAATATAAACATTTTGATAGAAAAAGTTTGTTTTTATTAAGTTTGGGACCTTTTTTCTTTATAATATGCTGTTTTTTCAACGATTTATGTTCCAGAAATTTCAGTTGTCTCTTTCTCATTCTAAACAAAATTTTAATTTCTGTTTTCCTTAAAGTTCCTCATTGTTCATATCCTTGGCATTCTCAAAATTCTTCTGTAGAACCACATCTATGACACCTTGAGTCTCCTCTTATATCTGTGCAGAAATCCTCTAGCATTCTTTGCCATATAGGATGATTGATATTACATAACATTTCAGCAGTCATTTTTCTTTCCAATTAAATTTTCCTGTTAATATCTTGTTTAATATTTGGAAGGCATCTTCCACTATTCTAATCAGTTTCAGATTTCTGTGATATATTTTACAATATATCGATGAACTTTAATCTCACATTTTCAATTGACTGTTAAAACAGATTCCATATAATTAAATGTCTGTACTGGCTTTATTTTGGCATATATAATATGTAGCTCACATCTTATGCTAAATAAAATAATTTTGTCTTACAATTAATAGTTATTCTTTTCTTCTTGCTTTACCACTTTGTCTAGAAGTACATGTAGCTTTCTTTCTGTGTCTTACACAGATGATACTATACTGATGGTAGATTTTTGAGAGACTGTGTAAAAATAGATCAAATTCTGAGCTTGTTATTAAAACTTTGGATTCAGTTGTCCAATTCACCAGCCATTTAATTTCCTCACATCTTTGTTCAAATTATTATGCAGATGCATATCAATAAAATGATTCTTCAGAAAAGAAAACAAGTTGGAAGATAGTCATGTACTTTCATTATAGTCTTGGATTTTGAGCCAGAGATATTTTCTATAGCTTGTGCTGATATATTTCCATAATAAAACAGTGACATAGGCTTGTAAGTTGCAACACATGTCTGAGGCAGAAAAAGAAAGAAATTCTGGTATTTTTACTTTCATGTTGTTTGATTTTCATTGTTTAATCATTTCATATGTATTTGACTTTTAAAACAAATGTTAGTATAATTTATAGCGTTTTGAATTCAAGAAGAGACAAGGCATCCCTTTGATTAAGGAATGAAAATCAAACAACATAAAAGTAAAATTACCAGAATTTCTTTCTTCTTTTTCCCCATATCACATTCTCTGGGTGAAGCTCAAGTAAAAATGAAGCATTTAATTAATATATGTTTTATATTTGTTATCTTATCATATATATATATATATATATATATATATATGTAAGAATATACTCAGTTATAATCTGAGATCAAGGACAGAATAGTTAAATAAAATAAAGACAAGAGGAAAACTATTTTAAATTGCCTACGCGTTTCGTCCTGTGATGGACTTTATCAAGGCAAAAAGACGAAATGAGCTTTATTCTAAATTACGTATCTATAAAGAAAACAGTGACACAAAGACACTCAACCACAAAGACACTCAAATCATTTCAAAAGATCAATAGAATATTTTAGTTTTTAGAATTTCTTCATGTGTAGTGCAAAGTCATGAGATATTAAAATGAAGGGAATTTGACCATTTTCTTTGAAAACTGTTTATTTCATGTGTAAGTCTGTTTTAGAATTTCTTCATGTGGAGCGCAAAGTTACAAGATGCTAAAATGAAGGGAATTCAACCATTTTCTTTGAAATTTTTATTATGTATATTAGTCTGTTATTATTTCCATAAGTAAAGGTGAGATGGGGAAAAATCCGGGGCGTAAATTGATGTTTTGGTAGTATTGGATAGCGGCGCTCTCGAGAACTTTTCTTCTGAATAAATTGTTTACTCTTTTTAGTAGTGTGGCATTTTTAAAATCGAAATTGTGGTTGAATTTATTTCTGTGAATCACTAATGCATTTGTAATATTATTATTAGTGATGTCTCTTTTGTGTTCATATATACGTTTTTTTAGATTTCTACTTGTTTCTCTGATGTAGATGGAGGAACAATCCCGGCAATTTATTCGGTATACACCTGCTTGTTCGTCATTTTGATTTCGGTTATTTTTAGATCTGATAATGTCCATAATAGTTTTCAAAGTAGTTGTTACTATGTATGTATTTTTTATATGAGATAGATTATTTTGGATATTAGATGCAATGGAGTTGGTTGGTAGTATGATGTATTTGTTATTGTTTAGATTATTATTGTTAACAGTGTTTCTTTTGTTGTGGTTGTATATATTATGTGCCTTTCTTTTTGCATTGTGAATAAAGTGATATGGGTAATGCAAGATTCTGAATGTGCATTCTATGTATTTTTCTTCTTTTGTTTAATATTGGGGCTGCATATTCTTAGCACCCTTAAGAAGAAACCTATAATAATACCAGATTTGATTTTGGAAGAGTGACTGGAGTAGAAATTTATCAGATTGTTTTTGTTGGTAGCTTTTCTGTAGATGTCAAAATCAAGTTTGTTGTTATTTTTGTGTAATATGATATCTAGGAAAGGAAGAGTATGATTAGATTCTGTTTCGAAGGTAAAATTTATAGTAGGTTCAATGTTATTGAGTTTGTCGACAAAATCTGCTATGTTTGTAGTTTCTGGATAGATTAGAAGGGAGTCATCTATATATTTAAAGTAGGAGGAATTTGGTGGTAAAATGTTTCTAAAATAATCTCTTTCCAGAAATTCTAAAAATAAACAAGCGAGAACGCCGCTGAGAGGCGATCCCATTGGTAAACCAAATTTTTGTCTATAGAAATGGTCATTAAAAGTGAAAAAACATTGCTTAGTAATTAGATAGCATAGTTTTATGATTTTCTGTATAGTTAGAGGTAATTTTATTTTTGTTTTTGTTAAGTGTGTTTTTAATTGATTTAAGCATTTATCTATAGGAACATTTGTGTATAAGGATTTTATGTCTAGACTTGCCATGTATTTGTTTTTTATGTCTATGTTTTTTAGTTTGTTCAAAAGGTCACCAGAGTTTTTTATATATGACGGACTTATTGTGCCGAGAAGTGGTGTGAAGATTTTGCTTAATTTGCCAGCTATTTTTACATGAGACGATTCAAGATATGATAGGCCTCATTGATATGTTTGGTTTATATATTTTTGGGAGACCGTATAGTGTGGGTGTTTTTGGATGGTATGTGATAAGCTTTAGCCAGGAGGAGTCTTCTGTTTTTAATACTTTCTTGATATTGTATATAAATTTTTGTGTTTCTTTTGTGATGTTGGTTTTGTTAACTTTCTCGTATATGTTATCATCATCAATGAGATCTTTCATTTTCTGTTGGTATATGTTTTTGTCCATGATTACGATTCTCCCTCCTTTGTCAGAAGATATGTGTATATCTTTGTTGTCTTTTAATTAATTCAGAGCTGTTAAATATCTGTGAGGAATTGAGGTGTGGTTTGTTTTTTTGTATGTAGCTGTGAGTATACCTTGGATATACCCTTTGGATATTTCAAAAGATCAATAGAATATTTTAATTTTTAGAATTTCAAAAGTGACAAAATCTACGGGTCTTCAATCCAACTGTCAGGCTGAATGTATCTTCGAACTTTTGTTGACATCCGCCGCTACGCGTGTCCTCTGATTATATGTTGCATATATATATGCTTATGTATGAATATGTGTGTGTGTTTGCTGAACTGATGTATTTTTTCTTAAATTTTCTCTTTTAAGGGAGCAACCATT
This sequence comes from Ascarosepion bandense, assembly GCA_037127315.1. Lineage (NCBI taxonomy): Eukaryota > Metazoa > Mollusca > Cephalopoda > Sepiida > Sepiidae > Ascarosepion > Ascarosepion bandense. The sequence goes on from JBBBDQ010002488.1 coordinate 194,344, forward strand.
ATTTTTATTCAATTTCTTTTTAGGTCTTTGTGAATCTCATTCATATAAAATCCTTTGTACAATAAAGACAGAAGCTGATGATAGTTTGCCTGAAATAGGCCTATACTTCCGATTTTTCTAGGAAATAGTATGTCTGCTTTAATTTTTCTTATATATATATATATATATATATATATATATATATATATTTTTTTTTTTTTTTTTTTTTTTTTTCTAAATGCATATTTTTAAATATAACAGACAATGAGTGTCTATTATGTTTAATCATGAGCTATTGCAAACATCATATTTTGGCTTTAATTTCAGGTGAAAATGAAGACAAAAATTGTCCAACATTTGGATATTTTTTTATTATTGGAGGCCATTTACATTAAATCAAAACAACCCACACTTAATAAAATCACATTTCAATCTGGTTAAAACACATTACATTGCATTTAGACATATGGTACTGTTAACATTTCGGTCTCTCACTTGTTGTGACATCATGGAACTGCATTAAAAATTTACGTCTGCTATTTGGTGACTGTTATTGTGGTGTAGCAATGTTTAATGTCAACACAAGATAAAATCATCTTTGATAGTGGATGTTTTTATGTTAATGTCCCTGTAACCTCTCTGAAGATGGCTCAAGTGAGCTGAAAGCTTAGAACCAGCATAATAAAAAATATCCAAATGTTGGACAATTTTTGTCCTTATTTTCCCCTGAAATTAAAGCCAAAATACAATGTTTAGAACGGCTCATGATTAAACATAATAGAGATTCATTGTCTGTTATATTTAACAATATATGTTTTGAGAATTATCTGCTACCTCGATACACTAAATAATTTATATATATATATATATTTTTTGCTTTTTAAATCCCAAAATGAAATAGCTTGTAGGTAAAATCCCAAAACCAGATTCTATTAATATTAATTTTATTAATATTAAAAATAATCCAGGTGGAGGGTTTTATGTGAATAGTATTATCTATTTTGGGGAAAGGGATGTTTGAAATCTTAGATTAAGGTTAGAAAAGGAGTGCTTATGAGTATAGTAGTAACATTGTTTAAATTCCTCTGTGGAAATACCAATATAAGTTTGGTAATTTTTCTTGTTAGTTAGGGAGATTTGGGCTTGGTAGATTACCTGGTACATTTACCTTCCACTGTACAGTTGTTTACCTTCCACTGTACAGTTTATTACAGATCTACAATTACAAGAATTTAAAACTTCTGTTTTTGTGTTGGTATTATCTAAACTCTTTAAAATTTGTTTGTTATGTGAATTGATAATATTGTCCATATTATGAGTGCAGGAGTAGCTAATTTTTAGAGTATTTCTATTGAATGCTGAAAAGAAAGGATAGATACAAAAAAAGGGAAAAGAAAAAGGAAAAGGACACATATAAATATTAATTTATCATGAAAATTTTATTAAATTTTACAAAAATCATTTAATGCCAATTATAATGTAAACAATACTAACTTGCATAATAAAATCTTGTGTATATATATATATATATATATATATACACACACAAGACTAACTGAATTTATAACTTATTACTATAGTGCCCTATAGTTTTGTATAAAAATGGAAAAAATTGTAAATATATAAAAAAACAAACAAACAAATGCTTATAAACCACTTTTACCCCCACCCATACACAAGAAGCATTACTGGACAAAACAAATCATAGTCTGAACATGACAAATTTGGTGAATATTTCACATATTAAAGAATTCATTTCAGCTCTCTGGTTGCTTACTGTATTGTATTTGCAACATAAGGAAGACTGCTGTCATGCAGTAAAATCTCCAATCAACTTCCTTACCCAGAAAAATGATTTTTTTTCTCTTTCAATGAATTAATTTAGTAAGTTCACTGTAGCATCAGTTCAGTAAAAGTTTATCCAGGTTGCATCAATTTGTAATAAAGAATTCCCTCTAAATACCAAATACAGAAAATCCCAATCCCACAAAGTGCTTAGTTTGAAGTATTGAACTGAAGTACTGGTTGCAGCCATTATTTTTTTTATTTAGTTCATATTCTTGTAATAAATCCATTTTTCATCCTCAATGATTATCATTTTCTCCAATAGATTTTATTCAAGTTGATATGTTAAAGACATTCCTAAAATGAATTAGGTTTTTCTTCACTTTCTATTATTGTATTGCATCTATATATTTTTCTCTTTTTTTTTTTTAGCAAGTGATTATATTGCCCAAAAATGACTTTGTTTTGTAACTAACAAAAAGAGGAATACAACCATTTTAAAACATAGAATTTTCTTTCTGAAATAATTAAATCAATGTGAAATCTATTTTCTTATCAGTGGAATTTTCTCTAAGGAACCAAATAAACTTTCCGAAAGTCCTATCTAAGATATCCCTAATTTATTAAAAAGCATCTACATCAACCTAATAGCAACATACTAAATAATAGCTTGAAATCAAGGGAAGCATTGAGTGACTAATTTTAATGTTTCAGCAAGCTCTCAAAGACTATAAAAATGACAACAAAATAAAATGACAACAAATATTGTTTTCTTTTCTAACCAGTAATGTAGATAGCTGGAAGAATTGACATTTTTGGTGAGTTTATGATTGATTTATTTAGTGAATCTTATCTTAGAAATCTAAGTTTCTAAAACTTCTTAACACAGAACTGAAAGGTTTCTTTTCCAATAACTCGGTTTCTATCAATTATTAGTCACACTGTGACCTCTGAGAGAAATACTCTGAAGAAGGACCCCAACAAGCATTTTTTAGGCTCATTTGAAGTTCTTTATTTAAGGCATCTAGACTAATTCATTTGTGTCAACAGGGGTGTGTTATTTACTCCAGAACGTATCCCTTTCTGAGATTTCTTTTTATTAGTAAATATTTTATTTTTTTAGTATTCAGCTCCTCCTCTTTCTGGCAAGTTTGTCAATGTACTGAATTTCATAGTTTTTTTTTACATGTAGGATCAACCTTTAGTTTTTCTGGAAATTGTACTTGTACATTCAATGAATTTTTGGAATGTAGATCATACAGTACTTGATAGGTTCTTCCATTCTTTCAAGCCTTTTGGGAAACCTTTTCTTTGATTGTAATGACTTTCATACTCCCTTTTCTTTTCTTTTGCCATGCATATCATCTTTCCGATTCCTGACATTATTATACTGTCTTCCCACATTTCTTTTTATACACTTTTTTCAACAATTTTGAAAAATTTAGTATCCCTTTTTATTATCCATTTTTATTCTTTTTGACTTGGTAACAACTTGTCAAACAATGATTTAATTTTTCTTGGGAATATCAATTCTGCCAGCAACATGCCTGATGGTGTATTGAGATTTTGCATTATCCAGTATACTCTCAAGAATTTTTGTACTGCTTCTTCACTCACTTTTTCATTCCTTACTTTTTTCAAAGTCCTCTTGAAAGTACCTACAAACCATTCAGCTTGTCAATTTGACCTTGGGTGATACAGTGGGATAATTTAATTGATAACATTTTTTTTAAATTTTCAAATTTGTGAGTAGTGAATTGTATACTATTATCTGAGACTATGGCACCCAGAATACCATGTAAAAAATTCACAGTAACCATAGAAGTTGGGTTTTTACACCTACAAATTTCTGAACACTTAGTAAAGCTATCCACTACTGCCAGATAATGTAATCCATTTACTAGACCTGCAAAATCTATATGGAATCTTGACCATGGAGTATTTCTCTTTGGCCAAGATTGTAATTTTGTGGTAGGTGATTTTGCTGCCAGAGCACAACCTCTGCAGTCTTTTACTGATTTTTCAATGTCTTGATCTATTTTGGTCTAGTATATACAGTTTATCATGTGAAATTTCATCCTTGAAATTCTCAAATATCCACTATGAAATTCATTTAAAATCTGCTTTTGTCATATGCTAGGTATTACAACTTTTTGTGCAAACATCAATACTCTGTCACTTAGCAAGTAAGCATTCAAGTCTGGGTTGCATCCTTTCTTATTTTTTTAGTTGTTTTTTTTTTTAATTTCCCCAATAAACATGTCTTATTTTGCCTTTTCTTTTATTTCTTCCAGAGTAACTGATAATTTGCATACTACATTGCATAATATATTTTTAATTACTATTTTACTTTTTAATGCTGTAATGACAGTGTCCTAAAACAGTTCTGTATTTTTTTTGGACAGTTGATATTCCATCCTAAAATCATAATTTAATAAGATGGTACCCCAGCATTGTAATCTATTCACTTTATGCATAAACATTCCTTTTTTTCAAACCATAAATTAATAATAGATGTCTGTGATCTGTCTGCAACTGAAAACCCTTTCCATCTATAAAGTTGTAATATTTTTCATTGCGAACATTATTGCTAATGACTCTCTTTCGATCTGGCTGTAATTTTTTTCTACTGGTAATAATGTGTGACTGCTTTCATATTACCCTTGTCATATTTGCATAAAATTACTGCTTCTATACCATAATCACTAGCATCAGAAGATTTCTGCTTTTGGACCATAGTGTGCCAATGATAAGTCTGATGTTTATTTCTTCAAACATCTTTTTTACACATCAGTCAAGTTTTACTTGACACCTTTTTTAAGTAAATTGTTCAGTGGAGCTCTCAAATTCTGCATATAAAGTACATAAATTTGGTAATAGTTTGCTAGTCCAAGTAAACTAGTAATACTTGTTGGAGAAGGCATATTCTTAATTGTGCTCACCCTTGATCTGGTTGACAACCATTTCTGTCAATGTTTTCTCCTAGATACTTAAAACAATTCACCCTTTTCCTCACTAAGTTTGTACTCTCAATTTTTTTCCAAAATTGCTTTCACATGCAATACATTGTTCCTCAGAAACACTTTTAATTAATATATCATCTAGAAAAGCAACTGTGAAATCACAGTCAGTACTGTCACATAGCAAGTAAGTATGGTATCCATATCTTGTTGAAAGATAGCATGAGCTACTTTTATACTAAAAGGAAGTCAGTTGAACTGAACTGGTTAAACTCCTTGTGCACATTTATAGATGTTAACTCAGAACATTCTTCTTCAATCTGTATTTTTGAAGTAGTCAATCACTAAACCATCTTTGAAAAAATGTTGGGAGACCTTTTTCTAAAGTAGGGTATAATTGCAACTCCAAATTAGAATAAACATATGCTACAAGACAAACTGTAATCGTATGATAATGACAAAATAAAAGATTGGAAAGTATATCTTATTCTTTAGGAATAACAGCTGAATTTATAGAAAAAATTGGGAGTGGTGATGCTACTTAGTCCTGCACTCACCCCTACTGCCATAATTTCAAGGAATCTTATCAAGCCACTTCTTGGTTATGTTTTCTTTCAATGGGGATTTTACTTTGATAACTCTGTCATCAGATCAGGCATAGAAGACATTAAGAGCTTGTTGGAATCAGGTAAAAAAAAGGGATGAACTTAGGATGCCATCAACTACATAGACATGGCCAGAAAGATAAGAGTAAGTTAAAAATTCAATGAGAGATCAGGAGGAGACAAACAGAAACAAGCACCAGATGTAACATCTAAGAGAATATATCCAAGCAAGCAATCACTTAGTCTCATGTTGGTTGATATTTTTATTACATGAGTTATTGTAGAATACTAATTCAGAAGAAATAAAAGAGAAAAGTGCCATAGTTGGAGTCATATTAATAATTAATATTAATATATTAATTCATCCCAAATAACGTAAAGTGACTTATTACAAATATTAATTCATCCCAAATAAAGAAAAGTGACTTATTGTAAATATTATTTCATCCCAAATTATGTAAAGTGACTTAATGCAAATATTAATTCACTCCAAATAATGTAAACTCACTTATCACAAATATTAATTCATCCCAAATAATGTAAGGTGATTTAATGCAAATATTAATTTCCCACAAGTAAAGTTGTAAATATTAATTCATCCCAAATAATGTAAAGTTACTTATTGCAAATATTAATTCACCCTAGAAATTATCAATTTTAAATGTAAGTTTGTTTTTTTAATAAATCTTTGACACCCTTTTGAAATCATAAGAATCCCTCAATTAGTGTGGCTAAGGTATACATCGATAAATACAACAAAATCAATTTTCAATTACTATGGTTAAAGTGAAAAATGTTTCACTGTATGAATTGAACATTATGTATGCACTAATAAAATCTTGGTATATAAAATTTTTACTGTACTAATTGAAAACACATTAATCGAATGCATATTAATTGAAGAATGCCTGTACAAATTTTAAATAAAAATTTGTTTAGCATACCTTGCAATAATTCTAACTCTCAGAATAAAAAATTACCAAAAGTCAGGGAATTATTCACATATTCGAGGTACTTACAAGGATTTTTTTATATAGACTGCCACACTTAGAAATATAGAAACTGCGTTAACCATATTTGGACCAATCACAGAGGTCACCCCAACCAGAGTGCAATAGAAGGGTCTCTCTTCTCTGGCAGAATTTGCTATGAATTTTAGTAAATATAAATTATTTTTACTTTTGGCTGAATTAAGAGAACAAATACTTCTTTTTACAGTTCACAGTGGGTATACAATTTTGTCCATAATTTAACTGATATTTTATTTTATGTATATATTAGTTGACCTATACATTATATACAGGTCATAAAAGATCCATGCCTTATTTGTTTATTAAATTCCAGTTGCTGTATTCCTTTAAGGGCATTGTCAAAGTGTTTCTCCTGTTCTTTTGTTTAGATCATGATTATAATGCTGTCATAAGTAACCATAGAAAAGCAAAGTTTGCCAACATTGTGTCTATAAACCATGGTGCATATTTAGCACCAAGCACTAATCCATTTTTTTCATACAATCCTCTGTCTACATTCATTGTTAATAAATATTTGTAATTTTCTTTCACTTATACATTGAAGTATGCATCTGGTAAATCAATAAGTAACTACAATTTATTTGAAGAAACTTCTAGCATTAAAATTGGGTATCTGTAATATTATTTCTTTAGACCAATTGGAAAATTTTTATAGATTATTGTTGCTTTTTTTGATTACCACCACTAGTTTTACACAACAGTTCATGGGTGAGAAAACACCCAACTTTTATCATCTATCAAGTCCCCAATTTCAACTGTTATAAAAAGAACTGTTCTCTTTTGATAAAAAACAGCTTTTGCTTCCAAATGTACATAAAATGCTGTAATCTTTTTGCATCAATATGTTTTGAAAAAAATCCCTGAATTTTCATTGTATTTTTTTAAAAGGATCTTACAAAATTACAGATTGAATTAATTGAACTAGTTAATTTATTTAACCAATTAACAACTGTCCTTATTTTTTTTAGTGATATTTTAAATTTGTTTCCAAAATTCCTTTTAGCCTTCCAAGAACATTTTTAAATCCTGTATTCATCTCAACAATGAAGTTTCATGAAAGAGGAAATGAAAAACTAGCCAATGACAATGTGTATGTCATATCCTGTTTAAAGATTGCAAGTCATTTCAGGGTTCAAAAAATTTGAATTCAAACATTCTTTTTATAGGATTTATCTAGTTGGAAAAAATGGAATAAATAGCTTAAAATATATGCCTAATATATATACTAACAAAAAGAATATATATGGGTCATTTCATCTTAAATCAACTATTGATCAAGTGAAACTGTCAGAAATCTGGGAAAATTCATATGTGCTCATTGACAAAATTTAACAATAAATCGCAAATATTTGAGCATGATGAAATTTCTCTGCATTTTTTTGTTTTTTTCTAAATAAGAATTTCAGCAAATTTTGACATTTATAACTCAAATAATTTTTCATGTATGAATTTGAAACTTAGCAAAACTTAATATTTATTAAAGATTACTAAAATATAAACAACTTAGGTGTGTCATGTACTTTTAGTTTTCTAAGGATGTGAAAATTGACAAAATGCAAAAAGATGCTGTTCACAATGAGAGCTTTTAATTTACAAAATATATCAGATACAGCATCCATATTAGTTTTCTTGTCTTTTATGATCCAACAGATTATTTTTATGCAGTAAATATATTCATTCCTGTTATAGGAATGTATTATTGCTTGAAAATTGTTTGATTTTGTCTATTTTTATGACATCAGCAGACCAGTTAAATAGCTTAAGAAAATTGTTATATTTTTATCACATATTCTTACATGTCTGAAGATCATGTGACCAAAGCTTCATTTATGGAGAAATTTCTGTCCAGGGTTAAACCATATTTTTCTATAACAACTTGTCATGCCAAAATCATGGTTTTGTCCATTGTGGCACCTTATAAATATGATACTTAAGAAAATATGAAGATGAAATTTAGTAACCCAATAATTTTCCTATGCAAATAAACTAATTTTGGCTTCAATTTACATTATTCTAAATAGTTTAGATACTATAAGCCCTTAAAAATGCTTTTTCAGAAGATCTACAAAATTTTTAATTAAACAAAGAAACTAAATGGAGTACATTAAAGTAAGGATTCTATTATATTATTCTAATTTAACAAGTCAACAATGAAATGTATCACAATTTGTTTATGCTAATTATTGATTTTACACATTTTACGAAAAGTCTAAACTGATATAAAATGAGCAAATCTTATGAAATTAATAATCACAATCTACTTTTATATAATGTTTTTATTTGACAGAGTGGAATTTGTGGTAAGTCAGTATTTAGTTCAGTTTAGAAAAAGGGAGCCATTTTCTTACTCTAAGGTACACAGGAAACAAATATGTGTGCGATAGATAAATATACCTGTTAAAATGAGATGTCAGTGTTATTTTCATTTTTGTGTAATTTAAACAACACTGACATCTCATTTTAACAGGTATATTTACCAAAATTATACAAAAATATCACCATTGGCTTTAACCAGATCTCCAGACAACTTTAGAATCTCCTGCAACTCTTCTGGACAGTCACCTTCTTTAAGTTGGTGAATGCTGCCATAATACTTGTCTTTTCATCTTTGGTGTTAATAGGAATTTTGTTGTTCCCTCGCTCAATTTCACCCAACACATAATAATCAAGGGGGTTGCAATCTGGGGAGTTAGGTGGCCAGATGTAAGGAGTGATGTAGTTGCAGAAATTGTGACAGCTATAAATGGACTCTACTGGCTTGTGTAACTTGTCAGACATAGGGTCTTCCAGTAGTAAACCTATTGACCCAGAGTAGTACTACCTCCTCAAGGCACTTGATGTAGACCTTTGTGTTGAATATAAGGCCCTCACCAACAAATTAGAGAGTTCTTTTCTTATCAGAATAATCAGAGTGAGTTTTCCATGTTGACATACCTTTATAATCACCATTAGACTCATCCAACTCTTTCCAAATCCTCTGCACTGTCTTCAGATCGATACCCAAACACTCTGAAATGTTTGTATTGGAGCTTTTGGCATGAATGCCAAGCAGTACAGCATGCCATTTCAAAATTTCTGGCAGAGTGAATTGCTTTGTAGTCAAAATCAAAAACAAACAACATTTCACACCTATGTAGCCCCCTGCACATCAGTGGCATTACCTTGGGGTGATATGATTAAAAAAAAAAATGCATGAATGAAACAAACAATATAAAATGGGGACACTTTACCCATAAATGTACATACCCTTACAATAAAATCCTTCATCATATTCCTAATTTGAAAACCAAGATCAGTAACTAATGAAATAAATAAAATGAGTCATCTCCCTGGTGAGAATGTGAAAGTAAAGTTACATAATATCTGTATGTAAGATTATTGTTTGGAAGGTTAAAATTGATTGGTGGTGTTAGTCTAAATCAAACAGAATGGCATTTTGGTGTCAGCACAATGTTGATAATTACAGACGGATTTTGGTGTAGAAATTAAGTAATTAGAATATTAAATTGAAGGTTACTAGCCCAGAAGTTTAACATATAAGCAAAACCAAACATTCACTTTTCCAGGCATCATCACAATCCACTAGTATGATATAGCAAACATAAAAGAAACAAAAGAACAAGGTAAGAAATTTGAATATTTTTCATCAGTAAACTATTAATGTATTGTTAGCTTAGGGGTTTGTTTGAACAATGAATGCACTAAATTTTTCAACTTTAAGTGTAACAAACATTATCTTATAGAAGAAATACAACTTCTAAATTAAAATATTTTGAGCTGTTTTGTTAGGAATAACCTTTTGTACTAGCAGAAACATTGATAAAACATTCTTCAGTAACAAGTTTATTGGTAAATATTCAAATTCTGATGTCAAACCAAGGAATGTTTATCTAGGGATAAATAAGTCTGCAGCCTGATATATAGTTTTAGATGAATCTTGATGTGAAATTTCCACTGCATAGTGCTTGATCTATATGGTTTATATTAACCACTAAATGTAATGCCTTGATAAAGTAAAGAGATTAGGTTGAAAAATAGATATTTATTGTCTAAATTAAACACTTTCTTCCTCATTAGGCTGTGAAATTATTGATGTACCAAAACATACTCATTTTTAAGAAGCCTTTCAAAGAAAGAGCACAACTTTAACATGAAATCAAATAAAAAAATTTGTTAATATACAAGGCAATATAATAAACAGAACTGTGATAATAAATCAATGAAAGTACCCCCACCCACTGGCTTACCAACAAACATTAAGTTTCTACTTTATAGAACTTTGACAGTATTTGAAATATCTTCTCAGGAAGTTAATACCTCATTAACCTAACAACTCTTAAAAAAACTAGGTTACAAGAGGCTAGTGTATTTTGTTGGTTTAATGACATGGCTAATATGACTAAGACTGAATTATACATGGTATATAAAAAGATTCTTTTCACCTTGACACAGTAAATTTGGCTTTATCTAAAACTTGAGAGCTTTCATATTCTTTTTAGTTTATAGCAGAAAATATATATAAATTATTATGCAGCATTAACATAAGTCATCTTATGTTGGTGATTTTCAAAGCACAGCTTAGATATGGCACAAGGCCAAAAGTATGGGACACCCAGTGAGGATTGAACTCACTACTAAATTATGATTCTAGTGAGAGAAGCTTGTTAACCATTACATCGCAATAAAAATGAAAGATGATTTTCTAAGTATGGAACACCCAGTGAGGATCAAACTCACTATTCAATAGTAATGATCCTAGTGAGACAAGCTTGTCAATCTTATGTACTTCTTTGCACGTACATCTCATGTGATTAATCAGTGGGCTTCTTCTTCTGTGTGCCCTGTCCCTTCAGGACGTAGGCGATCATGGCTCTCCACATCTCCCTATCCCTTGTGGCCCTTAGTATGTTTGTTCCTGTTACTCCTGGAAACTCCCGTTCTGTCATCCACCCGACCAGGCCCTGCAAATATGTTATCCACTGCCTTCCTCTGTTTCACTTTCCCTCTATCTGGCCAGTCAGTATCAGGTTCTCCAGGCTCTCCTTCCTCATTGCGTGTCCCAGGAACTTCAGTTGTCTCTTCCTGATGCTCAGTATTAATTTCCTTTTGGTTGTCATTCTTTCCAACACCTCTTGTTGCTTGCATGCTCAGTCCACGATATCCGCAGCATCCTTCTATAGAACCACATTTCCGCTGCTTCCAGTTTTGTTCTCATTTTCGATGATATTGTCCAGCATTCACTGCCGTATTGAAGAACTGACATCACATAGCAATCCAACACTCTTTTCTTTATTTCTAGTGAAATTTTCCTGTGTGTTAGTACTTTGCTCAGCTTCTGGAACGCGTCCTTTGCCATGCCAATTTGCCTTCTGATCTCTGAGTTGCACTTTCCATCTCCTGTTAGAACACTTCCTAGGTATTTAAATTTTTGTACTTGCTTGATTCTGGTATCCCCTACCTGTATTTGGCATTTTGGGTTGCACCTTTTGCTGATGACCATGCATTCAGTTTTCTTAAAGTTTATTTGTAGTCCTTTTTTGTCACTCTCCACCGCTACCTTCTGTAGGAGATTTTATAGTTTCCTTTCCGTGTCTGCAATCAGCATACCTTATGTTGTTCAAGTTGTGGCCTTCAATAACAAATTCTGGCATGTCGTCTAGGGTCCTCAAAATATTCTCGCTGTACAGGTTGAACAAATCTGGTGAAAAGACACATCCTTGTCTTACACCTCTTTCTATCCTTGTAAATCTACTGAGATTGTTACCTGTCCATATGCAGGCTATTTGCTGCCAGTAGAGATTCTTGATTACTCTTATGTCTTTCCCGAAAATGTCTAGGCTGCCGAGCATCTCCATCAATTCCTTGTGTCGTATCTTGTCGAATGCCTTCGCATAGTCAATGAAACATAGGTATAAGTCTTTCTTCATTTGTATTGCCCTCTCAGAGAGCATCCTAATCATGAATATGGTGTTCCTTGTTCCAGTGTCTTTAACGAACCCACACTGTTCCTGCCCTATTTCTGGCCTGATTCTGCTTCTCGCTCTATTCATCAGGATTCTGACAATCAGTTTTGTGATGTGACTCATTAAGCTGATAGTTCTGTGTAGTTCACACTCATTTGCACCTGGTTTCTTTGGCAGTGCTATAAATATTGACTTGCATAGGTCATCTGGTATTATTCCACTGCTATAAATTTCATTTATTATGTTGGTAATTTTTTCTATGCCATATTCTTCTAAGGCTATCAGCAGCTCTATCACTATGTCCTCTGGACCAGCTGCTTTGTTTCTGTTCATTTTGGCCATTGCAGCTTCCATTTCGGATTTTAGTATTTTCGATCCATCCATTTCCTTGTGTATTCTTGGTTGTTCTCTCCTGTCGCGAAAAGATCCTTTATATACTCTTCCCATCACTGGAGTATTTCCTCTTTCTCCAATATGATTGCTTCATCCTTGGATTTTATGCATCCTGTTGAGGAGCAGGTTTTTTGTCCTGTCAGTTCTCTTATCTCTTTATGCATCTCTGCTTTATTGGTCCTGCTCAGTCCCTCTACTTCTGCGCATTTGTTGTTGAGCCATTCCTCTTTAGCTTGTCGGCATTTGTTCCTTATCTCCCTGTGAAGTTTCTTGTACTCTGTTCCATGTCTTGGCATTATTTTTTGTCTCCTTTGCATCATGTGGAGAATCTCTTTGGTCGTCCACTCATTTTTCTTCTGCGTCTGATTTCCTTTGGGGCTATATTGTTTGCTGAGGTCACCATCACTTCCTTTAGTGAATTCCATTTTGAGTGCCCTTTTCCAATTTGTTCTTCATATTTCTTTCTCACGCTGTTATTATATTCTTTCTGCAGGGTGAGGTCATTCACGAGCATGTCATATTGCAGCCTTGGTGATGTGCTGGGCTTCTTCAGTCTTTGGAGTTTCACTCTTAGTTTGCAGATGACTGGGATGTGGTCACTTCCGCAGTCGGCACCCGGATATGTTTTGCATTGGACCACTGTGTTCCTGAATCTCTTGTTTATAGTTATGTAGTCTATTTGGTTCTTCGTGTCTCCTCCTGGGCTTCTCCATGTCCATAGTCATTGTGGGTGTTCTTGAAACCAGGTGTTAGTAATTACCTGGTCATTGGCTTAATTAGCAGAAAATACCAGGTGTTAGTAATTACCTGGTCAGTGGGCTTAATTAGCAGAAAATACTTGTAATGAACAAAAATGTTTGTTAGCACACATTTCCTGGCAAAAAAGAATCAAAGATTAGTATTATCCAATCTGAGAAACAGAACTTAAAAATGATTGATAAACAAACAATTTTCTGACAAAAGAAATATTCATATTACACTACCGAGGATTTTAACATTTTCTTGTCATTTTAAATCCTAATAAGATATTAGAATATTTGAAATAATTGTGACTTTATGAAATGCACCAACCTGATAGGTTTGGTATGGTGATAAAGGTATTTTACACAACTGCTTATGCATTTATTCTATCACTGTTATAAAGTGTGATTTTCTTTGTATTTTATGTCCCTTAGTAGTTGTTCAGATTTTATATAGTCTATGCCCTAGCTATGCTAATTAGGCAGTCATTTACATATCATTACACTCACCTTTTTATGAAGGGGTGTTGTAAAGTTCTTGGCTCAACCTACTTTATAAAATCTGATCAGCTAATTAAACAAAATAATTAGAGAATTTTCCAGCACCCTCTTGTATTAAGTGCCCTACAATTTTTATAGATGTCTTTAGACATAAAGATAAATGAGCTTATAGAAGAAAAATAAAAATTATTTTCTTTTTATTTGAATCATTCCTTTTTTTAAGAATTACATTCTGCCTTTGAATTTTTTTGTTTCTTTAGGCTGAAGAGATTCACTTTTCCTCTTTACTTGCTTATACAATTTTGATTTCTATTATTTTCCATGGCTACAGGTAAATACTTTCATGAAATTACAGAGCCAATTTTTATGTATGAGTGTGTCTGAGCAGGCTTAGAGATACATAGATTTTTTTTTTAAAAAGTGTCTGTTCTACCACAATTAACATGAATGTAACACCTACAATTTAATGAAAAAATTTCTAGCAATTTTTTTTCTAAAAATAAAATCTGCCATAAAACATTAATGAAATCTACTGCTATTTTTCCTATGATTTTTTCAGTTATGAAAATGTTTGTAAAATATTAACAAGAAAATAAAAAAATTTAAACATTCAACTGATTTCCATAAATTCTATCTTACATAAATTTGTTATGATAAAATTCATATGAATCATTTATCACTCCTACTTTTATGAAAAAACATGTACAGATTACAACATACAAAGATTGCATATTTAATGGAAGTTTTTTTGTGGTAAACTGACTCGTGAGCTTATCTGTACACTTTCCAAAGAGTAAATCATATGCAAATTTGACACCCCCCCCCCACTCGCCCTAAAACAAGTAAAAAAAAGAAATGGTGATCCTTACCTACCAACCCCTGTCATACTAATAAGATAGGTCCTTGTCAGTCAGAAATAAAAAATTCCAAGATGTAAAGGCCATTGATATTCACTCTTCTTGCTATTCAGTCAAGAATCCTTCAGAACTTCACCTGACACTTTGACAATCTTTTTTTATTAACTTCCTTATTTTTTTAACTCTTTACTCCTTTTGCCTTCATCTTCTTAGCATGTATTATAAAGAAATCCAAATATTTCTTTTATTTTATTTAAATTTGTGTCTTAAACCTTACATCAAGGAGGCAAACGTATGTACACACACACACACACACACACACAGAGGGTTAAATCGTAATGATACTTAGTGCCAAAATTGCTGTTTTTTTTAAATCAGCAGTTTACTGGTAGAAAGACATTTTAGGCAAGCAGATTTTTTGCCATCAAGTGCTCAATATCAAGATAGAGAGAGAGAGAGCATTAATAGAATTAATGTGGAGAAGTTTGACACTTAACTGACTTATTTCAGTCATGCCAACTTTGAAATTTTGTGAAGGCATTATTGTAATTTTTTGTTTTCCTGCTGTTGTTTCCCTTTTTTTTTCATATTTATATAAAGTTTGGTGTAATTTGATATCTTTGCACGTGAATGATTCTTTTTGATTGATGAATGTTGTTTCTTACGTAGTATAGAATTGTAGTGCAGGTAGTTAATTGCTATTTATTGCACTGACCTGCTTAACTGCTTTATATTAAGTTAATCGCTTTTTGCCATTTTGGGTTGACCTCTTTTTACTGTGTTGGGCTGATTTTTTTTTTACCATGTCATATGCCCACTTAAATTTATAAGTCATGTTTAAGTGTTTGCATTCATGTGTGTATGCGTGTTGATTGCTTTTATATTATTTGTGGGGTTAGTGTGTGATTTTTTCCATCCAGTGATTGTTGTATTATCTGGTTGTTCCTCCTCCGCCCTTTTTTAAAGGAATAATCAAATAATACAATCCAAGGCCACTCTCATTATAACAAAATACAACCACTTAAATTGCCACAGCCATGGACTCAGTGTCTACATCAAGGACAGGCTTCCCTGTAGCAGAGACACAAAAGTGAAGCACCCTGATCTCTCATATATGTGCTTTCAAATGACATTCAGCCATAGTACTACATTCATCTTTGCTCTGTATCACCCTCAGGATGAAGAGTTGGTAATCTTTGATTGAATATCACAAAGGATTGACAATATCTTCACTGAATTTCCCTCAGTCAGCTTCCACATATGCAGTGACTTTAATGTTCATCACAATGAGTGATGAACATTCAAACAAAACCAATGTGGAAGAAAGATATTGCAGAGACTTCTCCATTGCCTCTAAACTCAGATTATTGAAGAACCCACCTGAGTCCTAGATGCAACAAGACAGCAGAAAGTTTTACTGCCATATAGGCACATCAGACCATTCCCTAGACAGTGTCAAGATTGATTCCAAACCAATGATTTACCATTCCGTAGAACAGTTTTTTGCTATGCAAAGGCAGACTGGGATAGCTTTTGTTCCTATACGATGGAAACTTCTCTCCCAATCTTCTTCAAACATGCTGCCCCAAAAACTGCTACACTAATATCATCATGGATCCTTTCTGGGGTGGAGTGCTTTATATCCTCAAAACAATTCCAGCAAAAACCAAACACTCAGCCCTGGTTCATCCCTGAATGCACAGCAGATATAACTCACCAGAAGCACTACTTAAGTATTTACCACAAGAAGCAATGTAGTTTTCCTCTTACTTCATTCAGAACTGTCCATATTCAATGTAAGAGAGTTCTGGAAAATGCAAAGTACAGCTATGCACAAGCTGTCCAGGCCAAGGTTGAAAAGAAACAAATTGGATCTCACAAATTCTGGAAGATCACCAACCAAATTATGAGCAGATGTAAAGTGGCTGTGCCTATTATTATAAATGGGCCTTAGATCATATCCTCTTCAACAGACAAGGTAAAGTTCTTTGCCTTGATCTTTGCCTCAAACTCAATGTTAGATGACAAATACCATTCCATCTTCAACTTGTCATGTCTCAATGAGCACAAACTCAGTAAGAGAAATCTCTAGACTTATCAAAAGCCTCAAGTTAAAAAAGCCCAGAAAAAATTCCTGTGGTCATCCTTAAGAATATCAACCCAGAATTATCCCCAATCCTAGCAAAGTTATTTAACCACTGCTTGAAGGAGAAATCCTTTTCAAGCCTATGGGAGGAGGCAAGTATATGCCGGTCTTCAAGAGTGTGTGTGAACAATCCTCCCTCTTCTTGTGTGATGAGCAGTGTGGCCTTCGATAAGCTTGATCCACTGCTGATGTCCTAACTTCAATTGTACAACAATTTAGTGAAGCTCTTGCTGACACACACCACAAGGATCATAGTATTAGATATCTAAAAAGCCTTCAACAAGGTGTAGCACAAAGGTTTACTACACAAGATCTTCAGTTATATAATTACTGGAAGAGTTTTCTCTATTATAAAATCCTTCCTAACAGATAGATCCCTGAAGGTAGTTATTAACAATCAAACCTCCAAGGCCCTGGTGGTAAATGCAGGAGTCACTTCTTAGACCAACCCTCTTTCTGGTCTACCTTTCTGATATGCCTAAGAATATACTCCAATCATTTTTAATTATCTATGCTGATGATACAACAATATGCAGGCACACCTCTTGATGATCAGAAATTGGCACTCTTTTCCAATCTAGCTCTAACTTCCCAGTGAAGAAAAAACTGGCAGGTTATATTCAATGCCTCAAAAATCAAGCTAGTTACATTCCATTATTACTGATCAGGCCTTGAACTACCGCCAGTCATGATGAATGGATGTCTCCACGAGGAGGCCCTATGCTTTGAGATAATACCGGGCCTCAAACTCATAATGGGATTCTTATATACGATCTATCACTAAAGATGCAGATAAAATGATCAGCTCCCCTTCCCACTCCAGTAAGTACCTGGCTCCTGGTGCTACCTTTTACCTTTATAAGAGCCAGATCAGACCAAAAATAGAGTATTGTTGCCATATTTAGGTGGGAGCTGCTCAGTCCTCACTTGCCAGTCTCAATAGATTCCAAAAGTGTTTCAGAGTTTTTGTTTGTTATTTTCCACCCTCCAACCTCTCTCTCACAGGTGGCATATGGTTGGTCTCTCGTTGCTCTATCACTCCTACTATGGAAATTGCTTGAATGAACTACATTTCTTGGTTCCACTCAGTCTAAGCGTTACAGCTAGGACCTGCCATGCCACTTACATAATAGCAAACCACCCATATTATCTCTGTATTCCATCATTGGGAAGTAAGTTTCACTCAAACAGCTTCTTCCCATAAATCACTGACCTGTGGAACAAACTCCGAAGAGGATATTTTCCCAATCGCTAAAATCTTAACCTGTTCAAGTCTAGAGTTAACCGTTATCTTTACCTCCTATCCATATATACTACCCCTTAAATGTAACCCTCTATCTCAAGCCCCTGGGTCTTCTGAAACTTACTGTAAAAAAATAAAAAATTCAAGTATGATACTGACTGTTGCTACTCAGTATTGACCTCAGTCTCACACTTACATTTACACACTCTCCATGCTAGATATAACACTTTTACCCATAAATCTATATTTTATCATATATGTATATATATGCACATATACTTCCATTTGAGATAAAACTCCTGTAAAACTAATATTATACACCTTGACATCAAGGTGTTGTTTGGTTTCTCAGATTTTACTTACCCACTACAATACAAAAAATGTTGACAGATTAAAATGAAAGGAAAAAAATAGCATATGGTGATTTACTTTTACCAAGAGCAATTTGCAAATTGGGGACTTGTAAAAAATAGGGTAAATTTGCGGGTAGGGAATATTTTTGTAGATTAACATTCATTGACTTTCCTTAAGACATGACATTTGTCAGAATAAAAATTATTGATTTTTTTGTCATTTTAGAAATGGAATCTTGTTTATAATATTGATACAGTGTCAAATCTATCTCTGGTTTTACAGAGCTATTTGGACTTATTTTTTACAGTTAATTTTCAATTTATTTCAGAACATATTCACTATTTTTCTTTCTTTTTGTTTTTAATTTGACATTTCATTTTTATAGAAAAAAAATCATTTTAGATTGTCAAATTCCTGAAAAAATATCCATTTGTAAAATTTGTCACAAACTTAATCATATATTTTTCGCCAATCTCTGTTCTGGATAATGACAGATTTTGATAATAAAAATTCTGAATCTAGTTTGGTCATCAGAATCATCTTAATAAGAAATTTTAGTCCTCATATAAACCATGTAATCATGATACTCAAAACTATTTTTGATGATTTGTTAATTTTTCAGCAAAACAAAGTATATCTCAGACTATTGTAACTATTGTAAACTTTGATGTAAACTTCAACTAAAATGATGCATTTTTTTTTCAAATTGTCCATAAGTTTGCTCTATATATGTCCAATAAAATTCAATAAAATAATATGATGCCTTAGTGTTCTTGTACTGAGTAGCTTGTTGACGTTTGCTTTACAGAGACTTAAAAAATGTTTAAATATACGAGCAATAAATTCTGACTTCAGTTTTTACATATAATTGTAGGTGACATAACTTTAACATGACCTTTAAGAACTTTCTTCTTGTGATCCATTGTTAACTTGTGAAGATAATGTATCATTTCATTGATCTGTGACCAGAGCTGAAAAAACAGTTATTCTGTTTTTCTAAAAGAGAAATAATTGGTGTGTGTATGGCAGCATGATAACATTCAAACTTCAATGTTTGAAAAATTTAGTTAAAGAAATTGGTACACAGCCTTTAAGGTAAAAAAGCAAACTTCAGTTCTTGAAAAGTTTTAGTTAAAGAAACTAGTACACCTCCATTAAGAAAAAAATTCAGTGCTTGAAAAGTTTTAAAGAAACTAGTACACCTCCATTAAGGGGGGAAAAAAAGAAAGAAGAAAAACTGAACATGTAAGTGCCAATAAGAAATTATGATGGTCAATATTGAAACAAAAATTGACAAAATTTACAATTCTGATTTTTTAGAAACTGTTTTAACTTGTCATTTTACACTGTTCACACAGAAGTAAAAGTTTTTTTGTTTTTCAGTATTCTTGGTTTTAGGTGGAGGACTTGGCAATAGACTTAATGGCAAATTGAATACTGATGGTGGATTTTGGGGTTTTACTTTTCCTCTTACAACTGCAGTTACATAGTTAGAAGCAAGTTTGTGTGGTCAAGAGTGTTGTCTCTTGGTATTGCCTACAAACATTATTCTCATTCATACTAATTTTTTTTTAGGAGGGGGTTGAATTCCAGAATCTTGTTTGGTCCATTAAAATTGCCACAGCATCATGTTGCAGAACACTTTCTGGCCATTCTGAGATAATTTTATTGTAGCACTTAGTCTATTTTACAAAAGTTAAAGGATGACTTAAAATTATCCAAACCCAGGAAGATTTTAAATTTCCATACTTAGAAAGATGCTAAATTTCTATGCTTGTACAAATCTGAGAGAATGCAGCAGACATGGAAATTTAATTTAGCATCTCTCAGAGTTTGGATATGGTCAGTCAGTTAGTTAAGTGCCATACATGATACACGTTTGGGCGATCATGTCTCGAAAGAGACATGAGTGACTGGGCAGAAGATTATCCCGCAGTAGGTTGCTATTGCTTTCTGCTGTAGACTGGTTGCTGACCAAGGCTATAGAACCTAATCTGTCCTATTATTTAACCCATAACTGGAGGGAAGAGATGGATTAATACCTTTCCCAAGGGTATTTGTGCATAAGTGAATGCAATGAATTTAACTGGAATTCAAACTCAGCTCCCCGATTTCTCATTCCGAGCTGATATCCACTGTGCCACAACGCACATATCTTAAACTACATGTTGAAGGAAAAAAAATGGGTATTTATTTCCATTTGTTATTTAAAGTGGACATCAAAATTTGAGCTAATTTTGAATTTAGTTCATATTTTATCACAGTTCAAGATGTTAAGAGTATTAATCTCACTTTGTTTGCCAAGAGGCATACTGGTACTATTCAGGGCTATAAAAGGACAGGGCAATAAACCTTTTTACTCTGGAATGTAGTAATAAAAAGAGGACTTCTCTCAGCTGTCTCAATTTTACTTTGCTATGTGGCACACAACTGTATACAAATTGACTATAAATGTTTTTTTTTCTGTTTTCTTCCTGTTATCTGTATACACATAAGTATGACTCACCATTTTCTGTGGCTATGTTGGTAAGAGCATGCCGGGTTTGACTAGCTAACCGGTACCCTGGGGGGTGCAGGTTCAAATCTTGCTAGGGGGCACTAATTTTTCTTTAATAAGATTTGATGAATATCCAGGCCTGTAGACGAAAATAATTATACTGTTTAATAAAGCAAAGTGTCTACTCAAATATGAGTATCTGTTAAAAATAATGTTTAAAGTGATAAAATTTGCACAAGTATATTTTCTTTATATAAAAATATAGATGTAAATTTTTTTCATGAGTTGAAATTCATTAAATTTCATCTTACACAACAAGTTTTAACTTCACTTTAAAATTTAAAAAATTGAAAAAGATATTACTTCTTAAATTGAAAGTTAATCTTGAAGGAAATAACTTTCTTGAGCTGGGATATAATTGTTCAAAATGTGCATATTTGTCAGTTAAGTTGAGAGGGATCCCAAACATTTGTTGATCAGTTATTACATCTTAAAAACAGTATCCCCAAAGATATCAAAATGTCACTTGTTTATATTGCTAGCTATGTTTCACATAAATATTGTTCCACTTGTATCTCTTGCATGATACAAGTGTAAGACTTTTTTCTTTTTTTCATTTTAAGGAAACAACCTCAGAAATTTAAAATTTTCACACAGGATATTCTGTTCAATAGGCTTTTTACTTTCATATTTAATGTTGTGAAATTAAATCCTCATTGAATTTCTTTAGAAAATATCTGAAATGCATTAATTCAAAATGAAAAAAGAAGATGCAATTATGTTGTCAAATATATTTTCTAAGAACTATTGTTTGTTTTAGTCTCGTAAAAAAACCCACACATCCTGTTAAAACATATCATAAATATTTAAATTTTTGTACTTGCTTGATTTTTATTTTTTAGTGTCTCCAATTTGTAGTTTGCATCTTGGGTTGTTTTTTGTTTTTTTGTTTTTTTGCTGGCAACAATACATTCGATTTTAATTTTATTCTTACTATTTTATTGAATATTGATGTTTAAATTTTTTCTTTTCTCACTTTCCTTTTTTACTACATTCAGTAGTGGTTCCTGTTTTTTTTTTTCTACACCTGCTATCAACACTGTATCATTCTAAATAAATTCATAGTAATTGTTCTGATGACCTGTCCTCTTTGATACCTCACTTCACAAATTTTAAGTACAGTGCTAGATTGGCAGAGAGATCTCATTATTATTTTTAAGTCATTGCTAAATTTTCCACGATCACTGAACCAGAGTTTTTAAATGTAATTTTCAATAATGAATAAATAAATAACAAATTAAAAATTAATTATTTTCAGATTTTTTTAATTCTTTCAAACAAAACTTAATGTCTGTTTCTCTGACATAACGTAGTTATTTCCTTAAAATTTTTGTAGTTATTTTTCTTATTAAAACCCAAAAATTAATTAAGAATCTTAAGAAGAACAAAAAATGTTTTACATAAAAAAAAAAAGAAATGTGAGTTGTCAATTTTCTGAGAATATGTTGGCTAGTCTATTTTTTAAATATTTTAAAACTTTTCTAAGAAACTGAGTGTAACAAACGAGATGAAAGATCACGGTTCGGTCATGACCACTGCTGTGTTGCTTGGTTTTGTATAATTAGAAGATAATACAAACTTGAATTAATATCGTTTATTTTTTTATATAAAACTTTAAGTTTTTACATCAAGTTAACAACCGTTAATCTTTGTGTGTGAATACAGGAGCAGACTAGCTGAATTCTCTTCACTCTGGGAGGATAGTAGTAAACGTGTCTATCCCTTCTGGACTCTAATTGTCAACTGACAGTGTCTTCCTCTTTTCATATCTCCAACAAACTACTGTCCTTCACTCCTACTTCTTACTCCTACTTCTTACTGCTACTCCTACCAAAAGAAACCGTTAACTTGTTTAACGATTTTGCCGCCCAATTTTAAATTCTTGGCATCAGTGTGTCTACCGTTTTCTATTTTTAGCACACTCGCTATTTTATAAACCATAACAAAACATTTACTCAATAAAAAACATGAAAGTCTTACACCTGAAAACACCAAGCAACTCACAACGGAGATTTAGAGAACTAATTTTAAGATTATATTTCCCAAATTAAAAAATTAGATTTGAGCAGTATTTAAACTTGGGATAAATTGTTTTATTTAAATTTTGAATTATGTCTAATTTGTTTTTTGATATTTTGTTACAAAGATTCAGTTGTTATGGTTTACTGTTTTGTAAAATTTTAGTCAAAATGTTTGACTTCATTCAGAAATTTATTATTGAGATTCAAGTTATTTGCTGTTGATACTTTAAATGCAATTATTATATTATAAATTAATTATTATAAATCAATCTATATCCCTTAAAAAACAAAACAATTGAATGTGTTTTTAATGTATCCTTAAAGAAGAAAGCTCTGATTAAAAGTTCTACCTGAAAGATAATTATGCACTGTAACATTCCATTGTTTTATTGTCTAGTCATGATACATTTTATTTTTTATTTTTACATATAATTTATTTTTGGACTTGGATTTTAAGATTTAAAAATAGATTTGTAGATATTTGCTATTTCTTAATAATATGCAATAAAACTTTGGGTTATGTTTTTGTTTTCAGTTTTAATAGTAATTATAGCATACTGTATGGAAATTTTCTCATAAAACACAAGAATAAAGGAAAAAATGAAATTTCCCAAAAGTAAAAATGGGAAAAAACGGAATTTACCAAACGTGGAAAAGGAATCAAAGAAAATTCGAAACGGAAAATAGGAGGTGGTCCTATAGATGCAAACATGGGTTCCATGCTAACAGTTTTTTCCTGCACATTTCTCACTTGTGGAACTCTCTTCCAATCCTTGCTTTCTATAACTTTGATCTTTAAAAATTTGAATGCAATTTCCTTCTCCTTAATTCTTGTTCTTTTATTGGCCTCTTGCTTTAATAATGTTGTTTTTCTCATATTCTTTTATATTCATTTATGCCTTGTGTCTTAGTAGCTTTATTGCCTTGTGTGGGGTGAAATCATTGAAAAAAAAATCCTATACTTGTATGTCTTATCTCCCTTCTATTTCATAGAAATTAGTTCAATATGTGAAATGGTCTTAGGATTTTTCACTTTAGTAATTAGATCTCTGCATACTATTGACAACAATAGATTAATATTATATCTTGCATTTTTTCACAAAACATCTATAAACTTATTTTGCTATTTTAAATTATATTTGCAAAAGAAAACACCTATCACTGAATTTGTTTTTAATAATTTTTGTTACTTGCTTTCTTTCTGTAAAGAACTTTTTTAGCAAAAAGATTTCTCATAAAAACATTGAAAAATTTATGATTTTAGCTGAATTGCAAACATTAATAAAAAGTAATCAATTTAGACCAACACTGATTTTGTACAGTCATTCCAATAGAACATTCTAGTGCAAACCTCCACTAGTCCTTCACATTGATGGCAAAAATCTCCATGGCCAATTGACAGTCAATCACTTTGTTCCAAATGCAGCCCTGCCCCACGTTGTGTTTGATTGATCGCAAAACTGGTTTGCGTTGAAAGTTGCCAAAATCTGCTGCATTGACGATCCAGACAGAGCTGGGAGCCACAATAAGAAAAGGAAATCTTTGTGAAATTAACAATAAGGTGTATATATATATATATATAAATCCAGGTAAAGAGAACTCAAGGTTTTACTATTTTGAGTGCCCCAGCATTTATTTTATTTTGAAAAGTGATCAATATAATAAATATTATAGAGCTTAATATAATTATATAGTTATGAATTAATTGTACATTGTGACATGGAAATTTCTATGTTTCAAGATAGATTCTCTTCATCAGGAAATGTTTGATGTTGGTTGTACAAATGATATTTACATTTAAATACAAAAAGCTTCAGTTTACTGTTTATGTATGTGGGAAGATATAAAATTTACACAAGTGTTTCTTTTAACTAATCAGAGCAAAGATTCATTTTGGAATTTGGTCCCAAAGAATACATACTAAGTAACTTTTTCTCTTTATTCCTCCTTTTTTCCCATTTTTTTTTCCCTAATGGTCAAGATTTCAACCTGCTTTTAACCTAATTTTATCATTTTCCTTTTTTCCACTTTTATTGTTTCTCGATTAGTTTATTGTCTTTGATGTGATGTGCCCATTTAGTACCAAGGCTGTTCTTTTCGCTTTCTTATCATTTGGTCTCCTCTTCAAGCAAACAGGAGAAAGGTGAAGAAAGAGAGGGATTTATTCTTCTTATCAGTACTTTTCTAGTTCTAATTTTCTCAAAACCTTTGGCTTATAAGTAACATTTTTGTTCTTTTTTTTTCTGATAACTTCCTGCTATCCTTATCCCATCTTTCTAATATCTATTTATTTACTGTAAAAACTTTTTGGTAAAAAGAAACATTTTTTTATAAATAATTTTATGTTCCAATTTACTTTATTTTGATAGTTCATCAGTTATTATTTTCCTTAAGCACTTATTGGTTATATGCATGTTATTTCATTTAGAGGTTTTTTTTATCCATATTCTAATGTGAACATTTTGCAATGTCTACATACGGCACTTATCTCATTGCGTTTATTTAATAGATTTTTATTCTTAAGTATTTTTTTAATTCTTAGCATTTTCAAACAACCAATCAGGGATTCTCATTTTGGTCACCTAATCAACCTCCTCTTCTTTTCTGTGTGAGTGCCTCTTACCACTACCTGAAGAGCATGATACATTTCTCTGGCTTTCCCAAAATTCTATCAAGACCTACTTCTCATTGGTTATTTGATGAACCCCATCTCCTTCTCTCCTATGTGAGTGCTTCTTACCAATGCCCAAAGGAAATGGTACATTTCCACTAGGGCTAACTTACTCATTGGTCATTTGATCAACTCCATCTCCTCTCCTGAATGAATGCCTATTACCACTGCAGAAGGAGAGTGATCCAGCCCAAACAGCCAAATTTTAATTATTGCTCCAAAATTTTCTTACTATTGAACCTTCACTGTGTGGTCATTTTTTTCACGTCTGTTTTTTATCATTTCAATGTTTCAACCTTTACTTTTTTAATTATCTAGGCTTTCTTGCCTTGTATACAATCACTATAAGAAATTATCATGCTTTGGTTGAAAGAAAAACTATATTTTTCTCTTTTTAATTATCAGCATCGCAAGATTCCCTAAAAAACAAAAAAGAAAATTTTATTTCTGAGAATTTCATCTCTCTTTCTAACCAGGGGCTAAGATAAAATTCTTCCAGCAATTTTCATGGAAGTTTCAAATCGAATATTAGCCAGCTGTCATTTTATCAATGGTTGTTAAATTTTTACAATAACTGAGAAACTCACTTTTCATGATAATGGATGTCATGAATTTCTGAATTTTGTGACATGAATCTTTATGGTTCTTGACCAAATTTGTAGCCAGCACTCAAGAGTCATAAAAAAAACTTTATCTCAAATAGTTATTCATTTCATTCTGCTAGGGAAATTCAGGGCCGTGAAACATGAAAAATACGCAAACTATATTTTGCCCAGGCAACCTAGTGAAGTATCACCCCAGGATACTATACAAATATTAACTAAAATATTTGGACAACAAAATTCATTGTTTAACACTCGTTGGGAATGTTTAAATCTCACGAAACCAAATAGTAAAGATTATACGACTTTTGCAAGCAAAGTTAACAAATACTGTCAGAATTTTCCATTAAACAAAGTTACTCCTGATATGTTTAAATGCTTCATTTTTATTCAAGGATTAACTGCAGCATCAGACAAAGAAATTCAAACAAGATTGCTCACAAAACTTGAACAGGACCAGAAAATTATGCTTCAAAAATTAACGAAAGAGTGTCAGCATATATTAAACCTAAGAGTAGATACAGCTAAAATTGAAACATGAGATATTTCAAATATTCATGTGATTAAGAAGGAAAATGAAGGTAAGAAAATTAATTTTCTGTTCAAGATAAATCAGTGTTATGGGTGTGGAGAGTTGCATTTAAAAAAATAATGTCCATTCAAACATAAAAATGTTTTGCTTGTGTTCTAAAAGGGCATAAATCTTCACCCTGCAGGGTTAAAGTGAAAAATAAAATAAAAATGAAAATGTGGTACCAATGAAAGTGCAACGACTTAACATTGACACATTTGAACCCTAAAAAACAAATATATGTTGCGAACGACACAAGCAATTATGGCATTGGAGCTGTGCTATTACACAAAAAAGATGACAGTAACTTAAAACCAGTACATCATGTATCAAGAATGCTGCTTCCTGCGGAATTAAACTATTCTCAGATTGAGAAAGAGACCATAGCAATTATTTTCACGGGAAAAAAATTCCATAAATGCATATATGGAAGGCAATTTATTTTACAAATGGACCACTGACCGTTATTAACAATATTTGGTTCTAAGAAAGGAATTCCTACAGATACTGTGAATCGTTTACAAAGGTGGGCGACAATATTGTTAGACTACTCATTTAAAATATAATGTTTACCATCAAAGGAAATAGCATATGCAAATGGCTTATCAAGATTAATACCAAAAGCCACAAACTAAAAGAAACAATAATTGCGTCGTTAAAGTCGGAAATGGACATAAAATACGTATTATACAATACGGTAAAAGAACTACCAGTCACGTAGAAGTAGATGAGATTTAAAGCGAAATACAACAAATTTATTACGCAAACTAAAAATGAACTAATGTGTGCAAAAAATAAAGTACATACCATATTTTGATATGCAACGGAATTTTTATGTACAGAGACTGGGTGGTAATACCTGTGTAGGGTTAAAAGAATACTTAGAGAATTTCATACAGGCCATCCTGGAATGTGCAGGATGAAATCACTGATGAGAAGTTTTGTGTACTGGTCATGTATGGATAAGGATATAGAAAACACAGTGAAATTATGCAAGAATTGTGCTTTGGTAGCGAAAACACCTACTATAAAATTCAATACATGACCTAAGATAGACAAACCATGGTCTCGTCTGCACATTGATTATGCCGGGCCAGAGGAGTATACTATTTCGTGATTGTGGACAGTTTCACAAAATGGCCCAAAGTAGTAAAATTAAAAACTCCTACAACTAAGTTTACAATTAACATCTTACAAGAGATATTTGCAAGATTTGGGGTGCCGGAAACAATTGTTTTGAACAACGGCACACAATTCTCTTCTAAGGAATTTGAAGATTTTTGTAAATTGCTTGCTATAAATCATGTAAGATCAACACCATACCATCCTAGGTTTAATGGATTAGTGGAAAGATTCATTGATGTCTTTAAGAGAGTGATTAAAAAAAGCAAACAGTATATAAGCAGAAAACGAAGAGCTCCAAAATTTCCTATCAATTTATAGGATTACCCCAGACCCAAATACCAATGCAGGAATGAGTCCAGTGGAACTAAGGTTCACTAGGAAAATTCACTCGGTATTTGACAAACTAATCCCATCTGAAGAGAAAATCAAGGAAAACAATATCTTGAAGAATGTCTATAGTCCAGGAGAGAGAATTTATTTCCTTAACTACCATTTAAGAAAGACAACAGGCTAGAAGGCATCATAGAAAATAGAACTGGAAAGCTGATGTATACATTAAACATCCAAAGTGGAAGGTCAAGAGACACATCAACCAAATCAAAAAATGGTTTACACTGGAAGTAAATGAAAGAGGTGAACAACCTACAGATGTTATGTATGACATGTTGGATGTACCTAAACCTTCTCTAATTTCTAAAATATGTTCAAGCAAATGTAAACGGATCCCGACTGAAACAATGGAACTAGATCCAAAGAGTTAAAAATCTAATGTCCAGAGGACATTAAAACTTTCAGTGGTGGGGAGATGTTGTGACATAGCTTGAACATGTGACATACAGTTCACAATATATAAAGGACTAAAAACAGGTGGAGTTGGCTGCTGACATCTAGCACGGTCGTTGTCTACTCAGCTCACTAGTTGTTGTCACCCTACATGGACGTGTACTACTGTATCTACCGAGAATAAATGTATTACTTACTTATATCTATGTATTGTCATTCCTCCACAATACAACATGATGTTAACTCGTACTAACACACCAAAATTCTCATAAAAAATATCCAAGGTGGATATGCTGCCATTCAGTAAACTTATTAGTAGGAAAATTAATGTCTCATAACCTATAAAAAATATCTTGTGTCTGCTTCTGTCAATTAAAATTAAAATGAAAAATAGTATGAGTTTAGTTTATGATGTTTTGATAAGAGGTTCATTTATGATTGACTTTTATCAATGACTTATACAATATGAGATTTACAAAGAAAATGTACATGAACCAAGGATAAGGATTAGATAGCCAACTATATAAGATTTGTTATATTTAGTGAACAAACAGAAAATGACTTGAATTCAGAAGTTTTTTACTTTGTTAGAAGTAAAATGGTGAAAACATTTAAATGTTACTTAAAGTAAAAATAAAGTAGCCCAATTTCCAAGAAAAGTTTGGTTATAAAATGTGAAGACCATATTAATAAAAGAAAACTATTTCATGAAGAAGCAACTGAAAGTCAATCAAAAAAATGGTGTCAGATTTTGCTGTATAATTAGCTGAGTGAATAAAGGCTCACTTAACTAATTATATTGGCTTCCAAACAACATATAAGCATTTTGCCTGTGTTTGTAATTATTTTATAAGTAATTATTTTATAAGTGCTACTATGAAAATAGCAACAGTGGCTTGAACAAAGCCTCATCATTGGGTCAGGCATGATTTAGAGATTTAAACATGAACTCTATTTTATTAGCTTTTCACCACAGTATTGAGATTGCCAAATTGATACTGTGACCTCTATTTAAACCAAAAACCTTCTTTGGATATTAACAAGGTTCATGTATATTGAAGTCAGGTTTGCAATGACTTTTATTAAAGCTTCATCAGATATGGAGAAAAAAGAAAGAAATTCTGGTAGTTTTACTTTTGTGTTGTTTGATTTTCATTAGTGAATCATATTTCCCATGCATTCAACTTGTTAAACAAACGTTAGTATAATTTGTGGTGCTCCAAATTCAAGAAGAGACATGTCCATTTGGAGATCCAAGAAATTAACAAATTCTAAGTATAATTGAAAAGACATTCTTCTTCTTACTAAAAGTGGGACATATTAGATTGATAAACATTTTCTATTTATTATTTATTTTAATATATATATATATATATATATATATATATATAATCATCCTATGACAAAGAGGAAATTTTTTTTGTGATACATTTCAAAATTAAATATTTTTTATTTGCTCTATCACCAGTAATAATTACAACAAAGAATATATAGGAGAAACGTCAAGGAATTTAAATAAAAGATTATATGAATATGAAAAGTATCTTTTATAAAACAACATGTTAAATACACTAGTTGTTCACCTAATGAGTGACTATAATTCTGACTTAAAAAATGCTACTTTAATCAAAAGTGAAAATATATTACTAAGATGAAAATTATAGAATCGCAAAATCATCCTCAGTAAATTTACATCTACATTCTTACAACATTTCATCTTTCTTGATAGATTTTATTACAATGTGTGATACTTCAGAACAAAAGTGATAAAAACAAAGAAAAAGAAACTAAATGAAATCAGCTAAACAAACATTTGAAAAAAAGAAAAATTTAAATCTAAAATTTTAAAATTTCAGTGTCTCAACACCTTTATGTGCATATATAATCATATCAACATAATCATTTTAGTTTAATGAAGTCCTCAAGGACAAAATGCATTACACAATTTTTTTTTCTACTTGTCATAGATTTTTTTTTGATAGATAAAGAATTATATATTTTTCCCCATACACACACACACACACACACACACAAACACACACACTAGAAGACAAAAATCATATTCAAGAAAGGCGGAAATAATGTTTCACACCAAACAATTTTCACAATTGGAGGGGAGAAAGAAGGAGTGTTTCTGTCCACTCCTGATGTGAAAGAAGCATTGCATTAAAATACTTCACTTACTAGTGGTACTAGTTGTTATCAATAGTAGACCAGGATTTTTAAAAGTCAGCTGTGTCTGCTTAAAACAATAATGCAACCCACAACATAAGTGGAAGCTTTATACAAGAAAGAGGAATGAATCATCACCTATCTAGTAAGGAGGATAATTCTTTCATAAAAGTGACTTGCTTTTGATCTTGGAAGTATGGATCATGATGTTCAAGTTTTTTTCTCTGACTTTGCTACTATTAAAAACTTTGCTACTATTAAAAAAAAGTTTTGATATTTGTAAATGTATAAGACCAACTAAAAAATTCAAGTGGATTTAATTCCAAAAGATTAAGTCCAAATTTAGAATTGGTTGCCATTCACTCACTTAATTATTTATAGCACTGAGATAAAACATAACATATACTTAAAAATATAAAAATGAAGCTATACATGTATATTCATTTTTGAAATTTTACTAATTTTAAGTCAAAACTATCAAATAAATATTTAGAATTTATCTTAAATATATATAAAATGTATTATTCCAAATTGCATCATTTATTCTAAGATTCTATAATTGTATTGGATGCTTATACTATTATGCTTAATAATTTTGTTTCACCGTAGACCATTTTATTATTACATGTTATTTAAAAAAAAAAACAGTGATGAGTCATATCAGGAAAAATTTTAACTGAATGTGATGCTATCAGTGCAGATGAGAAATAGGACTCTGACAAAGTGTATATGAGAAAAGCAAAAGATAATTCAGAGATTTTTGAATAAATGATTGGTACATTTATGCAGATAAAGATACTAGAGGCAAATATTAATAATAAAAGTAAAACAATGAAATCACTGCTTATTCTTTTGTTTTCTGAAACAATGTCAAAGAAAAAACAGCAGTACTCACTGTAGAGCAATGCTATGTTGAAAATCATTCTTAGTGCTTCATAATATTGTATCAGTCAGCATATCTACCAACCTATGAAATGCTCAATAGTATCTATAATCAAAAACACTATCTCTGCTGTCAGAAAGTATCATTAATAACTCATACATATTTCTTTACCTATAAAGGTAAATGTATTCAGTATTTTTATGAGAGAATTCAATTCCTAAAAATATTGAAGTCTATAACTCTCATACTGTCTTTTTCTATTCTGGGGTGACAAGAAAAAATTATGTTTGAAGACAAAGGTTTAAAAAGGAATACAGTGTAACCCTGATATATATATTATATCCGGGTTTCTCTTATATACGGTTTTTTATTTTATATGCATTACCACAGACTCTAATTTGGGACCAGAGAAAATCTCTCTTATATCCTGGTTTCTCTTATATCCGGGTTATACTGTATAAAGTATTTAAGCATAAACATTTTTGTTAAGAAAAGTAAGAAAAACTAAAATCTGTAGTTATAGATAAGGAATTGACTTGTTTTAATTCTTCTGTATTGAATTGCAAAATTAAACAATATAAAACTGACTTCAATTTTTGGTGATATTTCTGTTATATAATGTTATCTAAATTTAAACCATTATTTTCAAAGACAGAAAAGGAATAATTTGTATTTTTATGAAGTTCTTGAAAATTATTGACATTTTTCATCAATAAAACTCTAACCTGGCAAAATCGTAAAACCATTTAGAAAATTACTGAATTAGACATTCTTTAATATTCAAAACTTTTTATACATCTGCATTAGGCATAATTTTAATTTAATCATACTCTTAGTAATTTTTAAAAATAACTTTATAGAAATTGGTCAGTTTCAGTATTTATTGTAAAGATTTGCAATTTGAAAGATTCTGAAACATTCTCAGTAGGGTATGTCTAACCATTATTAACTTAATTTCTGTTTATCATCTTCAAATCATTTTCATTATATATAATGAAATTTTACCAAATATCTAATCTGCAAAGTTGGTTAAAATCTGAACAATAATAATACATACATATAAAAAAAAATAAAATTCTCAATATTTGTTGATGCATAAAGGTTGCAGAACAATGGCGTTACGCAGAAGGTGTATGGATCCCAAAAGAAGAGAACTTAATGAATATCGAGCAGTTTCGATGTATCTCGTTACTGAGTACAGAAAGTAAAATATTCTTTAGTGTGATCTCCCAACGGCTAACTGTTTTTCTGCTAAAAAATAGTTTTATAGATACAGCGGTACAAAAAAGTGGAATTCCTGGCATGCCTGGCTGCATTGAGCATATAGGAGTATTGTCTCAATTAATAAGGGATGCAAAGAGGAATGAATGGCTGTTGCATGGTTGGATTTGGCCAATGCACATGGGTGCATACCGCATAAACTAGTGGAAGAGTCTTTAGTTAGACATTTTGTCCCATGTAATATCCGCGAACTTATCTTAGATTACTACAGTCAATAATTCTATCTAAGCGTTTCATTCGGTTTGGTTTCTTCAGAGTGGCACAAACTCGAGAGAGGAATTATTACAGGCTGTACATTGTCTGCCACGCTTTTTACTCTCGCGATGAATATGGTCGTGAAGTCCGCCGAGGTGGAATGCCATGGCCCAGTTTCCAACACCTGAGTTAGGCAACCATCTATTCGGGCTTACATGGATGATCTTACTGTCACCACACATTCTGTTACAGGCTGTTATGCAGCTTAGAGAGACTGATTGAGTGGGCAAGAATGAATTTCAAGCCAAACAAATGTAGATCAGTGATTATAAAAAAGAGCCAAGTGGTAAAACACTATTTCACAATAGAAAGGAGAACCATTCTGACGTTGGCTGATAAGCCTGTTAAAAGTCTTGGGAAATCTTTTTGCAATGCTCTGAAGGACACACCAGCTATCGAAGATACACGCGCCGATTTATGCTTGTGGCTGGCGAAAATAGATAAATCAGGATTACCAGGGTGCTTCAAAGCCTGGTTATACCATCATTGTGTGATCCCATGAGCATTATGGCCACTCCAGATATATAGCATTCCCATCTTGACTGTGGAGACGTTGGAGAGGAGAGCTAGCAGTTTCCTCCGTAGATGGTTAGGATTTCCTCGGAGCTTAAGCAGCGCAGCCTTATATGAATCATCCAAGCCACCCAGCTGCCTTTCAGAGGTCTGGTTGAGAAGTTCATGGTTTCACGGACAAGAGAAGTTTACCACTATAGAAACTCCAAAGATCCTAAAGTAGCAGGAGCGGGAATTGTCGTCAAGACGGGCAGAATATGGAGTGCAACTAAGGAATTAGCTATCGTAGAAGAGAACCTGAGGATAAAAGCTATATTAGGTTCAGTCACACAAGGAAGAGCAGGCCTGGGTCTAATTCCTTCACACAGATTCGAAAAAGTCACTGGGAAGGAGCGCCAACACCTGATACTAAACGAAGTAAGAGAGGTGATGGAGGAAAAGCAGATGACTAAAATGGCAGGGTATAGCCAGCAAGGTGCGTGGACCAGGTGGGATGATGTAGAGCGGTGAAAAGTGTCATGGTCAGATCTTTGGAACACTGACTTTAGCTGATCTAGATTCCTGGTTCACGACGTATTACCAAGCACTACTAACCTTCACATATGGGGAAAAATAGATTCACCGAAGTGCCCCTTGTGCTCTGGGTGGCGATCACTGCAACACATATTGAGTGGGTGCAGAACTGCTCTGACGAATGGGCGCTATCGGTGGTGTCATGACAAAGTTTTGGAGGCTTCGTTAGAGCAGGTACAAAGCCGAGTAAGGAGGTTGCAGGATCTCATTCCCTGTTATCGTCTGCGTTAGACTGGCAGATGCGAGTCGATCTTGGGAAACAATTAAAATTCCCTACACATATATCGTCCTCCAAACTTTGTCCAGACATAATCGTTTATTTGGACGCCACGAAACAGATTATTTTGCTGGAGTTAACGGTCCCATGGGAGGAGCACATGCAAGAGGCATTTGAGAGGAAGTACAGCAAATATCAAGGGCTCTTAGACGAGTGTAGAACTAAAGGATGGTGTACTCATTGTTTCCCAGTTGAGATCGGCTGTAGGGGTTCGCAGGAAAGTCAATTATACGAGCCCTTACTAGCCTAGGGATAACTGGACAAAAAAGAAGACGGGTGATTCAAATGATCTTGGAATCCGTCAAGAAGGCCACCAGGTGGTTGTGGATAAATAGAGCTAATGAGTGGCCAAAACTACTACAAAAAACACAAGAATACCAGTACAAACAAACATACCCAATCTATAACATCGAATAGCTCAAGTGAAGCCTTGATTAATTATCTTTTCTGGGGAACTTATATAATGCACGTTTTAAAGCTAGTAGTAATTTTGTTTTTCTTTCTGGGTGCGAGCCGAATACTAATCATATTCGGTTGGGTCGCCCATTGAAGAAGTCTGTTGTTTATTGAGACCCGAAATTTCTAATGACATGGGAGCAACAACACTGACGACGCACACCTGGATTCAGCACTTTAAGGTGTATTTTAATAACATTTTCCTTTTATGAGAAAATTAAAATGTAAACTTAATTTTACCAAATTTTTCAAATATGAATGGTTTTTCTCCAATTTAACATTAGAAACAATTTTGAAAGAGCAAATACTTTATTTTAATCATTTTGCATAATTAATATTTTAATTATTTTTCTCTTTTTGATACATGTACGTTATCTACTGCCACCTTTTAATTTACATATATTGTTTATTTAAAGTTAGATGTGGTATTTAAAATGCTTTTTAATTAACTGTTTTTTTTTCTTTTTTTCAGACTGCTAAATAAATTTAATTTAATAATAAAAATATTTTCGCTTCCTTTTTCATACAAGAATTTTCATATCCTAAAAAAATGAGGTTGATCTGATCTTTGTTTTATTTTTGTTTTACATGTCAGTGACCATTGGTCATAAATTGTTATTAATTGTATCATGTTATTTTTTTTTTATGAAAAAATGTGTATTCAGAATATGAAGTTAGGTAAGTTTCTTCTACTTTTATGTGCCGTGTCCCATCAGGACGTAGGTGATCATGGCCCTCCACATCTTCATGTTCCTTGTAGCTCTTAATATTTTTTGTCTTGTTATCTCTCCCAAGACCTGTCCTGCCATCCATTGCCTGTTTTCCCTGTCCCTCTATCCGTCCGGTGAGTATCAGATTTTCCAATCCCCTCTTCCTCATTACGTGTCCCAGAAACTTCAGCTGTCTGTTTCTGATATTAAATAAAAGTTTCTATTGCTTCGAGTCTTTCCTTCATCTTTGAGGAAATTGTCGACCATTCGCTTCCATAGAAGGAAGGACAGAACAGACAGTCTCTCAATAAGTTTATTCTGAATTGAATTTTAATTTAATTACATTTCAATCATTTCATTATCTTTTGTTTTTTTTAATTAATAACCTGTAATGTGCGTTGTGGTGTTTTCGAATTCCAATTCCAGTCTAATTCGTTTCATTCACTTACGCACAAATAGCCTTGGGAAAGGTAATTTATACTCCTTAACTGACTGAGGTAAAAAAAAAATCCAAATTGAAATATTGAGTACTTCGAAAAATCGTTTCGGAGGTTAAGATGTCTTTTTTGCTTATTTAAGTTGGTTTTTTACTATTATTATTCTATTTTTAAAGCTATATTTCGTTTTACAATTAAAAAGAAAGTTTACAAGTTTTGTGGTTGAATCTTCTACTAAAGACTTTTTTTAGTATTGAAATACGAAAATTAAAATTTATTTAACAAAATGAAGAATCATGTTTGTTTTTTAGTCAATCATTTTAAATTAAAAGTTAATTCAAAATAAAATTTACCACAAGAGTGAACTGCGGTTTTTCTCTTCGTCCCAAGTGAGTCTTGTAAATTTTAAATCGACATTAATGGATTTAAATTTTAAAAAAAGTTATCTTTTTAATTCATGAAAAAAATTAAAATACAAATGTCTTGTAACAAGACATTTTTTCTAACAAAAGGTGAAAAAAATGAATGAACAATAAAAAAAAGATATTTGAATTTTAATTATTAAAAATCGAAACTCAAATATTATTTCGTTTTTTGTTCTTCTTTAACAGTCGTCAAAATTAAAGTTAAGGATGAAAAAAAGAAAAGAGAAACTAGGCTGCAAGTGTAGTGACAGTTTTTGTAGGGGAGATGATAAAAATAATTTTTAAAAATCACTAAACAAATATTTTCTCAAAATTTATTAT
Source organism: Ascarosepion bandense (assembly GCA_037127315.1). NCBI lineage: Eukaryota > Metazoa > Mollusca > Cephalopoda > Sepiida > Sepiidae > Ascarosepion > Ascarosepion bandense. The sequence goes on from JBBBDQ010002488.1 coordinate 231,534, forward strand.
TATTATTATTATTCAAAGAAGGATTTTTGCTTAAAATAGCTTTTAATTTTTTTAATTATTAACGTCTTTGCAGTATATTTTTTTACAATATTCTAATTATTTTTAAATTTATTAATTTTAGCAAAAAATGTTTGATTTTAAATTAAAGTTGATTTTTTAATTTATTTTTAAATTATTTAATTTTTAAAATTTTCTTCCTTGGGAGAAAAGTACTTTTTTCTGTTGATTACAAAATTGTTTGAAAAACTTTTTTTGCGTCAAAAAAGCCTAAAGGTATTCTGCGAGCGTTCACTTCCAAGAAATTCACAATGTGAATTTCACATTTCGTAAATAACCTCAATTAATTGATTTTTATTTGGCCTCATATTCTGAGCATACTTTTTATAAAACAAACATTTGAAATTATATTTGTTATTAATGAAATAAAAATGTTTAGTCGTGACTCGTGACTCTTCTCAGTTTTTTTGTTTGAGAAAATCAATAAAGTCACTACAACAAAAAATCGGTTGAAGGAAGGAATCCAATCAAACTATCCTCTCTTAAAATAAACTGGTGACCGGAAAACACTGACGTTAATTGTTTTTTTATTAAATGTTCTTTCCTCGTATAAAATCCTTACACTTTTTGGCTAATAGTTTTAAACTAAAAAGAAAAAGCAATTCTCTCTTAATTATTTTATTAGTACCCATTCAAAAAACCAAAACTTATAAGTTAATTTTTTTTTTAAAATGATTGCATTTTTTATATTAAAAAATATTTTAAAAATAAAAAATAGGTACAATTGAGATTTAATATGAAAACAAATTTTTAAAAAGTTCTATGAAATATTCCTTTTTGGTTAAAGAATTTGGTTTAACCATTAAACCAATTTAAAAAATAATTGTTGATATGTTTTATTTTAAATTACAATTCTAGGAAAGAAAGCAATTTTGTATTTCTAAATTAGAAAACATTTTCCGTTGAAATTTTATTCAACTACAAAAAAACTTTCCATTCAATTGATTTTTTAACTTTGGAAAGAAAAGTTGAAATATTTGTTGTTTTTTGCATTTACTTTGTTGTTGTAAACAAACATGCACACGTGTGTGTGTGTGTGTGTGTGTGTGTGTGTGTGTGTGTGTGTTAATTTGTCATTGCTGGAAAAAAAACATTTGTATTGTAAAAAAAAAAAAAATGGGTAAATTTTAAAAAGCTTTTTACCGCAATAATTGAGTTGTGAATAATAAAGACAAAAAAAATAAGAAAAATAAGAAAAATAAGAAAATATAAAAATTTTAAAATCGTTCTTTCGCAACGGCATTATGATCTTAAAAACCAAAAAAGGTCATGAGTAAAAATATTAAATTTAAAAACATTAAAATAAATCCAAACGAATTTCTTTTTCCATTGCAGAAGAAACTTTTCTTACACGCATCAAACTTTTTTGTTTGTGTTTGTTTGTTTTCCAATTCGAACAAAGAAAGCAAACTTTGTCCGCTCATAAAAAATAATAATAAAAACAGGCACAAATGTTACCAACCTTCTTTTCCCATGCTATTCGTTATGATTCCAATAGATATTATAAAATGTGTAGAAATCCAGAGTAAAAAGAAGTTGGTCAACGTATCATCATTTATTCTTAACTGATGAAGTCAAGTGTCTGATTACGGAAAGTGCCGATGATTGCCGAATGTCTCATCATGGTTTATGACAACCAAGTCTCTTCAATTGATACATTTTTACTTTTTAACCAACATTATTTAGACATTCAAGTTTCTTCTTTTTTTTTTTTATCATTTCACCCTAAGCAAGGCAATAAAGCCACTAGGACGCAATGGTGGTTACTGAATGTTAGAGAATGTGACAACAACTACTAATAAAAAGAAAGGACAAGAAAAGAACAAGAAAACTGAAGATAACGATTGACACTTCATTTAAATTTTTGAAAATGAATCTGACTGGTAAGCAAGTACTACGAGTGTGAAGTGAGATAGAAGAAATTGTTAGCATAGAACTTACGGTTACATCTAGGCATTTCAACTGTAAAATAAGGAGAGTTAATTAGAACAATTACCATTAAAGTATAGAAAAGGCAGAGAAGCCATGTTATGGTGGGAAAGGGACTGAAACTGAAATGCCAGATCAGAACCACTAACACTGCAAATTCTTTTCTGGATTTTATCAAGAAAAGCAGGAACACCGGACCTGAAGTGGTAGGAATATCCAAAGCAAGGACGAATGGTAGACTTGTAAGATAGATTCTGGCAAGAAAAACTGTCTCGCACAACTTGGTGAATCAACTTTCTTATCTAAAGATTTGGCAACTGATTCAATATAATCTTTACACTTCAAGTCAGCTGAAACCATAAATCTGAGAAGGCGCAATTAATCACTCTCCTGGATGTTAGCATCAACCATATTGTTGGAAGGTAAAAAATGTTCCCTCAAATGTTTAAAAGAGATTAATTTTTGTGGCATTACTCCTTCCTCATTTAACAACAGTTTGTTGGTCATTTTTTAGATCAGTTTTCAATTTGAACTGATCAAACTTAAAAGTAAATAGTTGTGTAGCATAGATACCAAGTTGAGAACTGGTGACATCAGAAAGGATTCACTCTCTTTCTTTTTTTCTTTTTTTTTTTTTTCTGTATTTTACTCTGGTCAGATTTACCCAAAGATGGATTCTATCTGCCTGGCGCACGCGCACACACACACACACACACACACGCACGCACACACACACACACACACACACACACACACACACACACACACACACACACACACAGCACTTTAGCTACTGGCGCATGATACATCATACACTAAAAGTCTTCCTCCTTCTACCGAGCGCCCATAGTTCAGAGGTAGAATCGCCGACTGACGCCGATTCGGTCGGGTTTCAATCCTGGGTTAAAAGCAATCGGATGTCTAACCGTACTGATGAGCTGTGATACAGCGAAACTGATCTGTCTACGGATGACTATAGGGTGGAGTGAAAAAATGAAAATTCTGAAATCATATTCCTAATACAAATAAAAAGTTGTGTCTCTACTTAGAAGTATCATATCCAAAATATTTTCAAATTTGATCAATATCTTGGGATGCCGAAATTAGTTTGAAAAATTGACATTTTAAATATGCAATTTTTAAAATTTTCTATTTTTTTAATTTGATAGTGTTTATGATCTAATAGTAATGTAACAGTATGAAGGCGGTTAGCAACCCAGTCGGACAATCAGCTTTGAAAATTAATTTCTCTCACTCATCAGTCAGTTAAATGCTATACGTGATACACACTTGGGCGATCATGTCTCGAAAGAGATATGACTGACTGGGCAGAAGATTATTCCGCAGTAGGTTGCCATTGCTTTCTGCGGTAGACTGGTTGCCAGCCAAGGCTATAGAACCCAATCTGTCCTGTTATTTAACCCATAACTGGAGGGAAGAGACGGATTAATACCTTTCCCAAGGGTATTTGCGCGTCATTTCTACCATTGAACTTGTTAAAATTCTACTTAAATTATACATCCTAAAATAATATTCTTAAACTGTGTGAATTGAAATGTATCACAAAGCGAAAACAAAGAGACAAGACTCTGCTGAATCAGGAAATTAAAAAAAAAAACTGAATGAATCATGTCGTCCAAAGTACTCTTTGACTTACGGCATGATCTCTATGAGGCTATGGGACGGCATGACCTCTATAAGGCTAAAGTCCACCCAACCCAACTTCCTGATTTATCGCTTTTAGAACAAACTTGTTAAAAGGGAAAGAAAAATATTTTAGATGATAATAGTCTCAAGTGATAAACTTAATTCACTCCCTTACGGTCCCTGTGAAGGTTAACCACTGAGCACCTAGTTGCAAAAAGATTCAATTTTCCATTTCACTTAAAGTACATTTTTCCATCAAGACAGAGAAGCACCTTCCTCCGGATCAAATAGGCGGGGTCAGCGTCTAGAAGGTGTTCCTGATGACAATATAAATATTAGATACAAAATTTGCAGAACAGTGCACCAGGAAAACCAGCTAAGAAGTTGTTGCTGGTGAGTATTGAGACTTTAATTTTAATTTTAAAACACGTTTTACAGGATGACTACTCGCCCCAAAATTCGACATAGTAAGTTTCCTATCTTTGGACCCCCACAACTTTTGAAAATTAATGTATTACCTACCTATAGTGATGTTATAAAATTTTATTTGTTGACTAAAATGGAACTCAAATCGAAGATAACGCAGCAAGAGCCTCGTTTTTCTAATATTGCAGCCAAGGTTTGCAGCACTAATAATAATAACACTAATGATGCTAATATGGGATTCAGCAAGTCTTCCAACTGTACCTTTGACCTGCGTCATACAAATGTTGAAGACATATAATAAAAAATACAGAGGGCTTTTGAAATCATATCAGAAACTTAAGAATTACGCGACATATGACGAAAAACTAAGGTGACTTCAAGACGATTCCTATTGATTGTTTGACATATGCTCCTGCAAATGTATTGACTTGTTGAAATGTTCCTGCAAAAAGGAGCAAAAGTTTCCTGTGAAGGAACGTAACTTTTTATTTGATTAAAGGTCTGCTCGAGAAATGATCATAGGAAACACTGATGTAAGAGAAACCAAAACAATACGAAAATATGAAGCCTGAAAAGTTAAAATGGCAAAGAAATCAACTACTATTTCTCTAATTAAATCTCCTGATATGTTAAGAGATAATTCAGAATCAGGGGACAAGGAGCAAGAGCAACCACAACATGTTGAAGAAACGTCAAGCAGCTCGAAGTCATAGCAGATGCCGAAATCACTACCAAATTTTGCTATGACTTGCAACAGATTCAATGTGTCGGATAGAGCTGCAGCAACATTATCACCCACCATTTTACAAGACATAGGAATAGTTTCTACTGAAGAAACAGGTAGTGCAATTAGCAAAAGTAAACAAAGAAGAGAACGTTCTAAAGCGAGGAGCATATTGAAGAACAATGAATCACACCAATCCAAAGCAACAAAGGCTATATATGTTGATGTGAGAAAGGATAAGACAATTGTGATGGAAAAAAAGAAACAGAAAGTTATCACAGAGGAATATATTTCTTTAATGCAAGAGCCACAATCCATATATATGGGACGTGTTGCACCAAAAAGTGGGACAGCAAAAGATATCTCTCAATTAACACTAGACTTCTGCTATAAGGAAAGTATATCCATTGAAAACCTTGTTTGCTTTGGATATGGTGGAACTGCCATGAATAGAATACCGATTATTCGGGAGGAATAATTAGACCACTGGAGGAGAAAATACAGAAACCATTACAGTGGATCATTTGTCTTATCTGAATGAATTATCTCTGCGTCACATCTTTAAATACCTGGATGGAACAGCTACAGGCCCTCGAAGCCATTTTGGTAATGTAGGAAAACCACTAACACAATGTGAATATTTAAAAGTGAAAAAGTTTAAAAATATTTCTTTTCAATACGAGTTTCCAGACATTGGTATTGAATTACCCACGGATCAAAGATACCTTTTCGACAGCTATTGACAAGGACGAAATTCTGGCTGGAAAAGAATGCAGGAAAACTCTCTCACTCACGCTGGGTGACAATGGCAAACCAAACATTACGTCTCTATGTTGGGACTGAAGAACTGGAAAAAAATTAAAAGCAATTGCAACATTCATCATGAAAGGGTACGCCCTTTCGTGGTTTGTTATTAAACGATATTGGTTAATTGGTCATGGAACTTCTCATATTCTCAAAAAGTATTCAGAGATCTAAAGCCCTGCCCAATAACCAAAAAGAAATAGTACATCTTGTACTTCAAAGAAATGCATATTTTCTGCATTCCGAGAATATTCTCCTTTCTATGCTCTATGATGAACAAGAATTTGTGCTGGAATTAGCCATAAGGTGAATTTTCAAAATCAGGCAAGAACGACAATTCAGATTACCAACAATTTTGATGCTTCTGATTACTTTTCTCTGATTTCTTAGGCAGATTTATCATCTTATATTGAACCCCATTTAACCGCGAATTTCACAATTGAAAAAATTGCGGGAAAAGGGTAGAACTCTCCCATTTTTCAGACTGCCTTGTCACACCCAAGCTGTTGTGGAGACGCAGTAACTGAAGCTTGTGCTTCAGTGTGTGGACAGAATAATCGGGATGGATTTATTCGAGCAACGTATTTCTCTAGAAAAAAGACAATATTTGAAACAAAAAACATTTTTTGTTAACTTAAATAAATAAAGATTATGATTATTGACAACTATAATCAGTAAGCATTTACATCATTATTAAATCACAAACACTAACAAATTGAAAAAAATAGAGGATTTTGAAAATTGCATATTCAATATAAAATGTCAATTTTTCAAACTAGTTTCGGCAGTCCAAGATATCAATCGATTTTGATAGTATTTTGGATTTGTTACTTCAAAGTAAAGATACAACTCTTTATTACTATTAGGAATATGATTTCAGAATTTTAATTTTTTCACTCCGCCCGAATATATATATATATATATATATATATATATATATATATATTTACGTGTTAAGTGTAACAAAAGAAAAAATGATTGACCAAAACTCAGAGTTAAAACACATACAAATATTTAATTTACGATAAACACAAAATGATATATATACAAAATTTACAATTTTTTGCACTCAAAACAGAAACGTAGAATTTACTCCTGGCAAGTGAAGTGTTACGAAGGGGAAGGCGGGCTCAGTATCTTACCCAGTTAAGTTAGCGAAGATAGTTTAATTACAATACTTTTTGGAAATCCTTAAATGTATATATAAAGAATAATTTCCAGTATGTTTAAAGAAAAGGTAAAAAAAATATTTTATTTATCCTTTTAATTCCCTGGGGTTCTCCTTCAGGTTGTAGTTGGTCGGCAACTTTTCTTAGAGATTCTTTCGGCTGGATGCACAGATCTACGAATCGGGCCAGAGTTGATAATGTCAGCAAATCCTGTTAACAAATAACTACTCTCTTTCCAAAAGCTATTTCTATAGGGGCTAACACCTAATTTTCATATTCTAGAATCCTTTACAATTCTCTCGATTTTACTCGAACATTCTACAATCTTCCAAAACGTTCTATTCCTAATTTCTCTATTTAACAACTACTTCATGAATCAAAACTTTTTTGTATTTACAAGTAGGACTCAATATAATCACTTACTATAACATTTTAGACATTATTAATATTATTTTTTATATATAAATACATCCTCGTAACAATATATATATATATATATATATATATATATATATATATATATATATATATATATATATATCCAGATGAAGAGAACTCAAGGTTTTACTATTTTGAGTACCCCGTCTTTTATTTTATAATAAACAGTGCTCAAAACACATTGAAAAAACAAACAAACAAACAAACAAAATGAAAATATTCAAATATAGATTGTCAACCATCCTTCTTGGACAGTTTTCAGTAATTCAAATACTGAAGCCCCACGCTAATTGAGTGCATTGCAAATCTTTTTATCTCCAGGAATCCGTTGAACATTGGTTAATTCATCCTTGTTCAGCAATTCCTTGATTGTGCCAACGTTGATTCAACCTTGATTAAGAAAACGTTTATCACCCACTTAGTAGAATAAATTGCACCCACAACTTATTTGTTGTCAACTAGACCTTCTGTAGGAATACTGACACAATTTGCAACCATGAGTTCCATAATGATCTGTCTCACATTGCATGATCTGGTGACAGACTTAGCTAGTGTGGATCTTAATACTCGCTTTATTTTTTTAATAGACCATGCAATGGCAGCAGTTCTTTTATTTCTCTAACCAAGAAAATGAGGTGCCCTCTTACATTAGAGACACCATCACTAATGTTTGCATATTTGCATCAGAGAATACCACAATCTTTCAATTTCTTCACTGTTACAATTTCAGAAACATGAACGCCCACAAGGCTACGAAATTGCTTTTGTTCCTCTGTTGTCAGTGAATTATTTTTCTCCTTTGCTCTTCCATGTTTGATTTGTATTCCATCACTGCTATTGACATATTTTCTTGATCCATTACGTCCTCTTCACGACTTTGTTTAATTTTTAATCTTATATATTCAAAATATTACCCCTTTCTCGCTTCCCAGCAATAAAGCGGATCAGGAGAGACTTGATCACCGTCTTATTGAACTTCTCATTTCCTGCGTACACGAAATCATCGATATGTATTATGAGAGCACTAATTTTCTTTACTTTGAAAAAAGGTGATGAATTAACCTTAGATTGCCTCATTTCTAGATTCACATATTTTAACAAAAATACAACAGAATTCTGAAGAAAGGAATAAAGTTATTAAAACTTTGAACTTCTGAGCAGTGCCAACATTACAAGAACAGAAAAAATGTTAATTTTTTCGGACCTAAATTTTGAAAAAGAGATAGTTTATTTGACCAAGCAAGGAAATCTCTAAAAATATTTAAAGGAGACTTTGCTTCAAGTAGTGATATGACTGGTGTCGCTACAGCAATAAAATTGGGGCAAGCATTTCTTATATCTCAGGAAGCCAGGCTTGCAAACAACAGTTGGTATTTAAGAAGACGTGGCGGACCTCTAATTACAAAATTCAGTGAGAAAGTAGCAATTGATTTGAAGATTTGGAGAGGAAAATGCATCCTTCATATATATATCACTAGACTTAGTGTCTCAATATTGATTAGAAGAAAAACTCTAAAGGCAGTTTTAGAAAATCTCTTGCGGTGATGTTAGGTTAGTCATGGAAGGAAGAATGAAAATCTTTTTGAATAGGAGGTTCCTTTCGAATAGACGACTCAAATGAAATATCAATAGATACTACAGCATAATCCGATTTGCTAAGGGGACAGAGTTGTGACACTAGGAGAGAAGATGAGAAACAAATTAAGTAAAGAAGAATGTTAAACAGATTTATAGGGAAATCCAGTATTTAACTGAAAGTGTGAATACTAGCAACCTCAGTAACATTAGAATGTCACTTGACATTAAAATCACCAAACCAAACTATTCGCAGATGAATGTAGATTTCTATATTATCAGAAGTGTTGTGTAATATATTACAGTCCTAAGAAGAATAGTGATAAAAGAAAAGATATAACTATTAAAGATATAACTATTGTAGCGGAACTCTGAATCCTGATTGGTCATCAAATCGCAAAATTCAAAATACGTCAGAGAAACGTTTTTCCACAGCTGAAGAAAAAATAATTCTGGGAGCCATCTGTAACACCCCAACGGACTGTCCGAACATTTTCTCCGGCGGCCGTTCTCCACGCTGTGATGTTTGCCGGGATTTTGTTGAAAATGTCGGCCGAACAGCTGGGGGTACAAGATTAAACTATAAGGAACGAACTTCCACAACTTGGATGAGTTGAAAGGATGCTTTATTTTGTTTAGAGTTAGCCTTTTCGGTTGGGGCAGGCGAATGTGACACACAGCTCTAATTCTAATTAATGGAGATCAACAAATCCGAACTGACCGAAACAAGACGAACGGAGGTTCTACTTCAAACACGCACCCGACTGAACTAACTGGAAACTAACTAACTGACTTACTTAACTCCACTGACTCTATTTATTTAAAATTAATCCGGAAATCCGGAAATGCTTTAGACCACCGGTGATAAACATTAGCGACTGTAAGTCCGAAATTTCAGGGTACTTAAATTTTCCTTCTTTTGATGTGTAAACATCTTTTGCGGACTTAGTATTTTTTCCAGGATTCTTTTTTATCTTTTTATCTTAATAAAGGTTCCGCCGGAAAATTCTTAATGTGTAGTCAAGATACAGTAAAAGACAGCCTTTGACCTGGCCATTCAAAAACCCACCTCCCGAATTCTATTTCCTGAACTTTATCTCTTTATCACATTAAATCACTGAGTCAAATATTTACTGGAAGAGTGGTAGGATTTAAAACAGTAATCTGATAGCCTTTTCTTCCACAATTTTCCTCATAAAAGAAAAAGCGTTTATTTATTTATTTTTTCTCTTCTTTTTCACTTTTGTTAAAACAAAATATGTTTTTAATCTATTTTCTATTCTTAACCATTTCCTATTTTAATCTATTATAATAAAATACATATTTTACAAAGCACCTTAATATACGCGTAGTTATCGTGTCACACCATCCCACGTGACTGGATTCAATATTTAAGGATGACTTCTAACCGGTCACGGCGGTCAGTCAGAGGAGGCAGTTTGCTGACACACATCTAAAATGTAACCAACTTCAAATCGATCCGGAGGTAAGGTCAGGTCGCGTCTTGTTCTATTTTTTCTTATCTCTTTCAACAAACATTTTGTACTAACTCTACTCTTAGCCTCTTAATAATGTTTCTAATTGAACATTATCATCTACAACTTGTGTTATTCTTTCCTTTTAATAATTTTTTATTTTAACGTTCAAAATGTATATTTTATTATTCCATTCTTCTACACTAATCCACACATTCCAGTCTGCCGATAAACAACCTTCTGATGAAAACCTGATAATTCTGATGACAATTCAGCATAAAACTTATAAGCTGTTGGGAGTTCGGTTAAGTAAGACCCAAGGCCAAATCAAATAAACATTAGCCAGCTCCCCACGCTTCACTATAACGAAAATCGAAAGCTCACGGAGGAATCATCTCTCGATTCAAATAACAATTCCGTTGCAATTGGGAGATTTTCCCGAATATAAATATTGAAGCCATATATATATATATATATATATATATATATATATATATGTGTGTGTGTGTGTGTGTGTGTGTGTGTGTGTGTGTGTGTGTGCAATAATATTTTTACCAAAGAGGAAGATAGCCTAGAACAGTAAATTCATTGGCAGCAATAGAAGAATTTAAATCTGGAGATCGTTTCAAAAGAAAAGATTCAAAATTACAGAAATTAGTATGAATGACAAGAATATTCGAGAGAGAAATGTTGAGGTGGGTAAATGACTTTTTGTTTACTGATTTACATGTATTTATTTTCATTGTACGTGTCATAACAAGATTTGTTTTAAGAAGAAAAAGGCCAAAATAATTATTACAATCGTTTATGGCAATACAATCTGGCCAGAAGGTAGCTAAGACAAAAACATAACTGGAAATAATTGTTGCTCACCAAAAATATATGCAGGGACACCTAACTATATGTGACATGGCATTACAAATAATCTGATATTAGGCGAACTTGATCAGAGTAGTCTCTAAACTCTTTAGTGCTACTAAAGAGTTCGGGCTTCTTACTACCAGTTGAAAGCAACAAGCAGAAAACAGTATATAGTTATGTCATCTGCATAAATACATCGTTGGTAACTGATGACATCGGGAAGATCATTGGTAAAGATAAGAAACAGTGCAGGCCTAAAGATAAAACACTAGGGGATCCCTGCATTCATATGAAATGATATAGAAGCATGCCTGTTAAACACGACCTTCATTACACATTTTTTAGGAATTATTAATTAAGCCTAATATTCTTCCATACACACTGTAGCCCTTGAGCAGGTGGAAAAGTCCAATATGCCAAACCCTGTCGAAAGACTCTGTGATATCTAAAACCTCAGTTCGGGCTTTGTGTTTCTTATCTAAAACTTGATAAACAATTTCATTGATCGGCGGATAAACCTGCAAAACGAAATTTATCCGAAAGGACGCTATATGAAATAAGATGCTTAAACAATTCGATATTGATTGGAACGTCTAGTACTGTGTCAAAAAGAGGTAAGAGACTAATAAGGCAATAATATGAGGAATCAAAAGATTCTCCAGAGTTCTTGAAAATAGAAAATACAGAGGAAGAAGTAGCATGACATTTATTGTAAAGTTTGGTGAGAACAGGAGCCGGTTCAGGGGTCTATTTCTTCAGGGAAATTTAGAAAATATAACAGAATCTGCAAGCTTTAGGTAAGATTAAAGTCCTTCCTCATGACCAGATCCATTCTCCAAGGCTGTTCTCCCTTATTCTTGCTCAATATACTTGCATTGTGAAGGTTGAGGGTGAATCCCGGATTATATTAACTTGTGCCAGCACTTCGGCCAAGTGAACTACCAACGCCGTCGACGTCTCAGTGCTGAGATTGTCGAAGTTGGAAGAGAAATGCCAGATATTTGTTGTCACCACGGGACCCTGTGACTCACACCACAAAACCTCTCCTACACTAAGATTATATTCTATATCTAGTTGTCTCGTCAATAAGTAGTACATTATTATCTGCTAACAACAGACCAAACTATCACTGCGAACCTCTACTCACAGCAGTTGGATGCTGTGCAACAGGCACAAAAGCAGAAGGAGATCACATTGAGAGAGGAAAATGCATCCTTCATATATATATCACTAGACTTAGTGTCTCAATATTGATTAGAAGAAAAACTCTAAAGGCAGTTTTAGAAAATCTCTTGCGGTGATGTTAGGTTAGTCATGGAAGGAAGAATGAAAATCTTTTTGAATAGGAGGTTCCTTTCGAATAGACGACTCAAATGAAATATCAATAGATACTACAGCATAATCCGATTTGCTAAGGGGACAGAGTTGTGACACTAGGAGAGAAGATGAGAAACAAATTAAGTAAAGAAGAATGTTAAACAGATTTAGAATGTTAAACAGATTTAGAATGTTAAACAAGACACATCTAACTTATTCCCTGGCCCTTGCGTTAACAGATTATCACCTCTTCCATTCCCTGGACAACCATCTTCATGGGAACTCCTTCGCAAATATGGTAGACTCACAGAAAAGCACTCACGGATTTATTTGCATCCAAGACATCTGTTTTTTACCGTTGGAGCATTGCGCAACTGGAGGCACGTTGACAAAAGGTTTTAGGTGCCGATAGGGTTATTTTGAGAACTAACAATATGTCAGATTTGCTGTATACCTTCTTTTTTCCTAACAAATAAAACAGAAAAGATATTTTAGTTATCTTGCAAATTCTTAAAAATCAATGAGTATTATAACCCAAATAGTATCAACCTACAACAATAGAGATAGTGTAAAATAAATTTATTTGACTTTATATTTAGTGTTTAATTTTTTATATATAATAAGAGTTGAAAATTTTAGTATAGAAAACAAAAATATCTAATAATTGTTTTAGAAAAATAATGATTTTATACTAGTTTCACCTTTTGAATCATACAGAAAGAATGTTCAAAAGTTCTCACAATGGCCGTTATAGGGCACCTCGAGGTGGTGTAATGGTTAGCAAACTTATATTGCTAAAGCCATTACAATTGAGTAGTAAGTGTGATCCTCGCTGGGTGTCCCATACTTTCGGCCTTGTGCCACATCTAAGTTGCGCTTAGAAAATCACCATAATGACTGTGATAATAATTATCATTTCATTTTAATAAATACAAAGTATAAAAAGATAATCATTATAGCAAGGCCACAAATTCACAGATCCTCCTTTTCTAACTCACTTTATCAAGCCAAAATGCATATTTTTCCAGTAATTTGAAGAATTCCCTTACAGAGCAAAGATTTTTTATTTTTAGTAATTTTTTTAATTTTTTAATTTTTTAATCATCTCAACCCAATCTAGGTGATAAAATCACTGTGTCACAAGGAGTTACTGAATGTAAAAGAATCTGAGAAAAAACATTAAGAGGAGAGACCAATAAAAGAAGCGGAATTAGGGAGACAGAAGATAATGACTGACATTGTATTTAAATATTTGAAGGTCAATGTTAACTGGAAAGTAAGAAGTCAGAAAAGAATTCTACAATAGAGAAGTGTGAGAGAAGAAAATGTTAGCATATCACTTACGCTTATATGTAGACATTTCAATAGTGGAATTATGCGGCATAGTTGACAATCTAGTACTGCACTTAAATTCGTAAAGTTGAGATGCGAAAGAGGAAAGATCATCATAACAATTACCATGAAAATATTTTATAGAAGACACACGAAAGCTACATTACAGCGGTGGAAAAATGACTGAAACCAAGATGTCAGGCCAGGACCGATAACATTGCAGATTGTTATTTGGATTTTTAATATCTAAATACATAGCAGAGCTACCAGACCAGATCTGGTAGAAAAGTTTTTAAGGATGGATGAATGTGAACTAGATTCGACAAGAATAATTGTCTAACTCGCAATAATGAACCAACTTTCGTAACACCAGACCTAGCAGTTGATTCAATATAATTGTTCAGCTTCATATCAGTGTAAAAACATTAGTCTGAGAAGGTCAATAAGTCATTGTGGAAATGAACACAAAGATAGTTAAATGAGAAAAAACGAATTTCTGATTCGCGCACAATTCCAATTAATAAATTAATCCTCTAAAACTAAATATTTGACATGTTTCAACCATTGGGTCAAGTTCCCGATGACAATACAAAAATGTTTTGTGATCTGTTTGAAAAGTATTTATGGAAAATCCAGAAACCAGCAAAAGTAGCAACGAGAAGAGACATAAGTTCGTTGGAGCAGAAGCCATGAGAGTATTTATAGAACAGACAAAGGGAGGCCGCATCTCATCGGTGGGGAAGTGGCTGTAGTCGAGTCGCCAAGTCAGTACCTATCACATTACTGATTCTTCTTTGGAGCCTGTCGAGAACACTGAGATGAACAGCAGGGGCGCCTGACCATATATGGCAGCAGTATTCCAACGGACGAATGGTTGATTTGTATATATGCAGGATGGATTCAGGCGGGAAAAACATCCTGGCCCGTCACATTGACCCAACCTTCTTATCAGTGGATTTAGCTATGGACTCAATGAGATCAGAAGAGAGGGTAAGGCCGAGGAGGCGCAGTGTATTGCTCTCAGGGAGACTCGTTTGGTCCATGCTTATGGGAGGCAGGAGAAGTTACCTGTGATGATTGACAGACAACAGCTTGGTCTTAGTCGCATTGAAATTGACAAGCCATTTCTTGCCCCAATTCACCACAGAGTGTAGATCCCGTTGAAGGTCAGCAGCAAGTTTATGTTTGTCCCCCCACGACGGGTTTCTTACTGATGCGGGAGCAAATTGTGGTGTCATCTGCGTAGATGCCTACTTGGCTCTTGATCTCATCTGGGAAGTCATTGATGAAAATAAGGAAGAGCGTTGGGCCCAGTATAGAGCCCTGAGGGACACCAGCGTTTGTGCTGTAGGATGTACAGGCATGCCCATTCAGGACGACCTTCATTTTGCGGTTATTCAAAAAAGATTGGATTAGATCAAGCAAGCGTCTGGTAACACCGTAACCCCGTAGCTTGCATAGAAGGCCAGAGTGCCAAACCCTCTCAAAAGCCTTGGAGATGTCCAGAGTAACGACACGAGCCTCGTCTGACTTATCAAGGGCCTGGAGTATGTACTCCGTAATGGTTGTTAGCATGTCGGCCGTGGACCTGGCAAAGCGGAAGCCATACTGCCTGTCAGAGTAGAGTTTGTGGGCAGTAAGATGTTGAACTATTTCAGCATTAATTATGGCCTCGAACACTTTCCCGAAAATTGGTAGAAGGCTGATAGGCTGATAATTGGATGGGTCCGAGGGTTCATCACAGTTCTTAAATACAGGAACGACTGAAGAGAAAATCCAACATGCAGGAAAACAGGAAGCAGAAAGGCAGTAGTTATACAGTTTAGAGAGGACAGGGGAGAGTTCAGGAGCACATTTCTTAAGGACTATCACCGGGATTCCATCGCCACCGCTCGCCTTATGGGGTCAAGTTTTGAAATTACTCGGGATACTACTTTTCCTTTGTTGTGGGTTGATTCAAATCCGCAACAGAATTGTTACATCATCCATGTTGGCAAAAAAAAAAAAAGGGTTCTCCAAAAGGTAACAAATTTGTTTTGGGAGCATAAATAAGCTATTTCCTGCTGCAGTTAAAACAGACTGATAGTAATATTTAGATCAGCTGCTAATTTGACCCTATCAAACCTATCCGACTTGTTATCATATTAATTAAAAAGATCAAGCAAAGTGGTTGTTCAAGACGGGAAAGTTATGTGCACAGATGTAACCAGGAGTCACTACAGAAAATAAAGTCCGTTCGACAAAGAATTCATTGGGTTTATGATTAAAGCTTGTTCGGGTGAAAAGTTAGTGTGATGGGGAATGATACTCAAGTTTTGTGTGACTGGTGTAGATGGGAAATCTGTAGATAGGAAGTCTACCAAGAGGATATGTGCTTGTGAGACGAGGCGAACGAAGGATCCGCTGACTGTTGAAGCCACTAGTGAGATGAAATTGCCTTTTTTTTTGTGGCATTCGGGGTTGTGTTTATATCGCCTCGGTGAATCGAGAATGCATCCGCATTTTTAGTTTGCGATGCCTTCCAGTTGACTGAAGAAAGATTAATTGCTTAATTGCTTGCCACTATATCCGCCAGTCAGTGACCTCGAGATGACCTGTAGGCCTTTCTAGTTTCTGACCATCATCGATCGCAACGAAATTTAGCTAGGAGTATAACAATCTGATCAACACGCTTCTTTAATTGGTTTATTCCTTACCTTCTCTCATGCGTCTTCTCGAGAATTGAAACTCTGTCCTCTTGGTAATTCGGATCACATAGAAGTATATGCTGATATGTATTTTGACTTATCATCATCATCATTCTGAGGCCTCGGCCAAGATAGAACTCATCCAGTATTCCTTATTTGTCATAGCTCCTGTAAGTTCTTCCTTGGCGATAGATGTATCTCTATGCATCCTGTCTGGAAAGGTTAACTTACGAGATCGATTGTGAGATGATGGATGCCTCCATAATACAAATGATGAAACAAGTTCATCTGTGGCACGTGCACAATGCCCAGCAAACTGGACACGTCTCTTTTGAACTAAGGTTGATACTCTTGGTAGCTCTCCATATATCATTTCTAGAGTTGGGTGGTTTTGCCATGAAAGATCAAGTAGTCTTCTGAGAAGACGAGTATAACATCCATCTAAACAGCGCTGTTGTTTTGCTGAAAGTGTCCAAGTTTCAGATCCATAGAGTAAGATAAGTGCGCGAAAAACTTGGATTTTGATCTTACGATCAAGATTGGATTTCCAGATCTTATCCATTTTGTTACAAGCAGTCCATGCTATGCCTTTTCTGATATCAAAATCTTTTTTCAGAATTCTTGGTGTGTGATCCTAGATATTTGTAGTCTTCAACGCGTTTAAGGATGCTATTCAAGAGAGTTTTAATTTCATGATTGCTGCAAATGTTAATTGGCATACACTCAGTTTTGGTTTCATTCAGGTGAAGCCCTGAACGGTTTGCTGTTAATTCAAGAGAAGATAGGAGTGCCTGAGCGCTAAGGAGGTTGTCTGACAACAGCGCAATGTCATCAGCAAAATCAGCATCGGTAATATAAAGTGCAGGATAACGTGAACTTCTTCTAGGCTGATACATGAGTCCATTTTCTTTTATTGTATCTACAGAGATGCGCATGATGTAGTCTATTACAATGATGAAAAGAAAAGGTGCAAGTGTATCGCCTTGGAGAATACCAGCTAGAATATCAAAAGGCTCTATATCCCCATCTGGAGTCAGGACTGTGGCTTATGTGTTTGTATACGATACTTTAATGGCTTCAATGATTTCTAAGCCATAAAGTCCAAAAATTTCGAACTTAGTCTCGCGGTTGACTGAGTCGAAAGCTTTACTAAAGTCTACAAAGATAAGAGCTGCAGTTTTATTGCAGAATGTGATTTCCTCAATTTGACTTTTGACTTGTATATTAGACATGAACCACCTATTCGTAAGACTTCTTTCTGTTACCAGCGTACAAATTGAAATTAATTTCTTGACTTTTGTCGCAACACCACGTAGAGTAAATTTTTAACCACTGTGCATATACCTACGGAATTAAATGTAACTCTCTTCACTGCTTACAAATTTCGCAATCCAGTGTGAAATCTAATTTTGAACAATAAGAAAAAGGATTGACCTCGTATTAAAGGAAAAAGACGAAGCCAGATTTCGCAATCCGATGTTAATTAATTTTTGAACCAATGAAAGGGAGCGATTTACAAAACTGAGAGAAATTAACAAGCAAATGTGAAAACAATTTTTTTTTGCTATAAAATAGACAAAGAAAGTCGAATCAGTCAGATAGGAGCGAAATCGGAGACGACACCGCCAAGATGTGACAAAAGAAATTCCAATCCGTTGAACCGGACACGACATACATTCCTTCTCCTTCACGCGTCCGATTTTTCTTTATATCTTCTTTGTCCTCACCATTCTCACCGTCAACAAAGAAGAAGACAGCAACAACAACAATAAGACACTGACTCCTAAAAATTAACATCGATAAGTACAATTTTCCTTTTATTGTTTTTCCTTCCTTTTCACTTTCTCGTCGGCTATAAAAAGAAAGAAATGTGGTGAACACCGAATTAAAAGTAACTCTCTTCTTTTCACGTTTTACAAATTTCGCAATCCAGTGTGAAATCTTAATTTTGACAAAGATGGAAAAGGATTAACCCCGTACTGAAGAAAAAAGACGAAGCCAAATTTCGAGATCCGATGTTAAATTGGTTTTCTAAACAATGGAAGGAAGCGATTCGCAAAACTAAGAAAAAAAAATGTGAAAAAATCTTTTGCTATAAAAACAAAAAGAAAGTCGAATCAGTCAGATGGGAACGAGATCAGACTTTGCCAAGATGTGACAAAAAATTCCAAGCCACTGACCCGGATATAGCATCTCGACACATACTAGTTCTACATTTCTTCTTGCATGCTATTTTCCTTTATCTCTTCTTCTTCATCCTCAACATTCTCGCCGTCAACAAAGAAGAAGAAGACAACAACAACAACAACAACTACAACAACAACAATAATAATAAGGCACTTCAATTGACTCCTAAAAACTAACGTTTGCTTTACCTTCCTTTTCACTTTTTCGCCGGCCATAAAAAAGGAGAGAAACGCAGACGTTATTAGCATCTTGTTAATTCTGCGTAAACATATTCTGCTATTTACAACTAGAACTCTGGATTCACTTAACTCTTTGAACATTTACATAGAAATTTCACTTCTTACAAATTGATGTTATTCTGTTCTATTAATAATTTTTACTTTAATATACAAAAGAAATATTTTTATTCTTCCACCCTTCAACCTTCTGATGATTATGATAATCCTAAGTTGTAGGGAGTTTGGTTATGTTTGGCACTACTTCAGAATCACAGACTTTATTACTTCCCTGTTAAATCCTTGCATGAACACATTCACTACCCACAACTACAAACTCTGGATTCATTTAACTCCGTCCTACTCCGTCTCTGAACATTTACTCACTTAATAATTTCAATTCTTACAATATTGATGTTATTCTGTTCTGTCAATAAATTTCCATTTAAACATACAAACGAAATACTATTATTCTTCTAACCTTTAACCTTCTGACAATCTTAAATTTTAGGGAGTACGGTTATGTTTGGCACAAGGCCAATTTAATAAAAATGCGCGAGCTTCCTACTCCAAACTTTACTAGTTTTTTTCTGACAATACTTACCTTACTCTGGTGATCGTCTCCTTGCTACCATACGCTTGCTATAACAATATTTATTAGTGAAATGAGAAGGGAAAACTAAAAATCAAAGTCTGAATACCGAGAAAATCAGTAACATTAGAATGATTAAGTCACTTGGCGAGATGAGCAGTAAAATCATCAAATTACAAAATGTTCACAAATAAATGTAGAGAGAGGCCAATTTCTATACTGTCATAGATTTTAATGTTACAGTCCTGAGAAGGAGGACAGGTAATAAGGGAAAATATAACTAACAGAGGGTAATAAAGAAAGTCGGCAGCACATGAAGATGATTCTTTTGTTATCGACAGTTTTTCTCGGATGTAAACACCAAAGCCATCCTAGAATTGTAGAAATAGAAAGAAGATTAGACATCACATCTGTTCTTTTTCTCACTCAGGACGTAGCTTTTCGCTTACTACAGTCACACACACGCACACACACACACACACACACACACACACACACACACACACACACACACACACACACACACACACAGTGAAACAAAGACGTTTTATTCTTTCACAAATTTATTGCGTATCAATCAACCGGCTGACAAAAAGTAAATGTAGACTTTCAATACAAACATTTTCAGCAAAATAATACGTTAAATTTCTCGTTAAATAAATTCTACGTTTATATTACAAACGAGACCTTTTTTATGTTGAAAATATGTTGAAATAACAGCTCCATTTGAGGACTCTAGTGTTAATGTGGAGGTAGTGTTTGATTTTGCTTTTTGTTTTTTAATGTCAGTGTAGACTTTAGCTGGTAACCAGTATCTATCAAGTCGTTTAAGCCATATCAAAATCAGCGGGGACATTCATAAACACGCGAAGCTGTGGGTGTGCAAAACTTGTCATCGAACGCGGAGAAGAAACCAATTGGTAAGCACAATCACGGCTTTATGAGATGGAGATTGATAATATGCTGACAGGTGGATTTGATCAGTCAGCGAATACCTTTCATGAAACACGTGGGACTGTCCATGGTGTCATTGCTACTAAGACTACCAGATTCGGCCGAGGTCATCCAACTGAAAATCAAGCAAAGACTGGCATTATATGCATTAATATTTGCGCCTGAAGGAGGTAATGAAGGCTCTTTGCTAGCTTCAGGAAAACAATCCGTTGTATAAAAGCGTCAAGGTCTGTCGGTAGTGAGTGAGAAAGCCGGTGGGAGGAAGATGACGCGGATTTCTAGGCTGCCAAAATCGCGAAATTTGTACATACAAAAAAATAAATAAATAAACACACTGCTTAAATTCACTATAGAAAGCAAGGAAAAATGTAAAGGGAACTCGACAGCATCAAGAGTGAGAATACGAAAAATGAACCCGCCTTCCAAAAACAATTATATACATACATAAATGCTATAAAACACACCCAAGATTTATTTTCTATTCAATAACAGACAACATTACAAATATAAATATAGAATATAATTTATTTGGAGTTAGATATAAATAATTGTCAACACAGTGGAATAGCGAAAGATCCCTTCCAGAAGCTAAACAAAGTATTAATAAACAGGAAAATGTTTTTATAAACAAAGAAAAAACTACTAAACTATCAAAATCTATAATATATATCCTCTTTTATGGCAGTAAATACTGGACAATTTCCTCACAGATGAAAATAAGATTGAGGTAACAAGGATGTAAATTCTACAGAAGGATGCTGAGAATATCACGGACAAAACATTTGAGCGCTTGAGGTCAAGAAAATTTATATTTAGTCTCAGAAAATATCTTTTAAATTTCTGGGAAGATTAAGAATTAGTTAATTAGGAAGACTTGGAGAATTTGTCGCTCACAGGATGTATTGAAGAGCAGGGTAACAACGAGTATTCTGCATAACAATGAATTAGGGGATACTAATGAAAAGATAAACATTGCTATTGTTACAAAGGATAAGAAGTTGTGGAGAGTCATGATCGCTCACGTCCCGAAGAGACACAGTACATAGAAGAAATATGGGAAGATCCTCCGAAAAAAACATTATATAGTTAAAAAAAAGTTTTTTTCTTTTTTTAAAAAACTTTTATCACTCAGTTTTTGACGCGTAATATATTCTACCATATTGAAATGTGGGCGGATGTCAGAAGTCACAGAAATCATTATAATTGATACAGCATTATTATTTTCTTATTTATAGTGAAATAACTTGATAAGTCCACTGTGATGTGATTTTCTGTTGTTTTAATGTAGTGAATGCTAAGCAACCAAGTGACTTCCTGAAAAGATTACGATTGGAAGTGCATGTCGTAACTTGTGGTAATTTGAATGTGAGACACCGGGATACTGTAATTTATTACTCGTTGGTGAAGCAGTCACCTTGCTATACTTTTAGCAGACGTGTTTTGAATCATGTCCGCCGTTGCACAGCGTGGACAATGATCCACTAGTGTTAATATGCGTCAATATCCTTTCGGTGAAGGAAGAGGTCCAATCACGTACAGACAGATTACTAAATGAACCTATTGGTATTTCGGACTATCTTATTGTTTAAGGTTGATGACATTATATTTTTTTTTAGCTTATACCAATCTCTGCGTAATCATCTTAACAGTCGATATGATACTTGAATTCTAAATTCAATGAAAGTTTTGAAAAATAATTTGAGGGTGGAAGCTGAGTAATTTTAGCTTAGTACAATAATATTTTATTGCTGAAGAGGACTAATAATTTTCTTGACCGAAGTGTTGTCCCTAAATTTCATTCGTACTGAGTGAAATTTTGGGATTTGAGTAATCAAGGCGGAGTGATACTGAGTGAGGTGTATGATATGAATGGAATAAGTGGTAGAAAGTAAAGATTATGAGGATAATGATGATATAAAATGGTTGAAGACCTGAAGATATCAAGATTGAATTGTTCATGGAAATTGTAGGGAATACGAAATAGAAATATCGCTCTTTCCTTCACTATTTTCAAATTCGCAATATAAAAATAGGATTAGCTTCATACTGAAGACAAGTTTCGCGAGCTAGTGTAAAATGTTTTCTAACCAATGAAATAGTAGCGATTTACAAATCTGATATAAAGTAACAAGCCAATGTCAAATCGTTTTGGATATAAATAGAGAAAGAAATTTGAATCAAACAGAGACAAGGAAGCAAAGAACAGAGAGTCAACACCAGCCACGATGTAACATAAATTTTAGGCCGCTCGGACACGACCGTCCCGGCGACTTGTATGCGCGTCCTCTCACCTTCTCTCTCGTGTTGCTTTCTTTATCTCTCCTTCTTCCAATTTACCTACTCGCCGTCCACAGCAGAAAGAGAGGAACAAAGACTTTACTACTATTTGTTGATATACACAGCGAAACATAAACTTCTGCACAAACCAGATTTCGCTACAACAAACGAACTCAGACTTCTTTAAACTCATTACTATTCTAACTTTCTCTTCGAACATTTTCACAGTTATTTCGTACATACAAATTGATATTATGCTGTTCGATAAATACATTTTCATTTATTTATACAAACGAAACGGTTTTATTCTTTCAACCTTCTGATAATTTTAAATTGTGGGAACTTCGGTTTTGTGTGGTACAAGGCCAATTTTATAAATATAATCGGGATTCCCTACAAAGCAACCACGCAGTTGGGGCTCTGTCACATATTGGCAGTACTTGGGAAAACTTGTCTGAGTGAAACTTCTTTCTTACATTTGGAATACAGAGCCGAGCGTTATGACTTGGCGGAGGGCATCCAATTAAAAGGTGAAATATATTTAGCTTATATTTAATTTGAATGAAGTGTTTACTGTTTATTTAATGTTTAATCTGTTGTTACATATTTAAAATGCCTTCCTTTCTCACATTTCTCAGTACCTGTGCCCTAAAGGATCCACTACTTGAGTCTTGGGGCATATAATCGTTAGCCAAAGGCATAACCAAACCTCTACACGTCACTGATCGCACCATAACATCATTTTATTGTTATAGTGAATATCCTCTTCTGCGATTGTTATCCGATAATAAGTTCTTACCAAGTCATACTTGGATAAAATGTTTGAGTTTAGTAAGTTGGTATTAAAATTCCTTATGAAGAAAAGAGATATCGATTCGGTAATGTTACTGCGTTCAACAACCCAAAATCGCCAAATATACATCAGGTGGAATTGTCCTTTCGCTAGAACCTTTAGAAAGGAGGAATTATTTCCTTAGTAAATCTATTTTTTGTCTGGTAGTAGCCTACGTATACTGGCTGACCAGGGGTCTGAATGTTAGGTACCACCACTCATTTTTCGATACATAAGTTTTAAAGTGAATTTCTAAAAAGAAAAAAAAACTTTCTTGAAACTTTAATTCTTTTAGTTTTAATTGAAAGCTCAATAATTAAATTTACTATTTCCAGTAAGCAAAATACTCTGGTGTATTTTAAATAGAAATTATATTGATTGGAATATCAACTCTTTCAGGGTTTTCAAAAGTTATTTTTTCGTCTATTTTGACAGATTCACAGGTTTGCAAACAAAAGTTGATTCTCAATTTTAAAAAACAAATATACATGTGACACTTTAGTTTTGGAAAGTTAGCAAATTTAAAGTTAAATTAATCTGATTTGAAACAAGTATTGCTTATTTATAGCATGCAGTTTAGAATATAAAGTATTTCTTAATCCCAGAGGTCATATTTTTCTGACGCAGGAAAGTGATTGATGCGTTGATAAGCTAAGTATTGTTGACCAGAATTGATATAATAGTCCAGTTTTTTTTCCTGTAAGGGGAATAAACTGTGAAACTGTGACTTTTTAATGTTACGCATGAAATACCATACTTAAAAAAACAACCGCACACACACACACACACACACACACACACACACACACACACACACACACACACTTAAAAACGATAAAAAGAAAACAATACTTGTAAAAATAATTTCTTCAGACCATTATATATATATATATATATATATATATATATATATATATATATAGTCATCCGCAGACAGATCTGTTTTGCTGTATTACAGCTCATCAGTACGATTAGACACCCAATTGCTTTTTACGCAGGATTGAAACCCGATCGAATTGGCGTCAGTCGGCGATTCTACCTCTGAGATTTCACACTCGGTAGAAGAATGCAGACTTAAAATCAATTAAAAGTTTATCTAATTAAATAATATTATAGTTTTATTGCATTTTTTATTTTACTTTTCGGAACCGATTTTCAGAAAGAAAGCTGTTTGGAAAAAAAAAAAAAAAGACAGTTGATTTACGTTCCTCAAGGAGTCTTGCGTTTAACTAATAAAACTCATTTTCGCAACAGTATTTAATTTCTTGAAATTTCATGAAATTACGTGGAGTGGGATGGGGGTGTAACAAAAAAAATATCCAAGATTTTCTAAAAATAATATTTCCAGAAATGATTTCATTCAATAAGTCATGAAAGTTTCATTTAAATTCAACAGTTATTTGATTTTTGCAAGAATTTCCAAATTAATGTGTTTCTCACCGAAAAGAAAATGAGTTTCGTAATATTACATTATCCATAGTAAACACCGGTAAAAATTTGAAACTCGCTAACGGAAAAAAAAAGAAAGAAAGAAAGAAAAACAAGATTTCTTTTACCAAAAATTCGAACGTGTTAGGATTAAATTTAAAAAAAAAATAAGAAAAATACTTTGATCTTTCCTCTTAATAATAACACTGTCATCTTGACGGAAAAAAAAACAAACTTTGTTTTTATTAAATTCGGGGGCTTTTTTCTTCATGCTATGCTGTTTTTTCAGCGAATTAGTGGACGTACCCACACTTCTCTTTATCGAATTGTTTAAATTCTAAAAAGCAAATAATGTATATAGGTGCAACGATGACCTTACCATTAACAAGAAAAATGTGGAAGTGATGTGGTTGAGACACGTGAAAGAGTTTTTATCTCCCGTGATTTACAATGTTCGATTATTTACTCATTTCAGGTGATTGTATATCGACAGTGGGAGACTGAGAGTTAGTTCGGAGTATAACACAAGGTAATAGCCGAGAAAAAACGCGAAGAAAATCAACACGTATATGCTGTCGAGAGGATAAGACACGTGAGATAAATATTCCAAGAATTTTTGCTGTAGTCGAGAGTCTTGCTGTTGGTTTTGTCGCTGGTCGAAGAGGCATAGCAGTTGCAGCTGATGGAATGCGTCTTGGTGTCGCTGCAGATGGCCCGGGCAGTCGTGTAGTCACCTCGCCTCCTTGAGATCAATCGCTAATGCTAGCGTGGTCAAATCTGCCTCTGAAAAAGAAATATGCGTTCATTCAGAAACGGCTGCTTTGAATAACCACGTTGGCCAGAAAATATGGTTTATGGCCCTGGTATTTTTTTAACATTATTCTGAAAATTGGTGCAGACTTGGACGAAATTAATATCTGTTTTTGTTATATGAACTGGGAACGTTCTTTGGATTAAAGAATTGAAATTCCGGCAGGGTACAACGTAGGTAAACAAATATGTTTGTGATATGTCGATATTTATCTAAGTTAGCGAACATATGTCAAACATGCAAATGCTAGGGATCTTCTTTTACATAAAAACCATCAACTCAATTAAACCTTGTTCGGTTAACGGATACTTTGAAATTTGCGAGTCTGTAACAATGATGGTTGTTTTTACTGAAAAACGACCATCAAATTTTGCATCAACTATCGTAGATATTCACGTGAACTACCGTTACAAGTCTAAGTCTTAAGTCTAAGTGAATAGATTTTTTTCTTATAAATGTAACGTTACTGCTTGCAATCGGTAAGCTCATCTTCGTTATTTTTCAAATTGAATGTTGGTAAAATAACGCTGACTTGTTCCCCTCTCCCTAGATAAAAATCTAATTGTGTTAAAATGTTGTCTAAAATGGCTGCCCTGCTTTTGCCCAGTCAGTGTAGGTGCTTTGACTGGTCGGTGGATTCTTTTTCCCTGATTGATTCTTCTTGATTCCATAGTCACAGGTTCATTGCATTTTTTGTGATGCATCGCTGAACGTTTATAATACTAGCCATATTGGCCTCCCAAACATCACTTGGTCTACTTTTACTTGTCTCTATTAAAATACCTAGGATAAAAGTGATTGCTCTACTCATACTCTTTACATCAGTGGTTCCCAACATTTATGGGTCCATGGCCCACCTAGATACCCAACTCAGATGATATATAATTCTTATTATTCAAAAACTGAACTCCTTTTCATGTGGAGGAAGCTTAAAAACTACTAACTTGGTCTAAACAAGGCTACAAAGAACATGGCATCCATGAAAGAGAAAAGAACGAAAGAACATTTGAAGAACTGAAGAAGAAATTATAAAGAAATTGTTATATCATAAGGTACATACGTAATTATACAAATACATACCTAAATGCACACAAATAATTTTATGTATATATGCTGTATGTGCACCGGTTGTTTTAAATCGCACACACACTGGTACTCACGCAGATAATAGACAAAAATTCACTGTTAATAACACATTCTTGAATTGCTCCCTACCTAAATTCCCCACGTGTAGGGCATACATGGCAATTTGTTGAAACTTACGCATTTTAAAAACAAACCAAACCAAAAACAAAACAAAACAAAAAAAAAACAAAACAAGCTACTGACACAACTTCAAACGTGTGTAACTTCAAAAATAAATTCCTTTTTTGTTAGAAACCGCGTGTTTCCTCGTCATTATCTGCCTCAAATAACTTTTTTGGCGCAGGTGAACCAATTGTTTATTTTAACCCCGAAGTCCCACGCCACCATAATCTATTGTCCATGGCATTAATATCCAGTAAAAAGGTCAGGTAACATGTTTTTATTCGATTTTCTTGTTTGCTTAATAACGACTTCGTTATTAGGGCGTCGTATGATTGATTTTTCTTGTTATGAGCAATTCTATGACGTCACCGACAATTTATGTTGGCAATTTTACAATACCTCTAACAGTATTACGATTGTGGATAAATTGTTTTTTTAATCCTACGTAAATATCATTTTCATGAAGCAGTTGGATTATACTAGTTAGACTGAAAGTTGAAAGATTCAATGTTATGAACGTCTCTGTTACATTATGTGATCCATTCATGCTGATGGATTCGATATTAAGAAGGAAGACAGGGACTCCGGATCTGACATGTTTTATTCATGCTCGGTCATACAGGAAGTGGAGAAACCAAGGGCAGATTATTAGCCCTTGTCTTAAGGGATCATGCTAAGGGGTTGGCTAAATTGAGTCCTTTAATGTAGATGCGCATTCTGAGATGAATTGTCTTAGTGACACTTTATTAGAATTTTATTCCAATATAGAAAAAAATTAAAGCAAAGATTAGTGCGGTGATTAGGCGCACCAGAGATGAGTATTTTTATTCAGTGTGCAAATAATTTATTTACAAATGAATTTAAATTGGAAATGGAAGATGAGTATATTGGTTTACTCAAAATGTCTTTTGAGTGCCGTGCCTAATGAAAATTAAGCTGGGTAAAAAGATAGTACGCATATATGAAATTATAACTTGCAAACGATAAAATCAGAAATGCCCTTAGAAATGTAGAATGAAAGTTCTCTAGCAGTTGTGAAATTTAGAGCAGTTGTGGTTATTGTGGGAATGGAAAGTATTATCATTTAGTATGGAATTCAAACAAACCGCAGTTAATAAATATATAATCAACAAAACATGTTACAGAAGGATAAAAACAAGAAACGAAATTGAAGTTAGGAACAGTTCAATACAATCTTCAGTCTCTGCCATCAAAATACTTATATCTGTATATATCCTTGTATCTATCGGAGCGAGAAAAATCTGTGTTGCCGCTCCAAAAGTCAAATGGAAAAGAGAAAGAGCCTTTTAAATATCCCACCACCAGATCGAAGAAGATTTTCTTATAAAATCTGATTTGTTATGTATGTTTCTAAATGTCGTGGCCAATGCACCGTGCGACCACTTTTTTGTCAGTCTGTGAATATTATGGTCTGTAAATACTATGAATTCACGTCATTGTAAAATATAACGGTAATGTCTGATAGATATGTAGATGGCGAGATTGGTGAGATATTCACGTACTTCCTTTGATAAGAAGGATGCACCCTTATCCGAATGGATGTAGGATGGCATGCCAAATACTATGAATATTTGACTTAGACCCTGTATTACAGAGTCTGAATTAGTGCTTGTACATGCGAAAGCAAAAGGGAAACGTGAGTACTCATCTATAACCGTTAATAGGTAACGGTTTTTCGAAGTTGAAGGAAGGGGCCCCTTAAAGTCAATGCTGAGTCGTTCCATTGGTTGTGTAGCTTTGACTAGGCGTCCAGCTTCTGGTGTATAGAAGCGTGGTTTCCATCTGGCACACACTGCACATGCTGCACACACTCTCTTAACCTCTTCAATAGAGTACGGAAGATTCCTTACTTTAACAAACTGAGCTAACCTGGTTATACCCGGATGACAAAGATGTTCGTGTATTTCATGCAATCTTCCCATGTTGTCGAGTGCATTGCACTGGACACGCGAGAGCGTATCGGCTGGAATATTGTTTTTCCTTGGTCGGTACATGATATCGTACTCGTAACACCCCAATTCCATTCTCCATCTTTCGATCTTGCTGTTCTTGATCTTTCCATGCCTTCTTGCATCAAACATGAAATTCACAGCTTGTTGATCTGTGACTATCACAAAACGTCGTGCTGATAGATAATGTGACCACTTTTTAACTGCCTCTACTATTGCACAAGCCTCCTTTTCTACGGAAGAGTGTTTTCGTTCTGTAGTCGTAAGTGTGCGTGAAAAGAATGCTACTGGACGGTTTGCTTGATTGAGAGTGGCTGCAATAGCAGTATCAGAGGCATCGGTTTCTACTACAAGAGGTATCTTTTCGTCGACTGAGTGCAATAAGGCCTTTTCAATTTCCTCCTTGAAGATTTCAAATGTTTTTATCGATTCTGGATCAAGGGGGAATGAATTAGCTGTTATCAAGGGTCTAATCTTATCAGAGAATTTGGGTATCCACTGGGAGTAGTAAGAGAATAATCCAAGCACTCGACGCAGAGAGGTTTTGTTCTGAGGAATAGGTAACTCTCTTAATGGCCGTAGACGTTCTGCATCAGGTCTAAGTAAGCCCTGTGATATACTATAGCCGAGAAAATCAATGGATGTTTTAGAGAACACGGACTTCTCTTCATTGAGAGTGAGGTTATACTGGGTAATAATCTTTTTTAATTTTTCTAAGTTCTCATCATGGTCTTGCTGATTTTTCCCGACTACGACAATGTTGTCTACATAGGCATACACTCCCGTTAGATTATTTTCCTTAATAATCTTGTCTATTATCCTTTGGAAACATGCAACACCATTGGTCACTCCAAAAGGAATTCTACAAAATTGGTAAAGTTTACCGTTAGCTTCAAATGCTGTATAAGGCTTATCTTCTTCTTTTATTGGTATCTGGTGATATGCACTCTTCAGATCCAATGAGCTATAAACTTTAAATTTTGATATTTCCTGGGCTAAGTCATCCATTCTTGGTAATGGATAAGCATCCAATCTAGTAAATCTGTTAATTGTTCTACTATAATCGACTACTAGTCTCTTTCTTTGACGTTCATTTGTTACTATTAAAACCTGAGCCCTCCAAGGGGAAGTACTTTCCTGAATTACACCCTCTCTGATCATTTTCTCAATCTCAGTCTGTATGAAACGTCTGTCACCCTCTCCACACCTTTTAGATTTAGTTGTAATAGGTTTACAGTCTGGATCAATGTTGGAAAATAAAGATGGTGTGTCCACTAATGCCGAGGGCACACTACAGGAGATAGGATGAGAGATTTCAAGATCTTTCTTAGAGCCACCGAATGCAAAAGATATAGTGGAATGTTGTGACATGAAATCTTGGCCAAGAATAATATCAGAGCAGAGGTTGGGTAGAACTGAAAGTTTTACATTTGGATACCACTCACCCAGAAGGTTCAAATCCACCGTACACTGTCCTTTGATAGAAGCTTTAAGTGATGATGACGCCATGGACACGTTACCAGTAGCAGGTTTTATTTGTATTTTGTGTTTCCTCGCATAACTGAGGGAGATAAAGGATCCTGAGCTCCCCGTATCCATTAGCGCCGTACCGGCGCCATTTTTCCCGACCAATACGTATAATGCAGCCTGTTTTAGGGATCCTAAGGAGGCAGACGTAGTGTTGGATATCAACATTGTCGCGAGTCTGTGAGAGCATGTTGCAGCAGATGTCGTATTTGGGTTCGAACGGCACATTTTTGAGAAATGGCCTTCTTTTTTACATTTAAAACAGGTAGCGTTTCTTGCTGCACACACACTTCTGTTATGACGAGGTCCTCCACAAAAAAAAACACGTATACTTGGTGTTAGCCGAAGCTGCACAACAAGCATTAATGGGGACCGTTGACTGGACACCGGTACAGTTATTTTCCTGAGAAACTGCACCCACAATTGGTGTTTGAGTGTATGTATATGCTTCTGAATTTTTCTGAGCTGCATGGAGCGCTCTAGCTTGGTCGATAGCTATATTTAAATGCAGTGTTTTGTTTTCAAGTAGCCGTTGTCGAATAACGTTTGAACGTAACCCTGTGATGAATGCATCTCTGACACAGTCGTCTCGGTTTTGAATCGCATCAACTGGTTTAAAGTTACATTCTTTCGCTAGTAACTGTAGTCTTTGCACATATTCATCAATATTTTCCTCCTCTTTTTGGCCGCAAGTGGCAAGTAAATGCCGGGCGAAAACTTCGTTCGGGGGTTTTATGTACAGTTCTTTCAGACGGTTAACTGCACTATCAAACGTATCACATTCAGCAATGTATTCGTATACCTCAGAAGAAATACAGTTTATCAGTGTATCGAGTTTATCCAAATCAGTATGGATGTTAGGGTCAATAATTTTACGTAGGAACGACGAGAAACTTCGAAGCCAGTGATTAAAGTGCTTACTTGAGGATGTTGTATTAGGAGGGGTGCCCAAACGTTCCGGCTTCAAGTATTTATCCATACTGTTGAATATGTTTTGTTGATTAAATTGAAATGAGTTGACAAGACTGGTTTTCCTTAACAAGGATTTAATCAACAAAACATTTCCTGACTAAGCAATTCGTCAACTGACGAATGCAAGTAAGGGAAGTAATTACACTAACAAAATGCCAAGGGCAGATAAGTATAGTACAATTGCCATCTTGTACTCCTTGATTTTCATTAATCTCTTATCCTTTTTTTCGACATACCCTGTACGTTGTTTTTACTCTCACTTGCTTGGGTGGAATGATTATAAAAAAAATCAATGAACCTTAGAAAAGACTGACCTGCGAAATGGCATCCTGGTGAATTCGAATAACCTGAAAGGAGTGATGATAGCTGTCTTGGGTATGTCGCTTTCTTCCATAGGCATTTAGTTGTTCGCCTTCAATAAATCAAGAAATGCGCTTAGTTTGCATTCCCACAGCAAAATTGTACATGGAGAAGGGTGGCAATCTCAGTCTATTTAGTCATCAAAGATCGCCATATGAACGCAAAACAGTAAAATCAAGTGGTTGAAATTTTGGTCACATCTTTTGGTAGCTTATTCATCCATAGTCAACGCCAAAATATTCTAAATTTTGATATTCTATCAACTTCTAAAACTTATGTATCGAAAAATGAGTGGTGGTACTTAACATTCAGACACCTGGTCAGCCAGTATACGTAGGCTACTACCAGACAAAAAACAGATTTACTAAGGAAATAATTCCTCCTTTCTAAAGGTTCTAGCGAAAGGACAATTCCACCTGATGTATATTTGGTGATTTTGGGTTGTTGAACGCAGTAACATTACCGAATCGATATCTTTTCTTCATAAGGAATTTTAATACCAACTTACTAAACTCAAACATTTTATCCAAGTATGACTTGGTAAGAACTTATTATCGGATAACAATCGCAGAAGAGGATATTCACTATAACAATAAAATGATGTTATGGTGCGATCAGTGACGTGTAGAGGTTTGGTTATGCCTTTGGCTAACGATTATATGCCCCAAGACTCAAGTAGTGGATCCTTTAGGGCACAGGTACTGAGAAATGTGAAAAAGGAAGGCATTTTAAATATGTAACAACAGATTAAACATTAAATAAACAGTAAACACTTCATTCAAATTAAATATAAGCTAAATATATTTCACCTTTTAATTGGATGCCCTCCGCCAAGTCATAACGCTCGACTCTGTATTCCAAATGTAAGAAAGAAGTTTCACTCAGACAAGTTTTCCCAAGTACTGCCACTTTGTGACAGAGCCCCAACTGTGTGGTTGCTTTGTAGGGAATCCCGATTATATTTATAAAATTAGCCTTGTACCACACACAACCGAAGTTCCCACAATTTAAAATTATCAGAAGGTTGAAAGAATAAAACTGAACTTTAAATTTGATGCAACACATATATTGATTTAACTACGTATCTTTAACACAATTCTGATACAGTTATCTCTTTTGAACTTTTCTGTTTTGTGAAGTATTTTACTGAATAGCTTTTTTAGGTACCTCCACAAAAACAGCATAGTCAGAAGGGAAAAGGTCCCAAACTAAATAAAACAAAGTTCTATCAGCAAAAAGTTTATATTACCATTAAGAGGATAGAACAAAGCTTTTTAAAAAATATTTAAAAATTTTTTTTCAATTATTTCTAACACGTTCGAAATTAATCAATAATATTGATAATATTTGTGTTTCTTGAATTCTTTCTGTTTGATTCACATGTAAATATATTGAATCTATTGTTCAAATTAAACTGACATTTCGTTGTAGATTGAAATAGTTAAATCAAAAGTGAAAGTTAGTATCATCCAAAGAAAAGACAATTCCAAAGACAATTCTTAATCTTAAATATGGTATCAGAAGTTAAGAAAAATATTAATTTTATAAAATAAAATGACAAATCAGAATATAAATATGGTATTAAAAGTGAAAGAAAGTATTAATTCAAAGTAAAAAAAATACTGACAAATAAAAGAAATATATGGTATTGTTGTGGATGATTATGTGTGCAATTTGAATTTCGTTAAATATAAAGTGATTACGGCTGTGCGTGTTTCTTCAAAGCAATCTTCCACAATCATAAAATTTTAGATTAATTTTCAGACACAAAAATGAACACAAATATGTAAGACTTGTTGAGTTGATCAATAACAGATTTAATAAATCAACAGTTCAATAACAAGCATTTTCAGTAGTAAGCAAATATTAGAATTATGGAAAGTATTAACTCGACGATCAGAAGTTAGATGACAGTGTTTATGTGATCAAACACATATACAGTTAAGGGGAGATAACGTTATATTACTAATATCTTAATATTTCATTAATATTAATATTTTTCAAGCCAAAACAGAATCCTGTTTAATAAGTCCCTCATCGGCTAGATTATAGTGGAAATGAAAATTACAAGCCAAAATAATAATTTTCTTATTTGTCAATATC
Organism: Ascarosepion bandense; assembly: GCA_037127315.1. Taxonomy (NCBI): domain Eukaryota; kingdom Metazoa; phylum Mollusca; class Cephalopoda; order Sepiida; family Sepiidae; genus Ascarosepion; species Ascarosepion bandense. The sequence goes on from JBBBDQ010002488.1 coordinate 265,451, forward strand.
ACTTTTCATTGAATTTTCATTCAATTTTACTTCAGACATCATATTTATTTACAGATTTGCCACTATATCTGTTCTTTAAATTAATATTGTTTTTTTTACATCTGAAGCGATAATTCCATTGAGTAAACCTGTAGAGAAATATCAATATATTTCTAACGCGAAGTGCAACACATTTACATGGGAATCAAACAGGAGAATTCAGCAAACCCGAATGGCTGTTTTTATAATACACAACACTTAACTAATATACAGTTAAGGGGAGGAACTTCATATTGCACTTTTCTGATCAGTCAGTCAGTTAAGTTCCATACGTGATACACGCTTGGGCGATTATGTCTCGAAAGAGACATGACTGACTGGGCAGAAGATTATCCCGCAGTAGGTTGCCATTGCTTTCTGCGGTAGACTGGTTGCCGACCAAGGCTATAGAACCCAATCTGTCCTGTTATTTAACCTATATAACTGGTAGGAATAGACGGATTAATACCCAAGGGTATTTGCGCGTAAGTGAATGCAATGAATTCGGCTGGAATTCGAACTCGGCTCCCCGATTTCTCGTTCCGAGCCGATACTGTGGAAGCTTTGAGCGAAATATCTATTTTTATTATGAAGAGCAATATATTTGCATAGGAAACGCATAGAAAGAATTCAAGAAACATGAATGTTTTCAATATGTTTGTTTATTATCAACTTTTATATATAAGACGAAAATTGGCCAGTATACAGTGTTAAGGAGAGATACCTTCTCATCATAGTCAATATCTTAAAATTTCATTAATATTAAATATCTATCTTTCTTTAAAAAGTAAAAGAATTCAATTACTTTGTCAAATACCTCCTGTTACAAGTCCCATATCAAAGCTACATCATGCTTAATAATTCCACTATTGGTTAGATTATAGTGGAAATATTTAGTATGATTCCATATAATGAAAGCCTCATATCAAAACAATTTTGTGTTCTTATTTGACAATATTCTTCTAAATAATATTCTCTTTTACTTTTGAATGATATATTTATTTTTTTATTTTTCAATATCTGTTTCCTTTGAATTAGTATTTTATTTACTTTTGACACCATATTTGATTGTGGGAGCTAACAGAAAAATATCAATGCTTTTTAACACATTTGTATATGAACACAATATAATTCAACAAACACGAATATTACCAATATAACTATCAGGTTCATTCATGGAACGCACGAAAATTGTCCATTATAGAATTAAGGGGAAGTAACTTCATATAACTAATATTTTACTATTTCATTAATATGAAATGCCTATCTTCTTTAAAAGAATAAAATTACTTTTTCAACATCCTTTTGCTATGACTGGTCTCAATATCTAAAGTGCATCCTTTTTAATAATTCTAACATAGGAGCGATTATAGTGGAAATATTTAGTATGACTCCACACAAATAAAGTGTGATACCAAAACAGACTCATTGTCAGTATCATTTTTCTTTGAATTAATATTCAATTTTACTTCTGGTATCATGTTTAATTTCTGATTTTCAATATATCTGTTCTTTGAATTAATATTTTATTTACATCCGATGCAATATTTCATTGAGTGAGTCTATAGAGAAATATCAATATATTTCTAACATGAGGTGCAACACATTTGTATGGGAATCAAACAGGAAAAATTCAGTAGACTTTTACATTATCAATATGACTGTTTATTAACATCTTACATGTAATAAACGAAAATTAGCCAATATACAGTTAAGAGATAAGTAACTTCACATAGCTAATATCTTCATATTTCATGCATTTTGAAATGTCTGTTACTATGACTAGTGCCAAGCACAAGCGGCATTAACTAGAATTCGAACTGGGCTCCACGATTTCTCGTTCCAAGCCAATATCCACTGCACCTCAACACACAGAAAAGAATAAAATTACTTTCGCAAATACCTTTTACTTTGACTGGTCCCATATACAATGTGCATCCTTTAATTCCAACTTCAATTAGATTAGTGGAAATATTTAGTATGACTCCACATAATGAAAGTGTCATACCAAAACATAATTTTCTGATTTGTTAATGTCCTTTTTTTAAAAAATTAATATTTTATTTATTACTGAAACGATATTTTATTGTGTAAGCTTACAAAGAAATATCAATGTATTTTTAACATGAGGTGCAATGTATTTGCATGTGATTCAAACATGAAGAATTCAGCAAACTCTAATATTATCAATATGACTATATTAGCAAATTTATATAGTACATGAAATATGACCAAGGGAAAGTAATTTTCCATAGCTAATAATTGTTTCATTAACATCAAATGTGTGTCTTATCTTTAAAAAAAAAAGATTATCTTTTCAAATGCTTTTGCTATAAGTAGCCACATATGCAAGTTGTATATTTTTTTAAATAATTTCAATATCAGTTAGATTACAGTGGAAATATCTAATATGGCTGAATGAAAATTTCATACCAAAACATATTTATTTTCTTATTTTTCAATATCCCTTTTCTCTCAGTTAATACTTCCATTTACTTCTGAGGCTATTTATTTTATTTTATTTTTAAAGTAAGAAAAATATATTTAAAAAATAAGTAAAATAAAATATTAATTCAAAGTAAAGATTCTTTGAGTTAATAATTTATTTTACTTATGATACTATATAATTTTCTTATTTGTCAATGTCTCATCTTTGATTTAATACCTTTCTTTCACTTCTGTACTATTTTTTTCTTTTTTGACAGTATCTGTATTTTTTAAAATTAATGATTTTGACATCTGATACCATAGTTATTTTCTGATTTTACACTATCAGTTTACATTGAATTAATATTTTATTCACTTCTGATACCATATTTAATTGAGTAAACTTACTGAGAAATATGAGTGTAAATGTAACAGGAGGTAAGCCATATTTTTATGGGAATCAAATCTTTTCTTTGAATTTATATAATTTTTATGGGAATCAAAAATTTTCTTTGAATTTATATAATTTTTATTTTCTGATACAATATATTATTGTGTGAGCCTACAGAGAAATATTAATGTATTTTTAGCACTACGTGAAACACTTTTGTAAACATGAAGTATTCAGCAAACTCAAATATTACCAGTCTGGCTGTTTAAGCATCTTTTCATATCATACACAAAAATTAACCAATATACAGTTAAGGGGAGGTAACTTTACATAACTAACGTCTTCATATTTCATTTCTGTCTTTATTTAAAAAATCAAAATTAAATTTCATTTTTTTATAAACGTTTTACCTCAAGCAAGGCAGTACTGCAACTGGTGCGCAGGTTGTTACATAAGAGGAGAGTGAAGAGAAAGAGGAACAGGTCACAGGGGAGATGTCAGAGAATGGATAAGGGAAGCATGTGTGAAGAGAGCTGTGTGAGCATAGAGCAGAAAGAGAGAACAAGATACAGTCAGTCAAGGAGATAAGAGATGGAAATTGACGTTGCATTTCTTAGAGATTGTAGCTGTCAGGAAAGCAAGTATATGGAAGGGAGTTCCACTGGCGGGAAGTGTGAGAAAATATTCTAATAGAGTAGAAGTTGCAGTTACATTTGATTGTTTTCACTGTTAAAGAGTGGGACCTAGTTGCCAATCTAGTAGCTTGAGTGCAGAGGGGGCACCAGAGAGCTAAGCTTATTGAAGCAGAAGCTGTGAAAATGTTTGTAGAAAAGACAGCAGATTTTCCTTTGGATTTTGTCGAGATCCCTGAGATGAATAGCAAGGGAGCCTGTCCAGATATGGCAGCAGTATTCAATGCATGAGCAGATGGTAGATTTGTTTGTATATGTGCAAGATGGATTCAGACGAGAAAAACTTCCTGGACCGACACAGTAACCCAACCTTCCTAGCAGTAGATTTAGCTATTGATAGTCATTCTACTTGAGGTTAGCTGCGAGAGTAAGACCGAGGAGGCACAGTGTATTTCTTTCAGGGATGTTAGCCTGATTCTTGCTGATGGGGGCAGTAGGAGCAATTGTCTATGGTTGTTAAAAGATTGCAGCTTCATTTTGGAAGCATTAAAATTTACACATTATTTCTTTTCCAAGTCCACCACAGATTGGAGGTTCTTTTCAATGTCTTTTAAATACCTTTTCCCATGTCTGGCTCAAAACCCAGACTGCATCTTTTTTAACAATTTCAACATCAATTATAGTGGAAATATCTAGTATGACATCACATATTAAAAGGTTATGCCAAAATGTATTTATTTTCTTGTTTGTTAATATTTGTTTTCTTTGAATTAACATTCACTTTTAATTCTGAGACCATGTAATTTTCTTCATTTCAATATCGCATTTTTTTAATTAATACTTTCTTTCACTTCTGATCTTATATTTATTGTCACCCTACAGAAAAATATGTTTATTTTTAAGAACAGTTCCAGTACATTTTTATGTAAACCAAACAGGTAAAATTCAAGAAACAAAAATGTTACTAATATGACTGTGTATTTGCAATGTGCATATAATGCACAAATATTGGCAATATACAGTTAATAACTTCACATTACTAATATCCTAATATATCATTAATACCAAACATCTATCTTTGTTTAAAAAAATAAGAAAATAAAATTATATTTTAAAATGCTTTTAACTCTGGCTAGTGCCAAGCACAAGTGGTATAATTTTTAATAATTCCAACAAAGGTTAGAGTGAACATAATGATGCCACATAATGAAAGTGACATACCAAAACATAATTATTTTCTTAGTTGTTAATATCTCTTAACTTTAAACTAATATTCACTTTTAATTCTGATATCATATTTTTCTTATTTTCCAGTATCTTTTTTGTTTGAATTAATATTTTTTTACTTGCTAATATGTCTTATTTGAATTGATATTTAGTTTACTTCTGATATCATATTTATTTTCTGATTTGTCAATATCTCTTCTTTTTCTTCTGATATATTTATTTTCTCATTTGCCAAAATAGTTAACCTTCACTTGTTATATACTTATTTTCTTATTTGCCAATATCTCTTTGCTTTGAATTAACTATTTAATTCTGATTATTCATTTTCTTAATTGCCAATACCTACATTGTTTGAATTACCATACACTTTTACTTCTGATATATTTATTATTTTCTTATTTGCCAATATGTCTTTTTTAAATATTTTATTTACTTTTGATGCATTTTTTTGTTTTTTTTTTTGGTTGAGGCTACAGTTAAATGTCAATGTATTTTTAACACTAAGTGCAACACATTTGCATGGGAACCAAACTGGAAGAATTCAACAAACATGAATGTTACCAATTACTGTTAGCAACTTTCATATAATTGTTCAGTACTAAACAGTAGTGTCAGTATAATTTTAAAGGAAGGTAACTTCTACATAATTAATATCTTAATATTTTGTTATATCAAACATTGGTCTTTTAAAAAAAATAAAAATAAAATAATTTATTCAAAGGCCTTTTGCTATGACTGGACCCAAACTCAAACTGCAGCCCCCACTCATATTCAATACTTAAGATTTAAACTGAATTTTTAAAAATTAAAAAAAGTTTTCTCGAAGTTTTAATTTTAGCTTAATTGAAAGCTAAATAACTACATTTACAGTAAACAAAATACTCTGGTGTATTTGAAACAGAAATTATATTGATTGAAATTTAAAATTTTAAAATTAAATTTTCAGTTTTTCAGCCAGTTTTGAGCGATTGACACATTTGTAATCAAATCTTGCAAAAATGAAATATACATCTGTGATACGTAATTTTTTGAAAACTAGCAAATTTAAAGTTAAATTTATCTGATTTGAAACAAATATTACCTATTTATATCATGAACTTTAGAATAAAAGTATTTCTTAGTCATGGAGCTCTAATCTTTCTGACCATTGAAGTAGGTGATGACAGCCGGTCATCAATCATTTCACACATCTGGGAAAGTATGGTTGTCCAGAATTGATATAAATTTATGAAACCTAAGTGAATGTTTCGTAAAGAGAATAACTCTTGAAACACGTGACCTTATAACTTCCCATAATTAAAAAAAAATTATTTAAAAAATCTTCATGCTAAATGATTTTCAATTTGTAAATATAGTCTTTACTTAATAAATTAATAACTGAAGACACTGACTGAAAAAAAAAAGATGTTTGAAACTTTATAAATCAGCGTCATAATTAGCAAAGAAAAAATGAAAACATTTCTTATAAATATTCATTATTCATCAAATTTAACTAATAAAACAAGATTTGTGATCAGTATTGAATTTCTAACAATTTCATGAAAATAATTGGAGGAGGGGGCACAAAAAATATATTTTTACCAAGATTTTCTAAAAATAATAATTGCATAAATAACTTAATTCATTTGGAAATAAATCTTGAAAGTTTCATTAAAATTAGACAATTATTTCCAAATTAATGTATCTTTCAAGAAAAAAAAAATAGTTGCGTAATATTACATTTGCCATAGTAGTAAACTCTATTAAGCATTGGGTGAATCGCTGATGAGAAAAAAAAGTTTTTAACCAAAATTTCGAACGTGTTCAAAAGGATTAAAATTTTTTAAAAAGTAATGAAAAGACTGATAATTCCTCTTAATAAACAAACATTTTGATAGAAACACTTTCTTTTTATTAAGTTTGGGCAGTTTTAGCATCATGCTATGCTGTTTTTTTTTTTCAGTGAATGAGTGGAGGTATCTATTTTTAATAATCTAAACATCGGTGATTGTGGCAATATGGATATCGGCTCGAAATGAGAAATCGGAAGGCCAAGTTTGAATTCCAGTTGAATTTGTTGCATTCCTTTACGCATAAATACCCTTGAAAAAAGTATGACTCCATCTCTTTTCCCTCTAGATATGGGCTGAATACCAGGAAAGATTTGTTGAAGAAAGAAATCGCAAAGTACTGCGGGAAAATCTTCTGCCTAGTCAGTCAGGTTTCGAAAGAGACATGATCACTCAAGCGTACATCACGTATGTCATTTAACTGACTGAAGAGATGTGCCGCCGGCCTCTTATTGGCCTTTTTCATTCGATATGAAAGTTGGTGAAGCGTGTCTGGCCAAGACCTCCTATATATTAACCATAGCGACGGCCTCGGTCTGGCACACCGTGAGAGACCGATTTTTTGATGCTGGCAAAGATAGACAATTTTTAGCCCAGTCCAGTATATCAGTCGTAATATTGGGCCACACGAATCTCTGTGTGAGCAACTTAATACCTTACACTAGTATGAGAGCATGGCATGAAAGTGTTGGAAAATAGTTTTACGTAATGTGACAAAATATAAAGTCTTGGATTCTGATGACTAGTATCACACAAGATCATTTTGTTAGTGATGGTAATTTAGTCAACTGGAGTGATGTCCCTTGCATAGCTAATCCCATGGTTTCGTCTGATTCTTGCTCCTTTTCAAGAATATCAAAATCGATAAAAGCTTTATTTAAATGAAGTAATGTTGTAAACAATGTATATACAACAGTGTTATCATGAATTTGTTTAATTGCGAAATAAAATCAAGTTGACGCAATTCTCTCGGTGAGTATTTGCCCGAAGTAGAATTTAGTTAAAGGTTTGTGATGAGCTAAACTCACAAAGATTCTGCCTTAAAACTTTCACAGAGCTAAAAATATAACTAAAAGTTCTTTAGAAAAAGTTCTGTAATTCATTTGATCTGAACTCATTTTAGAATAAAAAGATGAAAAAGATTGAGAGATATTATCACTTCAGTCAGTGCAATCATGTTTCTTTTGAGACATGACTGACTAGGCAGATTTTCCCGCAGTAGGTTGCCATTTCTTTCTGCGGTAGACTGACTGCCACAACTCACAGCTAGATGGAGATGATAGATAAAATACCCTTTTCCGAGTAAATTTGTGCGTAAGTGAATGCAACGAATTTAACTGGAATTTAAATACGGCTCTCCAACTTCTCATTTTAAGCCGATATCCATTGCACCACAATTCCATCACTTACTTGGTGTAAAACGACCCCAACTGCTATTGCATTAACATCAGTAGTTAATGTCAATTTCATGTTGTAGCGTAGTATACAATTGAGATACATGCATAAATGGAGCGAACCTCAGGTACCACGGAAAGGAGAAATCACGTAGCTTCTTACGAGATTTACACATCACAACAATAACATCGCCGATAGAATATCTGATCCCGCTTGACAATACAAAGCATGTGGAGACGTGGATTAGATGCTTTGCAGTGCTGACCAGGGTAATGAAAATGAGAAACGAAATGAAGGAGGACAAAACGAGATTACGGATATGTTCCTCGTAACAGCAGGATGTGAAGCAGTAAAGAAAGTTTCGGTAATATCATACCTGAAAAATGTAAAAAGAAATCGTTGAAATAATAAAAAAAAATATTAGACCAAAGAGGAGGAAGGTTAGTCATCGCTGAAAGAACAAAGTTTCTTGTGACGAGACAGCAACCGAAATAGTCTATCATACAATTTTACACCGAAAGAAGGGCCAAGTACTGTAAATTCAAAAAACTTGGCAGTTACACATGATAAAAGGCATGCATGACTCCTTATTTAAATATAAGAAATTGGAAAGACTGCAAGGTATTAATTTGAATTTAGAAACCAGAGGGAAAGAGAGAGATATGTATATCACAAAGAAATACAAAGTTTTGTCCAACTACTGTGGTGAACAGCATGTAAGAGAAGAAACATATCTAATTTGAAAAAAAAAAAATCACTTTCAGGAGGTCTATAAATACAAAAGGAAAGTTGAAGAAATTGAAGTCACACGAATCGCTGCATCAGAATGTTGAAGAAGAATAAAAGTATTTTGTTTGTATGTTAAAGTAGAATTTTATTAACAGAACAGTGTAATATCAATTTGTAGGAGTTAAATGTTCTAAGAGAAATAGTAGCAAGGAGCTAAGTGAATGCAGAGATTGTAGTTGAAAGTAGCAGACTGTGTTTAATAAAGTCTGTGTTCATTTTCCTTTTTTTATAGCCGACGAGAAAGTGAAAAGGAAGGTAAAGTAATAAGGGAAAATTGTACTTATTGTGACGTTAATTTTTAGGAGTCAGTTGAAGTATCTTATTGTTGTTGTCGTCTTCTTCTTTGTTGACTGCGAGAATGGAGAAGAAGAGGTAAAGGAATATAGCACACGAGAAATAGAATGAAAACGAATGTGTGTCGGGACCTTATGTCCGGGTCAGTGGCTTGAAGTTTCTGTTACATTTTGGCGGTGTCGTGGAAATTTCTGTTTCCATCTGACTGATTGATTCGACTTTCTTTTTATAGCTAAAGATTTATCACATCAGCTTCTTAATCTTTCTTTCAGTTTTGCAAATCATTTTCTTTCATTGGTTAGAAAATAAATTTAACATCGGATCGGAAAATTTGGCTTCGTCTTTTTCTTTCAAAATGCGGTCAACCTTTTTCTATTGGTCAAAATTTTAATTTCATACTGGATTGTGAATTTTTGTAAAAGGTGAAGAAGAGAAGAGAGTTACTTTTGATTCCGTGTTCACCACAAGGTTAATACAATAATTACTACCGTTGGGATTATTAAAATGGGCTCGTCTGCCGTTTGGAATTAAAACAGCAAGTCATATTTTTCAGAGAGCTATCAAGATCTTATTAGAAAAATAGAGAACATAATAATATATAAAGATGGTATATGTGTGGGAGCTCACACTAAGGACGATTTAAAGCGTAAAGTAGAACAGGTTCTACGAAGATTAAATTAGACAGGCATGACGATAAACAAAGACAAATACGAGCTAGACTGTGAAAAATTATCCTATCTAGGATATCAAATATCTAGAGAAAGAATACCTTTTTGACAAGAAGTTAACAATCAAAATTGCGAAAGTAGCAAAGCCTACGAACAAGAAGGAATTGGAATCTTTCTTTAGATTAATTAATTTCTACAACAGATATCTTCCTAGATATAGTGAACTCATTGAACCTTTTGCAAAAATGTGTAAAAAATGTAGCATTCACGTGAACACAGAAGCAAAGTAATGCTTTCAAAGCATTAAAAAAGGCTTTGAGAAGTAAGCTGGTAATAAATATCTTCGACCAGAGAAAAGAGGTTTCTTTAACAACTGATGCAAGTATAGCAGCTATTGTATCACAAGAGGGTCACCCAATCATGTATCTTTCCAGAAAATTGTCATTGGCAGAATGTCATTATTCTAATATAGAAAAGGAAGTATTGGTCATACTCAGGAGTATGGAGAGAGCACAGAATTTCTTGTTGGGTAAAAAAAGCCATTGGAATTCCTCATGTGGGTGCATTATTAAGAATAAGATTTCAGAATGAAAATGGAGAGGAACGTGAAAATTCGGATGACAGTTATAAAATAGGTGGAAACAGACGTATTATCCCGCAAAACATTCAGCATAGAAACCCAACAAGACTCGATACTAAGCAAAATACTAGAGCGCATGAGAAAGACTGTGTGGAGTAACTGCACTATAGTGGAATGACCTTTCAAGGAAGCAAGACATATGTTAACGATAGAGAAAGGCATTGTATGTAATGCAGACACAATAGTGTCTTCCCAAATTTTAAGGCAGGAAATAATTAAAAGTATGCACGACGATATACATTGCGGTGTCACAGCGATGCAAAGAAAATTGAGATTGCAATCTTGGTGGTGGGGATATTCTAAAGATATTAAAGAACACATAAGATGCTCCCAATGTACGGAAATTAAAACATTTCAACAAACCAAATTACACACACGGCCTAAAGAGAGGCAGACTTAGACAAGGATCCACATGGACCATGCCCACATTAGAGATATTGCTTAAATTTTATCTTAGTAGACTCGTTCTCAGGCTGGCCAGAAGTAATAAAAGCGAGGGATAGGAAAGTTGCCACTATGAAACAAATATTGAGGACAATATTTGCAAGAAATAGTGTACCTATGACCATTGTCACCAACATCGCACCAGAATTCTGTGATGAAGACTTTGTATTTTGTTCTGTCTTTAGGATGTATACCATATAAAACACCATTGTATCACTCACAATTGAAAGAACTGTCCAAAAATTAAAAATGGAACTGAAGGCGTTTTCACCTTTGTAATGAGAACATAAAAATATATCTCCCAATTTACTTTTAAGTTATCTAATAGTTTCTCATGCGGATAGAAAGTAAAGCCCATCAGCTTTAATGGGCAGGCAGATTAGAGCCGCTAGAGCCTCAATAACCATGTCGTTCACCACAGAAGAGAAAACCTGGTACAAAAAACAAAATAACAAAAAATAAGAAAAAAACCAAAAAAAACAAAACAAAAAAAAAACAAGGTGGCAGAGCCAGAAAGAGCAATGTTTGTCTTGTACTAGAATAAAATAGGCAACCAATATTAGCTCATGCTGATCAATTTAGAACCAGGTTCGAGCCTGAAGATGTAGAAATACAAAACAAAGTAAAAGAAGAGATAGAGGATGGGGAAACAAGAAACAGAACAGGGAGGGAAGTGAAAATGAGACTTAGAAGAGGAAGATGAATTTAGACCAAGATAAAGAGGACTTAAGAAAAACAAACAGAAGAGTGATGCAGAGCATCCAGAATATTCAGAAGCGATAAAATAACTAAGGGCATCAAACCTCTCAGGTTCAGGGAGGCGTGGCATGGTAGGCAAATGAGATACATGCATAAAAAGAGCAAACCTCAGGCACCATGGAAAGGAGAAATCACGTAGCTTCCCACGAGATTTACACATCACAACAGATATTATCATTACGCAAATAACTTAGTTTGGCGTAATTAAATAAAGCCTTTTGTACATTTTTCACTGCTTTGTTCGTCATTTCATTTGATATTTTTGTTCTTTCCTTTCAGTTAAGGATATGAGTTGTGATAAAAGGTCTGAACAATTAGAAATATGATTTCTGCAAAAATTGATAAGTCCGAACTGTCGCAGCGATGTTGGCGTTAGTAAATCAGAAATAGCGTTAACTTTCTCTAAATAAGTGTGACTCTTTCCTGCGAGATAGTACGTCCTAATACAGAATATTGATTGTCGGACTCTAATCAGGTATTTTTTAAAATTAATTCTTAATCTATATTCTATCAGTGAGAATCGTCTTTCTGTTGACAACCGATGTAAAAACACGGAAACTGATTGGCAGGGAGACGATGAGGGTAGGCTTCGAAAAGCCAAAACAATAGTTGCTAGAATTTTAGCGAAAAGATCAAATGTAATGTGGAATGTCTTGCTGGGAACGGAGGAGGAGGCAAAGCAGCTAGTTAGTATGTCTGATCACAAAGAATATCCAGATTCATACGGAATATATGGGCACTAATACAAAAATCACCGTACACGGAGTGTACTTGGACATCACTACAGATAAGACGTTTACTGCAAATTTTTGGTTTGGTAGAAGTCTCCCGAGTACTGAACAAGACAGGTTTGCCGACTGGAGACTTCTGAAACGGAAACAGAAATGAATTTCAAAATATTACCGACATATTTTTGTGCAGAGATAGAAAGATGTGCCCTGCCAATAATCCAGTTACGGCATTGGTAACACCCAAACTTGCAGTACCAAAAGAGGTGGTGGTGGGGACAGAGATGTCCAGCCAGTTCACCAGTGTTTCCAACGAATGAATACAGTCTGTAATCAGCTACCCGTCCTCCTTAGCAGGATGTTCCACCGAAGAAAGTGCTATCGCAAGAAAAGAATAAGCAGCAACTGGAAATATTCATAAAGGACCAGCAGCGACGGCGGAGGGGTGCAAACCAGTTCTTCAGCAAAGGGCAGACTGTTTGTCTTCTCGACTCTGCTCACTGAAAAGGGAGTAAAGAAGAGGATGAAGGTGAAAAATATTGAAGAAAGAAAAGAAACTTGGTCGAAGTAGGGCAGAAAAGACCCTGATAGATACCGATACCCAACCCGCCCCTGCTTCAGCAATAAAAGTACACAAATATAAAATAACAAAGTAAGAAGCCCCTCTTCTTCCTCTAGAGCTCCGTCTATTCCCTACGCCAACTCTTACCAAAAAAAGAAAAAGAATAAAAAAAGAAGCTTTGTCAAGTGAAAAGGTAGGTCCTTGAGAGGGCCCTCTTCTTCTAGAAGTGGGCTCTCTTAAGGCCTCTCTTCAAGTGCACCGCTCTTGATAGGAAGTCAACAGAGAACCCAAGGAACTTCCGAACGCCCCCGGAGTGATTACCCATATAAGAAAATACTGGGGATAACCTAAAAGTATGGGATCACTTGGAGGAAGACTCATTCCCTGAACTCAGGATGGCTCAAATATAGTCTCCTGAAAGAAAGAAACTTGCGCATCACTGTGTCGGGGAGGGTCCCGGTTCTTCTCCATCTCTTTTTTGTATAGAACATTAAAGCTAACATTTCTGACAAATTACGTCTGAGATTGGCACTAGCAGTCTGGGAAAATCTGTCGGGATTCTGACTCCGGTAGATTTCCTTACAGTATGTGTCTAAAAGAACTAACTTGAGAAATGGCAATCAGGCTCGCCAGCTTAAATGCGAGAGGATCGAGAGATCAGAATAATTCTTCCCGCCTTCTTCATGATCTCTTGTCTTTGTCTTGTCCATGTCAATGCGGGGAGGGGAGGTTGATCACGGTCAGTATTGCTGTGAACATTGGTTCGTTTCGGATCCTTGCGGTTTATGTGCCCATCGACGAAGCGTGTCTCCTTTTTCCGTCAATTAGGGCCGTTCCTGGTGAGTGCTTCGCGCTTAGTCTTATTGAAGGACTAGAATGTCCTGGGCCCCAAAATAGACAGGGGACAAGGTGCTATCGGGAGGTCGGGCGATCTTACCTCGGTTGATCTTATCGACGAGTTTGGTGTAGCCGATAGATAACGGGTCGATTACTCTATGCGGAAGATGTGAACGTGGGCACTTAAGTGGCTGTCTACCCAGATAGCTAGTTACCTGGATAGGATCTTACTAATAAGGGTCGATCTAGATTTGCTAGATTGTCTTACGTTTCCCTGGTTAGATTATTCGAGCCATAGACTCGTTTGTGCCCGGATAGCGTTAAGTACTAGGCCTAGAATCGCTGAACACTGCAAACTCAGTCTGTCTTTACAGGACACTCGGGGCTTCCGGCAACAGCTAATTAAACTAGTGCAGTGGGAATTACTGAGAATAGATGGTGGGAGAGTCTTAAGGATAGAATTAAGTCTTTCACCATCGAATATAGCCAACGACTCACCCGAGGTGCTAACAAGGTGAAGACACGTAAGGGAAGTCTGTCCAGGCAAAGGCTGGAAGGGATTCCCTGGAGATAGCGTTTGTTAGACAGGCCTTGGAGCAAGCACTACCAGGGTCAGTTAGTTAGATCCGTCGTGGTGACGATCGATATATTCGGGAGGTCTATACTCAGGAGGGGCGTACGCTGAAGTTGACCAAAGACATGTGCGCAGCAGTAATAAGCCTGATTACTGTGACGACGAGTTTCGCAGCTATTTGGCTGACTTTCATCGGCTTTGGCATGCAACGCTATTTATAAAGACGCTAGTAAATTGGAAAAAAAAGAAGAAAAACTGAGAAAACAGAAAAGCGCAAATTTTCGATAGACTGGAAAATATACTGATGACCAGATGAAGGAAATTCGGGAAAGAAATGATAATTAAAGTTTTGAAAACAGAGAGGCCATCTCGTTTTTGTTAAGACTGAGATAAAGAAGAATAGATAAATATTTTTACGACCAGTAAAAACAAGCGGCCGGCATAGATAATATTTTTATGATCATCGAAAACGAGCACTCAGTTTAGATAAACATTTTTACAGCCTTTGAATACAAGAGCGACCACTGGGTGCAAAATTTGGTTGACTGATAAGAATTAACTTTTGAAAGCAGACAGGTTTCTAAAAGAAAATAGTAATTAAATCTTTCGGCTGTCGAAATTCGGTAAAACGTTTCAAATCAAGGGATTGCCCCTTTTTTTTTGTTACTTGTTGGTAAAAGGGTAAAAAATGATAAATCCCAGATACGAAAACGCCCGCACACAAAGGCACATAAGAAGGATTTTGGACGATAATTAAATTTTGACCGTTTGGGTTAGGCCACATCCCTCGGGTGGTTATGGTGAGAAGTGCCTACACAAAGCAGAAAGGAGACGGGCTTAAGACGGTTGGACATCATGAAAGTCAGAGAGACATTCCGCGCCCCTCGAACAGTAATGGTGAGTGGTGCTTACATAAAGCGGGAAGGAGACGAGTTTGATTAGGTGACCAAAGGAAGAGCCCTAGTTTAAGGGAACGCTAGCATACACAGAGCACGTCATACCCCACCACTGCTGGATGCGGGACTCTATATAAGCTGGATATTTTGAACAGCAAAGGGTGAGAGAACGTAGTCAAGACAGAAACTGGTGCATGCTAGAAGATAGAGGAAGACTGGAGAAGAGAGACGAGGCCACCGCTTCGCCTGATCTGATGTGATTTGTCGCTCTGAAGAAAACTTTCTGACTTAAAAGTCTTGTTCCGAAAGTTTCCTTAAAAACCAAAGACAAGCACTATGTCACGATAACCGGGAAGGGTCGATAGTTATTGTTTGGAGAATATCGATTTGTTTAAGCCATCAGTAATTGTGCTAACACGTTTGTATCCAAAAACTGTATATAAATACTTTTCTTTTATGAAAGTTATTTTTTTCGTGTAACTTTACCCTAACCAGACCAAATGAAGTCATCAATTCCAGTCGACCATTCGAACCAAGCCAGTCTTGCGATCAGTCAACACTTGGGGGCTAGACAAGATTTACACCAAAGCAATCAACTCCACGATCAGCCGAGTGGACCTAGCTTGAGTACCGACTGGCTGCAGAGTGGACGTCATACGCCAACTAAAGCGGCTAGCTGCGAGGATGAAATCACGAAAGGCGATGTCTACGTGGCATTGAAGAGGGTTGGTAGTGGCAAGTCTTTTTTTTTTATTTACCCAATGAATTGTACTTTGTGCTGATTTTGACTGTGGCGTTTAACAGCTGGTTCCGGCAGTATTTCGTCCCCGACCGGATCTCCAGGGATGTGATCACGCTGTTGAAAAAGGGCAAGTGTGTTTGGCAGGACTTAGATATTTCTGCTAAACACAGAGGTAAAGATTTTGGCCAAGCTCCTGACTCAGTGTTTACAGTCAGTTGACAAGATCCTGTTGGAACCCAAGTCGACTTGTGCTATGCTATGTAGTGTCAAACAATTCAGAACACTCTGTATTTGACCCTCACGATCTTAGAGGGTATAGAAAATGACGATCAAGCGACGCAGATCAATCCAAGGCATTCCTCGGTTCATTGACCTTTCTCAATCTCAAAAACTATTGTATCATGAGTTAGTGGAACGGGTCGCGAAGGATCCTCTTTGTGAACGACTAGGCTTGTCGGTGACCGAGTTGCGCTCTTTCTGGTCTTGTGCGCCAAGACCCTGAATTTTCGCTTACCTAGCGATTGATTTGGAATATGCTATCTCTCAATGACGTGGCCTTTAAAGGCAGCTGCGCGGTTTTGCCCGACTGTCATTGGTGTGACCTTGGTTCAGAGGAAACGACTTTCTACTCAGGTGCGTCTTTTTGAAACCATGTCGGCGAGTTGATGGTTCGTATCGCCCCTGAAAAGCTCGTGTCCAACGATCTCTCATACGCGTGTGATAATGTGTCGCCCTCGTATTCTGTGGTGAAATTGGTAGTGTTTATCACATTGCTATCCGTAGCAAGAATGGTGATCTGAATGATGCCGCGAATGGAGAGAATATTGTGCTATGAACGCTATTCTATCTGATCAGATTCTTTAGATATCAGCTCAAGATGAAGATCAGATCTGACAGAATGCGTCTGATATAGACAGATTTCAGGAAAAGGTGCGTAAATGTAGTGAGCCAGCCTTGGTTTCCTTTAAGTCTCCTTTGTCACAACGGGGTGGTTTCCTGTGAACTCTCCTTTGATTGGGATAGACTCTTTGTTTACCTAGTTAATGTGAGTGAATGTTGTTCCTAGCCTGTTCCCGGTGTTCTATTTTGTTATGATCCACGTCGAGATTCCCAAGCTCCCCAATTTGTTTTTACTTCCTTTTTATCTTGACTGGGCCAGTCTTTGATTTTCCCATTCCATTATCTATTTTTTATGATTTTCCTCTCCGTTAGTGAGTGTGCTTGTTGGTTCTACCTATTGACAGAATACAACAGCCATTGTGTATAAAAGAATTTTTATATCATGGGTTTGTTTCCCTTTTTTAGGTCCCCTGTGAATATGTAGTAAACGTAGAATTTGGGTGGTGATGGATGGGTTCTTGCAGTGGATGGACAAAATTGTAATGAGTGACTGGGTCGTGAATCTGATTAGCTAGGTCTAAGATAGATAGTGCTGACCAGTCTCACACCACTCCCGCTTCGGTCGTGTGCCAAAATTATTGTATAATTCACAATAATAAATATTATTCTTCATCACAGCAATATGACGTCGCCTATGGGATCTATAATACTGTTGAACGAACTGGATTTTGTAGAAACGCGGATTCGCTGCCTACACGAGAGCCAAGACATTACGAAAACAAAGTTGCAGGAGAGGAAAACGTGATGACGGATTCTTTTTATTTTCAGCAGGATGAAAGACCTCCGTAATGGCGTATCCCAAAGAATTAGGACTTCTTACGTTTTCAGAATTTTCAGATGTTATAAAAAAATTGCGACAAAAAAAAAAGCCGATTATCGCAAGAGAAGACAATATATCTTGCGAGCAAACAAGAGCCGAACGAAACGCTAATGCGTTACGAAAGGCTTCCAGATTGTGAGTTTGAAAAACTTAGCACGGGAAAAATGAACATAAGAAGACGAGTTGATACAGTTGAGATTAAAAGAAGGTATGTCTGATACTTTGTAAAGTTTATATAAACGCAATTTTGGAACAATTACACTTGAGTAAAATGTTCTTAGGTACATGGGTAGAGTTTCTGCAACTAGTAGAATTTTTTTTACCTTTGTAACCTCTACTTTATGCTTACGAAATTTTATAAAAGTTCGTAAAATTAATTTTTCACCCTAATATTTTTCAGTTAAAAGCAAACCTAAGACATGTAATCATAAAACCTTTTAATTGCTTTTATAAATACATTATGGAAACTTATCTTAAATTCTTTTCGATGAATAATTTTTCACAATTGTTGTCATTATTTAAAAATTAGAATAATTTATTAAAACTTAAATCTTAAGATTCTGTATTTCACTATTTTACATTACATTAAGTAAAAACTAATCATAAATTGGAAAGCTTAGTAAAATTTTGAATAAAAGTCCCAATTTTTGTAAATACGATGTTATAATATCAAAAGACAATAGTGATAACTACAGTAATTTTAAAGCCAAATAATTTTCATAAATTTTTAAGACTGAGTACTTGAAATTATGCATAAAAGGCGCCCACGTTATATTTTTTACGAGTAAAGCTCCTGCAGAAAAACATTAAACAAGACATCAAGCTGTCAACAGATTTAATAAAGTTACAACCGTGTGAAAAATGCATCCCTGCGATATTGTAAATAGTTTTTTTTTTTTTTTTTTTTTTTTTATAAGCGTTTCACCCCGAGCAAGGCATGTCACTGCCACTACTGTGCAGGGGGCTACGTAGAGAGGAGAAAGGCTGGTTATATATAGGACATAACAGAGGGTGGGTGATAGGCGGGTGAGGATACCGAGAATGAGGGTTGGGTAGATGAGAGTGTTGTGAGAATAGTTGGGAGTTAGTGTGATAGGAGGTGTCTATTGACCCTACATTTAAACACCTGGAGATTGTAACTGTCGGGAAAGCAGACTTGTGGAAGGGAGTTCTCAGGATAATTATATTTTAAATCCGCTAATATTCATTAAATAAAGTTTCAGAAAAGTATATTTTATTTTGGAGATTTTTTTTAAAAAGGGAAAATACTTTCTGATGACAGGTGGCTAAAATGGCACTGAAATCAACAATTCAAAAATAAACTCCTTCCAATCTATGTAAATTAGTTTTGAAATATGAAGTATTTTGCTTAGTGGAAATATTAAAACTAAGATAAAATCTTCAGATTTCATTTGAAACCTTAGGTATCGCGAACCTGCGGAGGTACCTAAAAATCAAATGGTATAACGTTTCCTACGGAAGTAGATGCTAGTTGTGATGTCACCCTAATCACAAATTTCTGGGAACGAATGTGCAAACGCAAATTAAAAGGTAAGTTAGTTTAAACTAAGATCGTCCGATGGCTTTTTCAGCAAAATGTTAGGTTATAAAAGTAACCTTTGAAACAGACATATGCTTCGAAATTATTTGCATCACAGGGAAATGTGAAAAAAGTCATGGACTCGTGAGAATAGATGCCATTAAAAGTTGGTACAATAAAAATCGGCAGTGAACTCACAAAGAAATTGAACTGGAAAGTTAAAAGGGTACAAAATAAGCATTCAATTAAAGGAAAATAGTTCCCCGCCACTTACTTTGAATCTCGCAAACTGCCTATTCAGATTCTACCTTTTTAGTTGCTAAACGAAAAATAAATGAAGTAAGGAATTTCAAAGCTTTCCCCTCCAGTGGTAGTGGTTGCACCTCACTTATTGTTTTACGAAATTCGGATGGAGATTTGTGGGAATTACAAAATGGGTGTAAATCCACAAAATATGCTCCGATTTATTCGTATTTCTAATGTTGAAACAGTTATTCACAAGTTGCCGAGAATTAAATATACTTCACCAAAATTGACCTCAAATATAACCAGATACAAACCGATAAAAAAAATTAAAGTTACTGCGATTAATTCCTCCGTTAAGTTCACTGGGATGGAAGCGTATGCATTATGGTTGAAAAACAGGAAGTGCTATTTTTCAGAGCAATTTAAAATAGCTTAACTGGTCATATTAAGAATATGATCATTTATTAAGAGATAAAATGCATCGGTATTTCCAGTGAAGAGTTAAGACAAACGGTTTGTTTAAAAAAAACGGGATGGCCATAAACAAGGATAAATGCATATTAAAATGCGACACCATAGCGTAACTGGAGTACCAGGTTTCTAAATACAAAATTTCAGCACAAATTTGGTATAGGATGTCAGAGTCATCTAACTCACAAATAAAAGAATTGGAATCTTTTTTTAAGGTGAGCTAAAGTTTTATTGTAGATATTTGCTGAAAGTGAATTAATAATAGTTCCTTTTGGGGAATTACATAAAAAGAATAGCGAATTTAATGGACTCAAACTCAATGGCAGTACGTGAAAATTTTGAAGAAAGCATTTATAATAAAAACCATTGTAAATTTTTTCACACTGTAAATGAAAGTGACTTTAAGTACGGATGGAAGTGAACGTGCCATATCAGCGAATTTGTCTCAATATGGTCACCCAATATACCTTTCTACAAGATTAACGTTAAAGATAACTTTTCAAACAATGAAAAGAAGCGATGTCTGTCATATAGAGCATAGACAGAGCTAGGCAGGAAGTTTGTTGAAATCTTGGCATAAACTTTTAGTTTATTTTTAACACCAGAAAGAAGTTACCTAAAGTTACGTCTAGCGTTTTAAGATGAGTCATAAAACTCATGACCTTTGACTTCAACATCGAATATGTGAAAAAAAGTGCTATTTAACATGTGAATGCTCTATCAAGATTAAAATTTAACAACAAACAATTGCAAAGACCGAAAAATAAAATGTTGCACTAAAATGAAACTGATGTATTTCATCTAAATCTTCTTGTATTTGAAGCCTTACAGGATCTAATGTTGAGCAAAATTCCATATAGGATAAAATGAAGCAAATGAATTGATTGTTCTGAGGCAGAGAGACCCTAAAAAGAGAAGTATGTATGCAATGGAGATGTTTTAATACCACCAGAAATTAACAAAAAACGTAAAGTATACACGATCATGTTTATTGTGGAATGACATCAACACAGACGCGATTAAAATTCGAAGTGTGGTGGTCTTGGTATTCCCGTGATGTAAAAACAAATAAATAAAAAGGCCGCAAATGTATGGAAATAAACTTTCGGCAAACTAAGATACATTAATTACCTAAAGAAACTCATGGACCAGCGTTTATATGGATTATGCGTATATTAAACGTAATTTTATTCGACTTCTCTGGGTGGCCTTGAGTGGTTAAGGTTCAGGATAGAAAAGTAAAGCAAATATTACGAGTAATATTTTCCAGAAATGTGGTGCCAAAAAACATTTAATCTGACAATGCATCAGAATTTTGTGATAAACTGTTCGTGGTCCAAACAAATTTGATACTTTTTCCTTTATAAAACACATCCGTATCACATCAGTGACAATTGAACATTTCTGCCATGCTCATTCTGAAACTAATGTTATTGAGAGGTAGCACGTTCCGGATCAATCGCCAAGTAAGCGAGAAGTCAGTGGTGCTGGCGCCCAGGATCAAAAGGATCTTTTTGATCCTGGGTGTCAGCTCTCAATAACTCGCTCGCCGATAAACCCAGCTGCCCACAGAGCGGGTCCAACGCGACCCCTTCCACTAATCCCCTATACAATGTCTTCCTCCCTTGTGAAAGGTTACGCCATCCGTAATAAAAAGAACCTGGTACACGCCTAAAAAATAGATAAGATCTCTTATATATAGTTTATATTTATTACTAATATTACAGTAACTGAGGCACAAAGCCTAAAGGGGGATGGGTAAAGGTTGGTACTCATTTACTATTCTATTTCTCATTTATACCTAGCTAATCACATTCACGACCCACCCACTCATTAATAATTAGCTCATTCATCACAAGAACCCATCCATCACCTCCCAATCTCTTATGTTAGAAATGAATGATTAAAGGGGCGGCATAAAATCTTCTCGTTTCCGGGAAGTGTTGTGAGATATGCGAAGTGAATTTTCCCTATTTTGCATAAAGTCAAACGAATGCGCATAAGTCTGGCGGTACGAGGGAAGATTACTTTTATGTCAGACTGGAAGAAACTATGCAATCTCTTTTATTGCACTCTGGCTCCGTGGGAGATAGATCTCCCAAATCTAGCGACCTGTACTCTCCCAACATTGACTGAGAGAGTGAGGAACTAACAGTTATGTCAAGTAAATTCAACTTAGTAAGCAAATCGTATGAAAAATTTTCTGACATGGTGGTAGGTCTACTACAAACAAATCTTTTTTTTTTTTACGAAGATTTTTGTATTTTCGTTTTAATCAATTTCCGATGTTTTCGTTATACCCTTTTACCTGATTTTCCGTTCTTTTCAGCGAAATGAGCAACGCTCACCATTTTGTTTTTACTTCCATCATATTTATGTTATATATATATATATTCAATTCCTTAAATTATATAAAAGAAGGGCTAACGCTGCTATTCTCCTTTTTAGAGATAGTGGCTGCTATCGGTCTGCCTCGGATCACAAATTTTTACGGATCCCTTTTGTTAATTCACTCCCAAATAAAAAATATTCACTAAAATTTTCCCAGAGTGAGGCTTTTTATTGCTCCTCTAGTTGGGTTGACGTTTGCGATAGCTCCAAATGTGGGCAACTTAAGTGCGCTATTTCAAAGTATGAGTCCTACATTCGCACGATAAACACGCCAAATTTCAAATTTAAAAGAATTAACTCGTACTAAAAATTTAAACTGATTTAATATTTATAATTTCTTACTGCATTAATATTTGCGACAAGTAGCTTTACATTATTTGGGATGAATTAACAGAAAATTTACATAAAGTATGATTTACACTTAGTAAAGGAACAGAATTTCCAGGTGTATTTTGCCACACAAGACAAAAAACATTGAAACCAAATTGAACAGATTCAGCATGAAAATGACTTGATCCCCAACATCAGATTAAGCTTACAGGAAAAATTGATTATGAATATTTTTTAATCTATTCATGTATAAGTTTATAAGATTTTTGTAAATTTTCCTCTTAAGATGCTATATAATAAAAAATTATTTCTACCAAAACCAACGTCATGTGCCAGATACAAAAACTTAAAATTAGCAATACATTAATGAGTGAAAAAACACGAAGCAACCAATATTTGTTTATATTTCTGAGATTAGGTATTGTAATTATTTACATTGTTCGGACTGTTGTCCTCGTCTTTTGTTGCCATATTTACGATGTTTCGATCATTGTACGCCCCAACCTTCTTCTGGAGATTGAAATTTCGAACTGAACTCTTTACTTCGATTACCGAGTCAGACTGTTCTAGTTTCATGAGTCATGCCTTTTCAGATGTCTCAGTTATCTTCATTTAATGAAACTAATTACTTTTTCAGTGGATATATAGATGGATTTTTGTGGGTTTAAAATTTTAGCCTTGTTAAGTTTATAATCCACTATAAAAGCTGTGTGAAAATATATATAAAGATATACAAAAATAACTTATATAAACATTAAATAATTTTGTATTATACAAAAATGATTGTAATTTTCATGTCTGGTGCAAGGTTGGTAAGAAGAGGTTATTATACGTCTTTTACAAAAGAAAAGTTGAATACATGAAAGCAGTAATGAAGATAAGGGTGTATGTAGGAGTAGAGGTATCAAGATGTTCTTGATGTGACTGCTCAGCTAAATGTTCATTTCATTTTGTCTGTCTTTACGAAATGTTCGTTGAAGAAGTAGAGGTACAGATCGCAACAAGGATGAGTAGGTAACACATGCAAGTCACCTGGACTTGGGTCCAGGGGAACGGCTAGAGGCCCTCTAAAGAGGGAGGCAAAATCATGCGCATTTATACATCTTTTGGAGGATAAGTGTGGTTTATTTTCAAATATGTTTTTCTGTTTTCTGGTTAATATATGTATATTTCCTTTTAAATTGTTTTTTTCAATCGCAGGATCTACGCGGAGTAACGTGCAGATAATCAAATATGTCATTCTGTTTGAAGTTGGGGAGGGGGATAAATTCCTGTCCTCTACAGATAAAAGAGTTGGTTGAATCTAATAACTTGTTCACCTCTGCTGTAGGCAGGTAGACTCTTTGAGTCAAGTCACTGGATCGAACCAACACTTTTATCTACTGGGCCACGTGTTCTTGAAGTGTGGGAATTCAGTCACAAATTTAGTTTATTGCAAGTTGATTTGTGTGTGTGTGTGTGTGTGTGTGTGTGTGTGTGTGTGTGTGTGTGTGTGTGTGTGTGTGTGTGTTAGTGTGTATAAAACACAGAAAAAATTATGTACATCTGTCTCATTATTAACTGTTGAATTAATGCTATTTAACCATTGATGCTTTTTTTGAACTAATATCCTTTGTGTGTGTGTGTGTGTGTGTGTGTGTGTGTGTGTGTGTTTTAACAAACTGATTTTTGGTGTTAATACTTTAAGTAACCATAATACTATCTGAGTATCAACAGCTACAAAGGTATTCATCATAGAATTGTTTTAAAAAATCTCCAATATATTTAAAAAAAAACATTTGATTGTTGAAAATACGTGAAGCAGTTCTAAAGTGTGTAAGATTTGTGATTTAAAAGAAGCTGCTTTTGCCTTAGCTAAAGTAGATTTTCCATTTTGAACGATATAAGCCACACATCGATAACTTTTTTCCGGAGGCATCGCAAAATATGTACAAGTTTGCAGATTATGTTTCATCTATAGGACATCTAGGACATTTTAAGAGATCAAGTAGAATTGACTCTTTGGATAAACCAGACAAAGCATCCTGATTTTCAGCAGAGATGATAGTTCCAATCCATTATCTGTTGCCATAACTCAATAACAAGTATTCTCCTTTTAACTGTAATAGGTAAATATAAAGAATCACACACACACACACACACACACACACACACACACACACATACATATATATATATATATATATATATATATACCAGAAATTTGACGTGTCTTTGTGTTTTGGGATTTTTGTCAATAGCACTAGCAACTTATATGGTGTCCTGAGGATTATATCGATACTTTCTCTAACTCGCAACTACGTTCAACAAAATTTCTATATTTTATCAAGAGTTTTCAGCTTTTCACAATTATTGCAATACCTTAAATCAGTCTCCTTCACTTATTCTATTATTTGTTCAGATAAAATATCTTTTCAGGAGAAATATTAGTTTTTCTTCCATTACAACATGAGAATTCTTTAATATTTCAGTGTATTCAATATCTTTGAGTGTTGCAGAGTTGAGGTTGCTAAAGAAATTTAGATACATCAGAAGGTATTTTGTATGTAAGGCATAAAGTCAATATTGAGTAATCAACAACTCTTCATTAATAGCAATCTTTATATACAAATGAATAAAAATATTAATGTTTTTGAAAGGATTAGAAGTTGTGAATCCAAGTTAATGTTGGATAAATATGCTGAAGAATGGATTGAAGTAATACAGTTAAAAATCAAGATTTTCTATTTAATAAAATGTTAAGTGATTTGTTTCACCAAGATCAAATACTTTTGGCTTTTTTCTTTTTATAATCAGAAATAGAGAAAGCATGTACAGCTATTTAGATTGTATTTTGTGTTCGCCGAAAGTGTTTTTTTTTATATAAATTGAAGATTATTTTGTTGCAGGTTTTTGCTATGTATTTTTCGTTGAGAATGAAGTTTGATAATGTGTTGGTTGTTAATCAACTAATAAATTATCATGTTGATTTTCATTGAGTAAGATGCAAAGGGTCGTAGAATAAGTGGTACTTTGTAAGTTCTAATAGAACAAGATTTTAAGTGACTACTCTTCGTTTTCGAAATTCTAACAGAATTTATTGTAAAAAAAAATACAATTTTGGTACAAGGCCAGTGTTTGGGGGTCGGATAAAACTGAGGCTGAGGTCAACAATAACTATCTTATACCTAGCTAATCAGAATCACGATCTAATCACTCTTTACAATTTTCCATTTACCATAAGAACCCATCCATCATCAATCAGTTCTCCATGAATCAAAATACCTCATAAAGTTCAGGGAACCTAAAAAGAATCCCTACATGAATAAAAATTTCTTTATATACAATATAAAAATATATAAAAATAACACATGAAATGTAATTTAAAAGTGGGGTATATGAAACCAAAAACTCAAACACAAATTTCAAATTAATATATAAAATAAATAAATTGATGTTAGTTGGACCCGTCCAACCCACAAAAATAAAGAGGCCGCTGTATTCTTTATGACAAAATCAAGAAGCACTCTTTTTAAGGAAGATGAAGAGGAGAAAAAAATAAATACGGTTGGGGAAAACCAAAATTCTAACCCAGACGAGATGAAACAACGGGATTTAAAGAACTGGGGGAGGTTGGGAATCTCGACCTGGATCATAACAAAAGACGAAGCCGGGAACAGGCCAGGAACAACACCTACTCACATTAACTAGGTACACTAAAGAGACTACCTTAACCAGAGGAGGGTTCCAAAGGAATCCACCCCGATGTGGCAAGGAGACTTAAAAATCAAGGCTAGCCCAGTTCAAGCGAGCTAGGCTCGCCACAAATACTCACCTTTTTCTGAATTCTGTCGAAGTCAAACGCTTTCTATCAGTTTTAATCTTCATTTTGAGCCGATGCTCAAAATATCGGATCAAATCCTGATGAGAAAGGCGCTGACCTCGCAAGACTTCCTCCGATCGCGTCGTCCAAATCACCATTCGGGCTGTAGCCAGTAGCGACAGAAACACCATTCGTTTCACCCCAGAGAATGGGGCAACACATTGTCACAGGCGAATGAATGATCAATGAGCGTGAGCTTTTCGGGAGCTATACTAGCTGTCAACTCACCGACACGGTCCCATAGAGGGGGAACCCGAGAACAATGGTAGAAGGCGTGTGAAGCCGTTTCTTCCAAACCAAGGTTACAGCGTTCACAATCTGGCAAATCCGCCAGGCCCCATATGAAGATCTTGTCATTGAGACTCAGCCTATTTCGAGCTAGGCGCCAAATAAGCAAAAACTCAGGGTTGCTGAGGTAATCCGCCGCTAGCACCCAAGCGTCCACCTGTACCACAGACGTGGGAAAACGATACAGAAGGCTAATCTAGCGGCAGAAGTCGGGTGCGAATCCGACGGCCTGCAGGAGAGCAGCTTGTAGCGATGGTCAACTCTATCAAATGGCTTGGCCTAATCCAAATTGATCAGCGCTGCTTCTTCTTCGTCTTTTATACGCTCTAGAATCGTGCAGATCAGATGCAGATTGCTCTGAATTGTTCAGCCCTTCACAGCACAAGTTTGCTCGGGTCCCAACAGAATCTCGGCAACTACCTGCAAACGCTCCGTCAGGATCTTAGCCATAATCTTTAACTCTGTGTTTAGCAAAGTTATGGGCCTGTAACCATCTAAATTCCTCCCAACATCCTTGCCTTTTCTCAACAGCACGATTACACCCCTGTTGATCCGGTTGAGGATGGACCCCTGCCGAAACCAGTTGTTGAACACGGCAGTCAAAATCGGGACAAAGATGTGCGACAGCCTCAAGTACGATTCATAAGGCAAACTGTCCAGACCTCGAGACTTGCCACTGTTGACCTTCTTCAAAGCCGTGTAGACTTTACCCTCCGTAATCTCTCCCTCGCAGCTAGCTGCATCAGCCGGCGAAAGCCGGGGAAGTCAGCCAAATAGCTGCAAAACTCCTCGTTACAGAGACGAGGCGCCTTGGTAAACCGGCTCTCGAAATGCCGCCGAAACACCTCGCACATATCGTTGGTAGAGCTCAGAGTTTGCCCCTCCCGGTTTCGTACCTCTCGAATGTACCGATCGCCGTCTCGACGAATTTCTTTCTTGCGCAATTCTGTGCCCATGTTTACAGCTTCGGAAGACATCTTACTTAGCTTATGCCGTGTAGCGCACGCTATTCAAACGCTCCAGGGCTTCCCGAGCTAAGCTGTCTCTAGGGGAACCTCCCCAGCTCCCGCCCGAAGCACGCTATCTTGAAGAGCCTTATCTAGTTTGAACCGTTGGCTAAATTCGGTGGTGAATGACCTAATCCTATCCTTAAGCCTCTCCCACCACTTATTTCTGATAACCTCCCCCACTAGTTCCCGCTGCCCTACATTAATTAGCTGCTGCCGAAAATCCCGCCTGTCCAGATTGAACTTCCAGTCGCCAGCCATTCTAGGCCTAGTTTCGAACGCCACCCGAGCACAAACGAGTTTGTTGTCCGAGTAGCCTAACCAGCGGAACGTGGGATAATCTAAAAGATCTATGTCGGATTCTCTGACTAACATTCTATCCAGGTAGCTAAACACCTGGGTAGACGGCCAACTATTAGCACACGCCCACATCTTCCCACCCGGATGATTGACTCGGTATCTATCGACGAGACCGAATACGTCAATCAGATCAACCAGGCTACGATCACGTACCTTCTCTCTAGCTTCCCACCCACTGTCTAACTTGGGATCCAGGATGGCATTTCAGTCCCCCACTAAGACTAGTCGCGTTGAGTCTACTAGGAAGGGATCCAACCACCGAAAAAACGAAACACGCTCCTCCCGGTCGTTGAGTGCATAAACCGCAAAGCCGAAACGAGTTGCTTTTCACCGCAATATCGGCATGATCAACCGGCCCCCGGCACCGACATGAACAAGGTCCACCCTTGCGTCCAGGGTACGCTTGACCAGCAAAGAAACACCTCAGGCCAGTCAGTCCCCATATGCTGAATAGACGATAAAGTTGTTAGACAGCGCACAGGCATCAACATCGAAAACAAAATGAGTATCTTGAATCGTAGCGACATCCACACTAAGTGACAATAGGCCATGAAGCAGGCGGGCAGACTTACCCTGATCCCTCAAGGTACTCGCATTCAAGCTGGCTAACTTGATATAAATCAAGACTGAAAAGAGAAAAAAACAGATACCTTAATCACACACAGGATAATAATCTCAGTAAGGACTCCAACGGATTGTCCAAGGCTTCCAGTTTCAATATCAGACGTAATCCGACCGTCAAGGACAATACCGCCGACATCAGTAGGATACGTTAGTTTTAACGCTCTATATAAGGAGGGATGGAGTAACACGGGGACCCTCCCTACGCAAAAATTCTTAAGTCTGGTATCTCTGTTTTGGCCATTATTATTTTGGGAAAGTTTTCTTTGGTGGTCCCAAACCTTGAGGTTGTTCTCGGTGTTTCTGATGAGTGTAATTACACCGGGGGCACTCGGAAAGTTCTTTGGATCCTCCGTAGATTTTCCATCTACTGAGGTTAGTTTGAAGTAGGCTCCTCTGTTGGTTTGTCATGTCCTTCTCTACAACTTTTCTATCCACCTGGCAGATAGCCTCCCCCTTGGGAAGGGATTTCTTCTTCTTGGGAGGGGTGGGAGAGATGATTGGAGATTTGATTGGGGTGAATAGGACAAGTGCAGGGAAGCGAGACGGTGGGAGTTTTTGGGGGAGCAGGGGAGGATCTGAGCCTTACTTGCATAAATTGGCCTTTCTGGCGAAGTAGGGACGGAAGCTGATCTTTTGATAATTCTTCCTTTTCCGTCCTACTTCGTCCAGCTACTTTCTCCCGCTTGCCGTTGTTTCCTTTCAGTTTCCCCTCCTCTCTCCCTCTTTTTAAAGAAAAAGATCTGGGTGCTGGCATCTCCACTTCCATTTGTTGCTCCTCCTTGCGAGGAGACCGCTGACGCTGCTCCCCGCCGTCGTCACTCCGCTGCTTCCCTTCTTTTGGCTGCCTTTGCTTCTGTGGTAATTGTTTCTTTTTGCCACGAGAGACATCCTGCTGTGGAGGCGTGCCTTTTGAATTCGGGCTCCTCCGCCCGGCCTCCTGCCACTCGCCATATTTCTTGTTTCCGTCCTCCTTTGATTCCTTTTCCTCCGATTTTCCGGTGACTTCGGCTGTTGGGTCTGTTGGGCATGGTTTTTCCTTAAGCAGGTCTTTGCCAAATGACCCAACGCTCCGCAGAGCCAACAGCAGGGCCTTCTGCCCTTTACTACTACGTACGCAGAGGTAGATCAACACATTGGGCAGCTCCTGAAATTCTTTTCGGAACAATGTCACCTGTAGAGTGACATCGCCCGTGGCAAAGCCTGCCTTATTCATTACCGTTGTCACTTCTGCCACTGGACCATATCGATAAAAAAAAGCACCCACATGGTCCTCCGTAATGTCCATGGGCATCCCATGCAAGGTGATATGTGTCTTGCGGGTGCCCATGTATTCCGCCTGGAGACGAAGCGCCTTGTTCGTCAAAACAGATCCCGCCAACTGCTTCGCCTCTTTTTCCTTGGACAGCAGGATGTCCCACATAGCATGGCTGCGCCTAGCCACCATTTTCGCTGTTATCTTCAGGCTTTTGATAGCCTCCTCTATTGCTTCCCTGCTCACACTCACAAGCTTGTGTGTTTTCAGGTCTGTTGTCAGCAGGGACATTGTTCTTTTTCCACCTCCTTCAGAGCTTCTGGTCTTGTCAAAGTTTCATTGCCTGAAATGAAGTCCTGATACTTGGTTCTCATAGATGCATAGTAAGTTTCATCCTTTTTAGGAGGCCAGTCCCCTCCCCATGCCGAAGTAGATGGCACCGGCGACTCAGGCCTCTGCAGGGCCTATGCCATCCTCTGTTGCAAGATTGTCCCTTTGAACTTCTGTCTGGCAAAGAAAAACACAGAAAAACCTTTGTCAAATAATGTGCGCAATCAAAAAACATAGAACCGACGCCGAAAACGTTTTCGAAAATTATCACAAAGGGCTTTGTCCCTCGTCACAGAATTCAAATTGGTCTTGGTCATGTGACAGGCTGACTTCGAACATTCCAGTTTTTAGCGCGAACTTTTGTCTACATGCACTTGAAAGGAAATGTGACCAATCAGAAAACGTTTTTGATAAGCGATCCACTTTTAATAGATTAAGCAGAAATACAAAATACCTTGCCGTGATCCACTTTTAATGGGTTTATTTTCAATTCGTCATATTTCTTAACAATTATCACTCGCGATGGGTAAATTGTCATTTTATTTTTACACCTTCAGCTATTTCACATTTAGTAGTAGTTTTTTGTGTACTTATTCTAGAGTAGGGCTCTATAAGAGTAACACACCACATCTCCTTGGCCTCATTTTTCAACCGATCAGAACGATTACATAGACTCTGTAGCTGCATCTACTGCTAGGAACTCTGTGTCTAGTCAGAAATTTTTTTCTTGTCAGAATCCATCTTTCATATTTATAATTCTATAACTCATCCATCCATTGAATACTGTTGCAATATTTGGTCGGGTGCTACTGCTATTCATCTCCAGGGCTTATAGTTGATAGTAGCAGAATGTGTGTATGTAGAAAGATTACCAATAAAATCTGCGTTCCTTTCCCTTCTTTTATGAGCGGTGAGAAAGTGAAAAGAAAGGTGAAGTAATAAAGGAAATTCTATTTATCAGACATTAGTTTTTAGGAGTCAGTTGAAATATCATATTGTCGTAGTCGTCGTCTTCGTTGTTGACTGCGAGAATGTTGAAGATGAAGAAGTAAAAGAAATTAGCATGAATGAAGAAGAAGGAATGTGTGATGCGACCTTACCTGTCCGGGTCGGCTTGAAGTTTCTTTTGTTATATTTTAGCGAGTCGTCTGTCTGTCTGTCTGTCTCTGTTCTTATTTGACTCACTGCTTCGACTTTCTTTCTGCTTTTATAGCCATTTAGTTTTTTCACACTGGATTGCTTTCCAAATCGCTTCCTTTCATTGGTTAAAAAATTAATTTAACATCTGATCGCGAAATTTGGCTTCGTCCTTTTCTTCGTCTTTTTCTTTCCGTTGGGGTCAATCCTTTTCTTATTTGTCAAAATTAAATTTCACATTTGATTGTGAATTTTTGCTTTGGTTTGAGATTTTCCAAAATGTTTTCACTCATTCTGATACATTTTTGCAGGTGTGCAATTTTATTTTTTCGTTTCGGTTAACTGTTGGATGATATAGGATTTGTATCCTATAAACTCCTGTCTGAATATTTTTTTTTTTACAAAAACAGAATTTTCATTTGAAACTAATTTTTGAAAATGAATGCCCGAATTTTACACTTAAAATTCTTAAATAAATAATAACCCAGTTTTAAATACGGGATAGATAGTTTTTATGTAAACAGAATTTTCATTGAAAATAATTTTTCAAACAATAAGACAGAATTTACGCATAAATTTATATCTTGACCAATCAGAAGACACAAAAAGTTGGTCCTATTCTTGGTTGTCAAAATACTTAAGTATGCATGATCTTGTCTTTTCGCTTCAGAGGGTTATTAGGTGGGACCTTACGCGGGACGTAAGGCCCCGCATTTGCTGACAATCTCCTGCTGCATCTCTCCTTCTTAAAGTGCTAAATACGTCTAGATATTCAAGAAAATCAGACGACATGCATTTTCTTACTCTCTGTCCCCTATACATTTCTTCTTCCTCAAAACTGGCCAGAACAAATAAAAGAGAGGAACAAACTCAAATACAAATATTATTACACAGCAAAACTTTTTCTGATGACAACATAACTTGATGTGATAAATTAATTAATAAATATAATTTTTATTATCATAAGAACTTTTTTTATCCTTTAATGTATATTAAACATTCTGCACCTTCTGGTAGTTTTAAATGTGGGTAGTTCGGTTGTGTTCGACACTTAGGCCGTTTTCGCAGGTATGGCTGAACATCCCTACAAAGAGGTAACATTTTTAAAAATTAAAATAAAATTCTTCTGTTACCAATAAAATCTTTATTACTGAAAAATAAGGCAAAACTAGCCTGGTTTTACCAAGAGTTTCCGAAAATGGAAAATGTTATCTGACAGTTATTGGTGAAGACAAAAGCTAGAAACTTTCAGATACACCCTTCCTACATACACCTTTTTCTTTTTTGTGAGTGTATGTACGAGACCTGATATCTCCATCGCCAACAACTTTGACTACAAGAACATATGGCAATTTTTCCCCTTAGTTTTAATATTTAACAAATTCTAGATTAAACTTTACATACTATTGAGGAAAGAAATACCAAATTTTTAGTGTATCTTTATTTTCGGAACCAAATAGCTTCAGTGCCAAATTTTTAGTCCCTAAAAAATAACTAATAGAAATACAAGATACTAAGGGAAATAACTCGCTTGAATTTAATCCCATGAAATATGACATCAGAAGTTAACAATTGCTTTCATGACATTGGGATTGAGCTCCATATATTTTTTTCTTATTGATTGTTGAATTCGATAAGTTTCGGTCGAGTTTGTGAAACTATTTTTCTCGAAGAGTTTGCTGTTGAAAATTAAACAAAAAGTTACTATGAATGAATCATTAATTTTATATACCAGTGGGATGGGTACTGAGATCTTTTCGATACATTTCAAATTTTCAAGAAGCTCTTTCCAATAAAAATTACTTGAGATTTTGTGAAGTGGATCAGGCCAAGAAAATTTTAGCACCTCATACATAATTTCATGTCAGACATTACACAATAAGTGCTACTGCTAATTATACAAAATCATCGAATAGTTTTTTCGTCCGTTTAAATGCTTAAATTAAATTTCATGCAGAAATTCTGTGCTTAAAAAATTTAACGGTTTCATTCAATTTTGCTGCGTTTACTTGTAATTTAAAATCGATAGTGACAATAATAAAAATCTTTTTGGTTTGGTTCATGAAGAAAGTGAGACGATGATCAACAGGACGAAATTTTGAAAATAACGATTCGGAACGTGGAAACTTGGAAAAATGTCAATAGCATTGAATTTGAATAAAATAATTGAACACACTCAAGTTTCTCTTGGTGTAGGTAAGACATCGTTCTTTTCTTTTTTTTTTTTTTAAGATTTTTTGTCGAATAATTATTTACCTTACTCCCGGGGTGAGATGTGACACAAGATGATCGTTTTTCTTAATGTGGAGAAATTGAGCGCGTAAGCGCGGGTATTGGTCAACATAACAAATATTTACACAGGCCCCCTGTATACGTAATGACAGCACATGAAAGCTTGTCATACGCCTCTCAGATAAGGCCAAGCGATCATCATAAATGTAAAAAAAATCATTTTTTTTAGCCTTTGGCTCAGATTTATTTTAATTTTTAACCTAAGCTTCAGGGTGTCAAAAGGGGGAAATGTCGAGGAGGCTTGAGAATTTTCCCACGGTCAGTCAGTCAGTTAAGTTAAGTGCCATACATGATACGCGCTTGGACTGACTGGGTAGAAGATTATCCTGCAGTAGGTTGCCATTGCTTTCTGCGGTAGACTGGTTGCCGACCAAGGCTATAGAACCCAATCTGTCAAAACCCATGCGCGCAAGTGAATGTAATGAATTCGGCTGGAATTCGAACTCTGCTCCCCGCTTTCTCGTTCCGAGCCGATATCCAATGCACCACAACGCACATCCCACAGTACTGCTGATAAAAATCACAGCATTTATTGCACCGGTAAAAAAAAGTAAATCCTAATTATTTTCTTTTCAACAAAAATTGTCTCCCTTTGTGTTTTCAAGTATGGCTGCGAAAATGTGCAGTTTTAGAAGTGGGAAGCTTATTGTGAATATTTCTAATTTTGCTGACAAGAATAACAAATGCAACAAAGTAGTTCTTTCTCATTATTTTAACTTTTCTGTAAGTATATTTTGATGTATTTTTCCTTTATACTATTTTCTTAGTTGAAGAGACAATTTTCTTATTCATGGGGCGGGAAGTGTGGTGTTCACATTTTTTGCAATGTAAATATTTTTGATTCGATGTTCAATTAGAAAATTCGTTTAATCTTCTTTGAAATAATATTGACTGTTAGTGTTATCAAACTTTTAATCTATGTCACTTGTTTGTTACACTAAGAGCTGCACTAATGTGTTTTTACTTTTTTTACTCAACAGTAAAGATTCGTTGCTACATAGAAAACCACGTGTGTCCTTTGTTTATAGTTTGTTGAATGAAAATACAGAAATTTGCTTCTTCTCGAGGGAATCTTTTCCAACATCGTGCAATTTGATTTTCTTAAATTGAACTTAATGATTAATATTTATTTTCCCTTTTAGGTTGGAATAATTATTCCAGGATTTCAAGAAATCCCAAAGTCTTTGAAAAAAACATTACAACAAGATACTATGTCGGTCCTCTTTGTAAAACTGGTCCCACTTTCTTTGCTTATTTCTCCTGTTTTCCTGGACAATTTCTGCAAAAAAGGTATTTTTTGTTTGTTTGTTTAACTATAATTTTTCCCCTCCTCCGTTTGGTAAAATTACGTTCTCTCCGGAAATGTGAACTATTAACTGACAGCCTTCAATTTTGCAAGAACCAACTGCATCAAAAATTCCAAATTTATTTCGATAAACTTGTAATTGCTATTATAACAAGGTTATCATAGTCTGAAGTGATTTTTTTTTTTCGAGGAATAATGAATTTTTAGAAAAATTTTCATTTTTATAATTTAAAGTTTAAAAAATCTTAAAATTTCTTCCAATTGTTGATTTTTATTAACTTACGTGAAAGACTAATAATGTTTATTTATTAATCGAAAATTGAAAAGCTTAATACAAATATTCGAGACAAGATTTTTTTAAATAATTAAAAATTGTTTTTGTCATACCACTGACCCCTATTTTACGTGTAGCCGTAAAGAACTATTTCAAAGGTTGCACTCCTTACAGAAAAAAAAACAAACTATGCAAGCATTTTTCAGCAGGGTAAAAAATTACTTCAATTATTGGGTCTCGATGGATTGTAATAAGTTTTTCCATTTATTAGTAAACATAGTATTTGCTTTTAATAACAATATCACCCAACCTATACAAAGTAAAAAAAAAACCATAATTTTAAGATTTAAAACTTCATAAATTATAATTATAATTAAAATTAAAAAAATGAAAACAATTGTAAAAATTTGTTAATCATTGAAATATTTTTTCCTTAAAACTAGTGTCCATAATTTTATTCATAAAGCAAGAGATTTAAATGTTTTTTTCTGGCACTTTTTTATTTTGATTCAGAGCAGATTTTTGATAACTTGGGGGTCCTCTTTTATAAAAAGATATTGACGATTTAAATTCTCCAAGAAGAATATAAACAATAATTGGATCACAATATAATTTCTTAATTTCATAATATTTACAATTTTTTGTTTTTCTGCATGATCATAAAACTATAAAAGGCAATCTGTGAGTGTGTGTGTGTGTGTGTGATAATCTATGTACACCTACATTTTTTAAGCTACGCCATTCAAACTTTCTAGGGACACATATCTACAGGGAAGCCAGGTCGATGCATACTTTTTGAGCAATTTTACTTTGTTCAGCAATTTTACCTTTCGTACTTTTTGGCCAATGGAGCCGATTGTTTGAGCTCCGTAAAACATCTAAGATCTAAGATGATTGCTACATTTAGTTACAGAAATTAAATCACATATGTCAAACGCGACAAAAAAAAAAAGTCTTTATTTTTATTCCGACGTTTTAAAAATTCATTTGGTCAACAAAAAAATGTGAATATTTTTCAAAGTAATTTTGAAACAAAAGAAATATTTTTTAAAAAAAGTATTTTTTTTTTTTTTTCAAACAAAAACAAAATATGTAAAAAAAAAAAAAAAGTGCCAATGGTTAATTTAATTATTTAAGTCTTTTTTCAGATTTAACATTTCATACTTCAAAAAAAAAATAAAGCTTTTTTTTTTTTCGCTAAATATTTCATGCAGGAAATCAACTGTCTGTAATTTGTGTGGCATTAATGTAACTTTTTCCTCTAAAATTAAATGTCTACATTTTTAAATATTTGAACATTTCTGAAGTTCATTTAGTCAACAAAGAATGTAAATATTTTCCCCCGTAAATTTGGAAACAAAAACAATGTTGTTAACAATGTAACACAAAATATCAACTCACGTTTATGTAAAACAAAACAAAATAGATTTTTTAATAGAATTTTGGACAATTTTTAAACAACAATTTCTTATATAATTATTTTTTTTATATAATTTTAAAGTGAGGCAGCGATTTTACAAGCACTTGGAAATCGCAACACGCTGCATTAATCATATAATTAAAAAATGTTCTGAGTTGCAAGGGCAACACCAGGCTATGATGCTAGTGTTTAGATAAGAACAAATTATGAATGAAAAATAAATATTTTCATTGTTATTTTTCTTATTTCTTTAGGTCATCTTTATATGATGTCTCATGGTACAAAGATTGACACTGAAGATTGTATAGCCATTTTACCATCTGGTGAGTATTTTTTTTTTTTTTTAAATATCATTACAATGGTTTTTCTTTAATTAAATACACTGTTTCTTTATTACTAAATAGTGGCTGGATGTTTATATCTGACTATGCCTAAGTGGGTAGCTAATCTCTATTGAAGATGCCTGTTCAGGCACATTTATTTATTCAATACCCACAGTTTATACTGCTGAGTGGACCATAGTTAAGATTTCTTGGTGAGAGCTCATTATCTGGTAGGCCAATATGCTCAAAAATCTGTCACAGTGACTTGTCATTTTGTGACAGTCAAATAATTGACAGCTCTCAAATAGTTTTGTCTACCCAATTTTGTTCACAAATCTTGGGTCAACCTGTAGTATCCCTAGGTAGATAACATCAAGAAAACACCTTCCGGAAAAATCAATTGTGAGATTTGAACCTAGGTCTCATGGTCATGAAATGTTCTGACTACTTGACCACATTGAAATACACCCTCAAAAGGATATTGTGCAGAAAATACCAATTTTTTTCTTTGGCATATAGTGGTAATGCTTGACTATTTGAATGTGTACCTTCAAACCAGTAAATGGTTGGCATTTTCGAGTCACTTGACAAGACATAAATGAAGTTAGCGATCATGCAAGTTTTTAGGGTCTGGAGACCATTATATACTGTTATCACCCCTTTTGTAAATAACAACTTTTAATTGAACTTTCAACCCTTTTATCAAAAGGGAGCAGGTTTTGGTAAAAACGGAAGTTCCTAGTCCTGGAACTGCATGTTTGGGGGTGAATGTAGTCATCAACGCCAGCAGCATAAAGGAAGTGATCAGCAAAGAAGAAATTGAATTCTTGGATATGAGATAAAGACGATGACGATAATGTGAACAGGGTTAAACTAAAGTTTTCTGAGTTCAACTGGGTGAACCCATCTTTCATGCCCATAAAATTGATCAGGTGACTAAAGTTTCACAGGAGGCTAAAATTTAGGCATTTTTATGTTTTTAAATGAAAAACTTGTTTCATTAAACTCTATCCTAAATCATCAGTTACAGAAATTAATTTGTTGATATCTCAGAACCAATCAACAATTGTCATGTTCAAAGGGAGATGATCAGTATGGGCTCCTTTCTTATTTCAGTTCTTATTTTTCCTAATAAGTCCATGACTTTTGCAAAAGAGCATGTAGGTGGCTTTTTAATGAAGTTTATTCTTGATGTTATAGGATTTTGTATTTGGTCAAAAAACAAAATGAAAAAAAAAAATTCAAACAAATGTTTGAAGTAACGTTTAATTTATATGGGGATGCAACAAAAACAGATGACATGAGCTGGGTTTAAAAAATAAAACTGATAATACATTTATTAACACTCAAATGAATGAATTACACAAATTAAATGTCTTGTGTATCAAATGATGGCCAATAACATTTATGTAACTTATTGGTGAAAATAAAATATACCTTACTATAAATATTAAAATGCTGCATAAGTACAAAGAGAAGGAGAAAATTTTTCTGAATAGTTTTCAAAGAATTGTTACAATTTTTGAGGAAAAGTTTGTGGTAACAGCAAATAATTTTTTGGGAGTGACTTTGATGTTCCTTTAAATTATTGCTTGGTAGTTGTCAAAATTCTTCTGCATTGATTTTCTTTCTGAAGTTGGGTTACCTGGGTTCCTGCAGTAGCTGTTCATTGACTTTACAAATTAAATCCAGGGCCTCACCTCAAATAACGTACAGGAAGGCTCCAAGTACACTTTTGGAATTTGGAGATGAGCCCTTTAATTTGTTTTGGATGAAAAACAAATGCAGCTATTTTCCCACAAACCAATCTACCAAAAATATTTTTGAAATTCAAAAATTAAGCATCTGCTTTCTCTCAAAGGCAGATGACACATGCTCAAGCAGCTTAAATTTCTTATGTGAAGAAAATCAAAAAAATTTCTCATGGAATTTCCTCCTTGTCTGAGAAAGATTATTTGTAATTTGGAGAATATGATCAGTAAAATTGACCACTGCAGAAAATGCCTGTTTTTAATATTATAACACTCTTCTCTCCATTCTATACGTTTCTCATGGGTCCAACTGTTAGACCCAACAGACTTTCAAGTTGAAACCAAGTGCTAGCAAGCTAATGTCCATGTTATGATGTTTGACCACAGAAAGTGGCCACTCCGACTCAATAGGACCTGATGAGAGTGCAGGAAGCTGAGTGGAGTTATATTAGTAGCAGGATCAACAGCAAACAAAAAAAAAAACAATGGGTGATTAAAGGATAGAAGTGAAGACCAGAGATGTTTCACAGTCATGTCTTCATATACACGCAGTATTAGCATTAGAGAGAGGATAAATTGGCAATGGGTAGGATCAGCTTCAACGGCAGTTAGACTCTATTGCTTGCTTAACTACTTCCTTGACCGACTGGGGCGGCTTTGGGCTCTCCATGTGCTGGTGTGTGCCTAGTTCTGAGGCTTGTCTACTGGGTTTTCACTTGCTTCCAGAGACTTCTTTTCACAGGCCTTCAGCCATTTTGGGTATTCTCAGGGCTTTCAAAATCAATTTGCCCAACCTCTTAGTGCTTTCAGCATGTCTCGTTTGTCTTCTCTTCTAACTGTGTGCACTCTTTTCCTTGTGTCTTCTCTCTCCAGTCGTCCCCTTGTCCCCACTTTGCCTGAGTGTGTCTGCCTGATTTTTTTTTTTCTGCTCTACTTCTCAGCTCTATTTTTTTCTGCTTGATATTCTCTACTCTGTAATTCTGATTATATAAAGGTCTATCGAGTAGTCTTGCCCTCATTCTCTTTCCCTCTCATGTACACCAGCAAGGGACGGAATTCAATGGGACAGCCAGTTGTCATCTGGGACCTTTGATTCTTCCTTTTCTCTGGTTAACTCTTCCCTGACCACACATACACAGAATTTTTGGTGGTCAGTTCGCAAGAAACAA
Source organism: Ascarosepion bandense (assembly GCA_037127315.1). NCBI lineage: Eukaryota > Metazoa > Mollusca > Cephalopoda > Sepiida > Sepiidae > Ascarosepion > Ascarosepion bandense. Next base: position 305,396 of record JBBBDQ010002488.1, read on the forward strand.
AAAAAAATACTGCACATGCCATTAATTTCTTCAACAATGGTCAGTTGGTTGGGCAAAACTATTAGACACTGTTAAGTCTGGCCTTGCCATTGTCCCTACAACAAGAAAAGATTCCAGGTTTTGTTCTGCAGTCACTTAAAAAAAAAATAATTATAAAGAAAAGACAACTTCTTTCATTCCCTGCCGTGACTTTTTATTTCCTATCTAGTCCTTAAATGACATATGTTTCAGATCTTAATTCACAATCATTTTCAATTAATCTGTTAATTCCACCAAACCAATTATAGCTTCATTCACTCCCTAAATTAGCCCTGCTTCTCATCAGCATGTAACCTTATCAAATTAGCTATTGTTCTAATTATGCCGACCACTTTCTCTGTCACAATATTTGTCTTAAAGAACAATTGGTTCTTAAATATACAGAATCAGGTGTAGAGGTTTCTTTGTTTCCTGTTTAGGATTGGGTTTCTGGTTCCTTCTAAAGTCTTCTCATTTTCTTTTACTCTCAGTAACCCTTGCATCTTACGGACATTATTACATTGCTTGGGGTGAACTTATATATGCTTATGTGACACGATAACTGGACATATATGTATTTTATTATAATAGATTAAAATAGAAAATAGATTAGAATAGAAAATAGTTTAAAAACATATTTAACAAAAGTGAAAAAGAAGAGGGAAAAAATAAATAAACGCTTTTTCTTTTATGAGGAAAATTGTCCTCCGATAAATATTTGACTCAGCGATAGAGGTCAGCGGGTAGGTTTTCGATGACCCGGTAAATATTTGACTCAGTGATAAAGGTCAGCGGGTAGGTTTGCGATGACCGGTCAAAGGCTGTCCTTTATTGTATCTTGACCACACATTAAGCCTTTTTCGGCGGAAGCCTTATTAAGATAAAAAAAAAAAGATAACAGAAATTTCAGACTTACAGTCGCCGGTGTTTGTCACCGGTGGTCTAAAGCATTTCCGGATTTCCGCATTTCCGGATTCATATTAAATAAATAGAGCCAGTTAAGTTAAGACGAAAGAAGTGAAAGGAGTCAGCCGGGAGCGAGCTTGAAGTAAGATTCTCCGTTCGTCTTGTTTCGTTCAGTTTGGGTTTGTTGATCTCCATTAATTAGAGTTAGGACTGTGTGTCACATTCGCCTGCCCCAACAGACAAGGCTAACTCTAAACGAATAAAGCTTCCTTTTCAACTCATCCAAATTTTGGAAGTTCGTTCCTTACAGTCAATCTTGTACCCCCAGCTGTTCGTCCGACAGTTTCTACAAAAATCCGGCAACATCACAGCGTGGAGAACGGCCGCCGGAGAAATTCCTAGGACGACCGTTGGGGTGGTACAAATGGTGCCGTGACTGCAGGATTTGGAACCCACGGAAGTGCCACTGGATGCTAAGTTTGGATTTCGACGAACTGACGCGACTGGACGAGGCGAGACGAACGGAGAAAAGGAAATCGAAGAAAGAACAACAGTACACTAACAACCAAATTCTAATTGTTTGGTATAAGCTTCAAAAGAAGAAAAAAAGAAAGAAAGAAAAAGAAACAAGGGAAGGAAAGGGAACCCGTTATCAACAAGCACCGTAAGAAAAAAAAAAGAAAAGTAAATCGAAGAAAGAACTATTCTCACAGTCAAATTCTGATTGCTTGGTGTAAGCTTCAGGGGAAGAAAAAGAAGAAAAAAAAAAAAACAAGAAACAAAGAAAGGAAAAGGAACCCGTTTTCAACAAGCACCGTAAGGTAAGCAGAATTATTTACTCCCTTTTTGAACGGTTGCCACTAACGGCCGTACTATCGAAAAAAATAAGAAAAAGAAAAGAAAAGAGACAATGAATTGATTAAGAAAAAAAAAAAGGTGTGAGTACTTTGAGAGAAAAAAGTATAAATTTTGAAAAAAAAAAGGAAAAGAAAAAGAGAGATAGAAACAACGCGAACGGTGTGAAAAAAAACAAGAAACAAAGGAAACCCGTTATCAACAAGCACCGTAAGGTAAGCAGAATTATTTACTCCCTTTTTTGTCTGGCCAAAAAAAAAAAAAAAAAAAAAAAAAAAAAAGAAAGAAAAAAGAAATAGAGGCAACTTAAATGGTCTGAATGAGTACTTAAAAACAAAACAAGGAGAAGAATGAAAAAGAACTGTTTGAACAGAAAAAGGGATGATGATGAAAAAAAAAAAATTTTTGAGAAAAACAAAAAGAAGTGTTTTAGAAACATTTATTGACTTTTTTTAGTTGTTTTGTTCAAAAGAAAAGAAAAGAAAAGAAAATGGAATATGTTTGGTTGAAAAAGAGATTGATAATGAGAAAATAAATGTGTACGAAAAAAAAAATGGAAAAAATAAGAGGAAGGGAGAGAGCAAGAAACAACTGTGCCTGTAAAAAAAAAAAAAAATGGATTGGAAAAAAATGTGTGACTATTTTGCGATAAAAAGATATGAATTTTGTAAGAAAGTTACAGAAAAAGAGAGATCAACACAAACGGTGTGAAAAAAAAGAAAAGAATGAGAAAAGACTGTTTGAAAAAAAGGGGGGTAAAAGAATAGTGTGTGTACGTTAAAAAAAAAAAATGAGAGAGAGAAAAACTAAGTGAGTGTGTACAACAACGACAAAAATATGTTTTGGAAGAATTTTCCAAAAAGGATGACGGTGAAAAAAAATTTTTTTTTTGAGGAAAACAGAAACATTTTAGAGACATTTAATTACGTTTTTTTTTTTGTTGTTTTGTTTGAAAGAAGAAAACAAAGGATGATGATGATGAAAAAAAATTTTTTTTGAGAAAAAACAGAAAGAAACATTTTAGGAACATTTATTTACTTTTTTTGTTGTTTTGTTTAAAAGAAGAAAAAAAGAAAGAAGGGAAAATGGACTATATCTGGAGAACTTTAAAAAAAAAAAAAGAAAAAAAAAGAGACTGATAATGAGGAGCAGTTACATCGCTCCTATATTTATAGACTTGCTCAGAGTTATGACTATTTTGTCACCTTGTGTTAATTAATTTTTTTAAAATTTCTTTTCTTCTTTGGGAGAGAGGGTGGAAACACCCCTCTCTTGAATTTATTGTGTAAACTATGCTTCAATCATTTTTCGGGCGCCATTGACCCCATTGGGAGGGGACGTCCTCAGCAAACTTCCATCATGATAAGGTCTCATTGGGGGGGGGGATGCAGGAAAGGCCCAGAGACTTATGGCTGGAAAATGGTAACAGGAGATGAATTAACGAAGAGTGGAGTCTCTTCAGGAATAGAAGAGAAGAAGTAAAGCGGAAAGCAAAACACTAAGTTGAAAAAGGTGTTCGTTAATGAAGAATTGACCCTCATACGTAGCGATAAACCAACTGCGTGGATTCATTGATGCCACCGGCTACGAAGACAAAAAATTGAGGAATTGGGTGTTGAAATAAGAAAAATGTGTTGAGGAAATACAAAGAAATGGTATGGATTAATAAGAAATTTCATGATTGATGTTTGTGGAGAGGAGGAGAATATCCCTGGGGAATCAAAATAATTTTTGGTGGTGATGGCGTGCCGACATAATGAAGCATCGTGTCATGTTTTTTTTGTTTTGTTTATTGTAATTTATTGACATAAATGACAAGATCCGTTGGGGGAGGTAATGTGACACGATAACTGGACATATATGTATTTTATTATAATAGATTAAAATAGAAAATAGATTAGAATAGAAAATAGTTTAAAAACATATTTAACAAAAGTGAAAAAGAAGAGGAAAAAATAAATAAACGCTTTTTCTTTTATGAGGAAAATTGTCCTCCGATAAATATTTGACTCAGCGATAGAGGTCAGCGGGTAGGTTTTCGATGACCCGGTAAATATTTGACTCAGTGATAAAGGTCAGCGGGTAGGTTTGCGATGACCGGTCAAAGGCTGTCCTTTATTGTATCTTGACCACACATTAAGCCTTTTCCGGCGGAAGCCTTATTAAGATAAAAAAAAAAGATAACAGAAATTTCAGACTTACAGTCGCCTGTGTTTGTCACCGGTGGTCTAAAGCATTTCCGGATTTCCGCATTTCCGGATTCATATTAAATAAATAGAGCCAGTTAAGTTAAGACGAAAGAAGTGAAAGGAGTCAGCCGGAAGCGAGCTTGAAGTAAGATTCTCCGTTCGTCTTGTTTCGTTCAGTTTGGGTTTGTTGATCTCCATTAATTAGAGTTAGAACTGTGTGTCACATTCGCCTGCCCCAACAGACAAGGCTAACTCTAAATGAATAAAGCTTCCTTTTCAACTCATCCAAATTTTGGAAGTTCGTTCCTTACAGTCAATCTTGTACCCCCAGCTGGTCGTCCGACGGTTTCTACAAAAATCCGGCAACATCACAGCGTGGTGAACGGCCGCCGGAGAAATTCCTAGGACGGCCGTTGGGGTGGTACACTTACACATTCATTTTTGATTGGTATTTCTTGTATTTGAATTTCACTTGACTTCTATTGAGCCTACTCAGTTGCATTGCAAAACTTTGATTAAAACAAATCTGTAATTCACTCTGTAACTGAATTTAAACTTTAATACCTTTTTGACGTTACTGTAGAAAAGGAATAATTTGTATTGCTGAAAACATTTCATAATTTTTGGTAAGGACATGAAATTGAAGAGAGATATGATTACCAACATCCTTAAGGGACATGGCACATAGAATTATACTGAAAGTAGTTTTAAGAATCTATACAAAATCACCAGAAAACAATATCAGAAGGTTGTGGATTAAATCTGTAAAAACTTTACATCTTTTTTTTAATCTCATTTCTCAGCAATAGTCCATATATTTCAATTAATTTCAAAGTTGAAAATGTTTCTTGTAAGAAATTCACAATAATGTTCAAGAAGCCAAACTTTAGTATTTGTCTATATTTCTGAGATGAGGTAGTATTTACAGTGTTTACATTATTCGGACTATTGTCCTCATCTTTGTTGCCATTTATATGATGTTTCAGCCATGGTATGCTCCATCCTTCTTCAGATGCTAGGAATTTCGAATCGAACCCTTTATTACAATCACTGGGGTATATCATCCTCATTCCTTGTGTAAATTGTCCTGGGTATGATGGTAAATTGCATCCGGCAACAAGGCCTCTGATTGGGAGGTTGTGAGGAGCATGGAACCACCTCTTAATTGCTGTTGTTCCCAGGCTTGGAGTGGTAGCACCTGTTAGGGTCCAAGCTATGGGCAAATAGTTAACCTCCAAACTGGGGTCAAAACACTATGAAAGTATCAAAATAGACTTTTATAGGAAAATTTACATTTTTGGAAGAAAAAAATGATTGCCAAAATACATTTTTGAAAGAAAAAATAATTATTACCAGCATTTTTGAAGTTTTCTAAAATAAAATAGAATATTTTAAAAATATTTTTATCAAAGTCTGACTATCTCACTTTAACCAAACATTAAGAAAAATACCTTCAAACTCCACCTTTTTGGCATTAAATAACTCACAGAGGTTGATATACCGTTAAACAAAACTCACTCACTCACTCCTTGTGTAAAGTTACCATTGGAAGTCATGAGTTATCTCCCTCTAACCCTGCTAGTTACTTGTTTACCACTGCTGTAATCTGGTATTAAACTCACAACTCTGTAGGTCAATTCACAGGAACTAACCAAGGACACATGGGCCAGTGTATATAGACGTTGGTTAGTTCCTGTGACTTGACCCAAAGAGTTGTGAGTTTAATACCAGACTACAGCAGTGGTGAACAAGTAACTTGCAGGGTTAGAGGAAGATAACTCATGACTTCCAACTGAGGCTTTATGCAAGAAATGAGGATGATATACCCAACTGATTGTAATAAAGGGTTCGGTTCGAAATTCCTAGCACCTGAAGAAGGCCGGAGCATACAACGGCCAGAGTGTCATACAAATGACAACAAAGATGAGGACAATAGTCCAAATAATGTACTGTAGATCAAACTTTATTTTCTCTCACCAGTCATTCTTTGTTTCAAGGATATTACATACTTGAGAAATATATTTACAGCCAGTTATGCTTAATGAAAATATTTAAGCATAGTAAAATGTTAAAATATTTAAAATATTGAATTGTTTATCTTGAATTAAGACACCATTTCAAAATGTGTTCATGTAAAAATGATTTGAGGTTTTCTTTTTTTTCCAGGTAAACTGATCATGAACTTAACAAAAGATACTTATGAACGTTTAGGTTTGGAAGGAAAAAAATCTCAGTTCCATGATATTCGAAATGATAGATATGGTGAGAAAACTTTAAAACATTTTAAATAATGCTTGGTTGTATTATAATCATGATTAAGATATAAATTGTTTCTGTTTCAGTTGTTGAAATCAATATGTTGGAGCCATCTTTTGTGCCTGGAAAGAAGAATTATGAACGTGTTAAATGGGCTTTCACTAATAGACTGAATCTCTGTTACAACATGCTTGTCTCTTGGATACCACATAGTAAGTTTTTTTTTATAGATTTAGTCAAATGCATGTTAATTTTTTTTTTCATTAATTGAGACTACATTAAAAGTATTAAGACGTTCCAGTTCCTGTGAAAAACCAGTAACAATGCCACTCATTGTTCTTGTAGGGAGCATGTATCATCAAACATCAAAGAATAAGAAAGATTTATTTATTTATTTATTTATTTTTTTTTGGACAGTTGTGAGGAAGAAAAGCGAAAGAGAGAATAACTGTTAATGTGTATCGCCTCATTTTTGAAAGCCCAAGCAGGCAGTTCGTGGTTCTATGTGAATGTTCTTTCTTGTGTTAGATGAGGAGAGAAAAGTGAGTGAGAGAGTAAGAAATACACACAGTTATTACTCACAACTCTCTTGGTCCCTACACTTGTGCTTTTCATCCCAAAACTCTTCCTTTTATATCTCACTTTTTGTGTGAAGGAACATTTCAGCTTCCATCTTGAGAATCACCCAGGGTCTTCTAGGAAAGACTAAATTTCTCTCAAACCTTCCCGAATTGGGAGTCCTTTATTTATTTATTTATTTTATCTCATGTTACCCATTGCATAACACCAGGTTCAAAGAAGATTAATGTTTGCATCACTTTTTTATTATAATAATTGAAGTTTTGAAGATAGCTGTAGATTTAACAACAGAATATATCATTTGAAGAATTTTACTGCAGTGTATGCTAATTTTTTTCCTCAGACAAATGATGCAAAGTCTTGGATTACAGGAATTTAATAACTGAGAAGAGTGGATTTTAAGTAGGTACCTCCACGAATTTGTGATACCTAAGGTTTAAAATGAATTTTAGAAAATGTAAAAATTTTTTTAGCATTAATTGAAAGCTAAAAGATTAAATTTATATTTTCAGTAAACAAAATATTATGTATTTCAAACAGAAATTTGATTAGGTTTATTTTTCCTCAGTAAAATCAACAAAATTGGCCCTTTTGACACATTTGTAAACAAAAATTATGGTTTTAACTTCTTTCAAAAATAAAATATTTCTGAAATGTTATTTGGGAAAAAATTTAGCAAATTCACAGTAAAAATTTGATTTGAAACACATTATCACCTTACTTATAGCATAACATATTGTATAAAAGCATTTCTTAACCCTGTGGGCATATTTTTCTTATGTGTTGATTGATTTATTGACAGCCTAACATGTTGACAAGTATGCTGGAGCAGAATTGCATGCAGCTGATAGTTTATGAGGGTAATTTTTCTGTAAGAGGGTGGATGACACTTAAATTACATTACCTTTTAATGAGAATGTAGAGGGGCCATGTTTTCTATGAAAACAAATCGAGATTTTGAAATGGACCATTCTTTTTTTTTTTTTTCTTTCTTTTCTAACTTTTTTTTTTTTTACCAACTGCCATTTTAATTTGTTACCCTGTTTGCCTTTCCTAACTCACTCATCTGACAGTCATCAGAAGATATAGTCAGTCATGTTTTAATACATTCCTTTACCTGCTGTCTCTCTACAGTTTACAGTATTTAGGAACCAAGTTTTACAAAGTTGGTTTTGTAAAAAAATACAAGTGGTAATGGGGGAGTGCAAAAATTTTGTCTTTCTGTGTTACCCTTTCTTTTTCCCATCACATGGTGGTAAAATTGTGGGACGGTTTGTCATTTCAGAAAGATAAATTTTACAAATTAGACTTTTTCAAAAATGTTTAATAATTTCAATAAAGTGACCAAATGATAATGTAGCTTTTTGTCTTTAGATGATTTTGTGGTGCTACTTTTCTGTAGGTTTTACCACTTAATTCTTATTTAGGATTGTAGCAATTTTTGCAAGGGTTGCCCCAGAAACTCAAGTTAGATTAAGGGCTAGAGTATGAAGTATGAAACCCTATCAAGTTAGAGCAATGGGTGCGTATTCTATCAAGTAAAATTTTCCTTTCATTTCCTTGTTTTAATAACATTTATATATTGTTACACTTTCTCACTAAGTATTAAAATGAAGCAAAAACAGAATCTATACTGAAAATGGTGGGGGAATCCCTAAAACTTGAAATGGAAAGAAAATTTGAAACGGAAAACTGGTCCCTCTAATGTCATATATGAACTTAGAAAAATTAGAATGTTTATACACAAAAAGGATGTGTGTTGTAGTGCAGTGGATATCAGCTTGGAGCGAGAAAACGGGGAGCTGAGTTTGAATTCCAGTTGAATTCGTTGCATTAATTTATGCACAAGTACCCTTAGGAAAGGTATTAATCCATCTCTTCTCTCCAGTTATGGGTTAAATAACAGGACAGGTTGGGTTCTATAGCCTTGGCTGGCAACCAGTCTACCACAGAAAGTAATGGCAACCTACTACTGGATAGTCTTCTGTCCAGTCAATTATGTCTCTTTCAAGACATGATTGCCCAAGTGTCTATCGCGTATTGCACTTAACTGACTGATACACAAAAAAGTTAAAAACTTGAAAAATCTTAGTGCATGATGATTTGTATTAAGCTTTTTTTTTTTATTAGTAAATAGTTTTCACTTAATAACAATATTTTTAAAAGATTTGAAACTTTGTAAATGTAATAGAGGTAAAAAAAAAATTACAAATATTTTCTAAAAATAATTAAATTTTTGAATAAATCCTGAATGTTTCATTAAAATCTGACAATTTGATTTTTGCAAGAATTTCCAAATCAGTGTTATTTTATCAGGAAAAAAAGGTGCTAAAAAATCCATAGTAATTTTTAGTCCACTGCTGATGCAAGAAAATCTTTTAACCAAAATTTCTGACATGCTAGAAAGGAAAAAAAATATCTAACAAAATATACTTTTGGCTTTCTTAATAACAAACATTTTGATGATAAAGACTTTTTTAAGTTTGCAGCCTTTTTTCATCACCTATACTGTTTTTCCAGCAAATTACTAGAGGTATCTAATTTAAAGTAATAGTGTTGCAAGAAGAAGAAAAAAATTTTTTTTTCTAAACAGTTTTTTCAAATTATTGTGAAAAAAGCAAATTATAAGAAATAGTCTGAAATATTTTGATCAGTTTATTAAAAATGTTTTGAATGTTGAAAAAAATGTATAATTTCATTTTGGAAATGAATAATTTATATATTTACAGTTAATAAAAATAGTATTTTAAAATTTAAACATTTAAATAAAACAATATTTAAAATATTAACATAACATTTAAAATTAGAAAATTCACCTCATGATAAAATACTAAAATGTATTTCATATACTATGAAATAATTGATAAAATCCAACACAATAAATTTTTTCAAACCACTTGAAACTGATTATTTAAATGAGTTCATGTTTGTACCTGCTTTTACTTGTATGAAATTTTATTCAGTTTTGATAGACATATTTTCTGATTTTTATTTAGATTGTGATATTTCTTCATCAATTTCTGCTTATTTTGAAACAAATGATATTCTCAGTGTTCCTGTTGGTTTGAAATGCAAGACACACACATATACAGATCTGCCATTTCCTGTTATAAATAGCAAGGAACCAAATGATTCAGTTGAGGCATGTGACTATGAAGAGTTATTTGATTGGCTTGGTTCAGTATCATGTGACTGCATAAAGTAAGTGCTATGTTGTTTTTCATCATTTTTATTTAAATTAGAAATAGAATTTTACATTTCTGTGTATATACCTGTATACAATGTATAACCGAGTCTTCATTTTTGTTCAGCAAAGGATAAACTTTGAACTCCTAACCATGCTAGTCTTCCAGGTTCAGCTTATACAGTGTGACAAATATCTCCCACATAATGGTAAGACATTAGCAGATGACTACCCCATTGCCACTAATATCTTACCATTTTGTGGAATGTATTTATGGTGCACCATGTATAACTAAAATGCCTGCCATCTAAAAGTTTTTTCTACAATTTTCTGCAATCTTTATGAAGATCATTTTTCTATGATTTACATGAAGATTTTGCAATAAAACTAAAAAAAAAAATTAATTTCTTTATTGGAAGTTGCTAAACAATCTTTTTTTCTTTTTTTTTTTTTCCATTGTTGCCATGTGTATTTTCTTTAATCTTTGTAAATAAGTTTCTGGACACATTTTCCTAAGTCTCATTTACCTGATAGCATCTAAAATATTTTAAACACTAAAGCTTTTGAGGTAACGAAATCATCTCAATAATTGATTCTCTGTGATAAGTTTCTTTGAACTTCTACCAAAGTAGTTGTTCTGGGCAAGAAAGAGACAGCAATAATATGCATATAGTTTAGTTTTTAATTAGTTCCTTTATTTTTTATTTTTTTCCTAAAGGAGATGAACTTAATCCCAAATAAACAGATTTCTGTTAAACAGTTTTAATGCATGGATTTTGCCTGTGAAGAGATTTGTTATAAAGACACCTCCAAGTTGAATGAAATGAATAAAAAATACTTAGATTGTTCAATGAAAAAATAATTTTTAGAAGCATTTAATTTTTTTTTTTCTCTTTCAGCTCTGATGATCCTGATGGTTTTCTCCCTTTGTATAAAATATCTGACCAAGTCCTGAAGCATTGTGTAACATATAAAACCCAGGGTTTTATTCTTCCCCAAACAATACACAATCTCCTCTATGAACTGAAAGACATTGTAGCTGCTGAAAACATTCCCTTGGCTGCACTCACTGTCCATGGTTTTAACGATACTCCTGTTACATGGGAAACTAGGGAACATGGCTTTCAAACTAATGGAGATAATTTATATACATATGTAATATTCCCAGATGGCACATATTGGTGTTATACTGCAGTTGGAGCTTTTGATACTTATATATGATTTGGTTGTGTGTTGTGGTGCGGTAGATATCAGTTTGGAATGATAAATTGGAGAACCAATTCTAAATTCTAGTTGAATTTGTTTACACTTATGTGCAAATACCCTTTTGGAAAGATATTAATCCATCTCTTTTCCCTCCAGTTATGGGTTAAATAGCAGGACAGATTGGGTTCTGTAGCCTTGGTTGGCAGCCAGTATACTGCAGAAAGAAACAGCAACCTCTTTGGGAAAATCTTCTGTCTACTCAGTCATGGATCGAAATAGATATGATAACCTAAACATGTATCACGTGTGGCATTTAACTGACTAACTGATATGATTTGGATTTTACCTAAGAAAATATTTTTGAATGAAATTGGTCACCTGAAAACTTGTGTTTTTTTTGCTTTATTTTGTACATTTTGTCTACCTTCTTTTAAAAAATAATTTAGGAAAATGAAACTATTGCATCTAAAAAGTGCCAATATAAGATCCAAGTCATTGTGCCATTTATCTGAAAATAGATTTCTGCCAAATAACTAATACTATTTTATGAAAGTAATTCTGTTTAATTTCAATGTTAGTAATTTCAGTTGGTTTAAATTCAGAATATTTACTATTTTTAGATGCTAGAGAATCTGCTCTACCCTCTTGTTTTGTTTTCTTTTACAGGTTAATTGTAACAGAGGAAAGATAGATTTATACCTTTTCTCAAGAGTATTAATGAGAAGTGAATATAATTGACTTGACCAGAATATGAACTCAGTTTGCTGATTTCATTTTCTGTGCTGATAACCTTTATGCTAGCTGCACATTCCAATAAATGATAATCAAAATATATGAATGCATTCCTGAAGTAAGGGTGTTTGTTTCATTTTTAAAATGGCTTGTTTTTTTCTGTTGATATGCAGTAATAAATCCCTTATTGTACTTTCTTCATTTAGCCAATGAACATTTTAAATGATTTAAAATGTTCAGTTGAGAGGTTTCAACATTAGAGCACCACATTTTAAGTTAGATTAATCTGGACAAAACTTTTTTAAATTAAGAAACGCAGACCACATGGTTAGCTAATGAAGCAAAGAAAAAATGTAATAATTCTAAGTTTTTAGGCATAGAGAAATCATTCATGCATTTATATACAGTAAAAGACACTGTATTTTTAGATATGAAACAAATGGAGACTGCCTGATAGTTGATATAGTTACTTAGTTTATTCTGACATGATAAGGATTTTAAATCCTGATTTTCAAGACAAGAAAACTTCCCCATTTTAAAGATTGTGTTCTCCTTACTCAATTCCTTCAATTTGGCCATGTACCTGACTAAGATAAAATTCGCCAAAACAAATATTCTGAAATATCTGAAAACTATTAACATTTTCAGGAGAAATTTATGATACCAAGGACTTAGCGAAAAAAATTGGTGATTGCATTTTGCTTCTTATTTGGAAGTTTGTAAAAAGGGGTTTGACTGCATTGTCCAAAATGCAAGGAAAATATTTAATTGCATTACTAATTATCTAAAAGCATGTTATTAATTTTTACAAATGAATGTTAAATTACAGCCCACAAGTCTTGCTGTTCAGAGATAAATGTCATCCATTATTGACTAGATTTTCTTGCATTTTAATTTTAGTTACCTTAGTCTTCAATTACTCAAGACCAACAGTCACCAGCAAAGATTTGGCAATAAGTTCCAGGCAAAACTGAAATCTTGTCTTTAGCAAAATGGATGCTTTACCAAGTTGACATGATAGCTTTATGGGTGGCAGAATATCAAATCATAAAAATGGTTTAATTACTCTTCATATTTTTTTATAGTCTGGTAATTGAAATGAAAATCAACTGATAAAAGATGAAAGAAATACTAGTGAAAAATAAATAAGAACTGACAAGACTTCATGACGTTAAAAAAAAAAATCATAAAGCTAATGAATAACTTTTTTCAGTTTTATAAAGATTTGTTAACCTGAAAAAGACTGAAGAATCAATTGGCTAAAACAATGGCAACAATATGAATAATGAATTTTATACTTTTGGAATAAGAATGACTCTTGAATTAGAAATGATTTAAAAGTATTTTAAGTGTGTTGATTTGGGTTTAGGGATCAAATTTATTTTAGTTTGATATCTGAAGTAACTTTCAAAGATTATTGATGAGAAAGTGATATTGTTTGATTGCAGAATTGAATGATTCATGTGTTGGAACAAAAGTGCATCTCATTTGTCAATAGGTGGCATTGGAACACATGCTTTTATTTCACATGCGACTGAAAATTATGACTGTATTTTAAAAGTAACATGTCTTTCTTTATTATTGTGATGTGGATTGTGAATTTTAAAGAGGAAATTGAGACCTTCATTATTAAATGGTCATTGAGTACTTGAAAGGAAAATGCACTATACAAACAGCAAAGATATGTACCATTTATAGAGATGGCGTCATAGCTGAGAGTAATGTTTTTAAGTAGTTCCCTAGCTTTAGAAGTGAAAATTTTGATTAGGAAAATCAAGAACATTTCAGTAGGCCTGCAGTCATTGATGACTAAATCAAAATTTTGATTGGAAATAATTCAGGACACATGACATTGCAGAGATAATCAGCATATTTTACGAGATTTTTTTGTAACATATGTGAAAATTACCACATTTCAATATATGATTCACTGCTCAAAAACATCCTATTTTTGTAAATAGTTATCACAGGTGATGAAACATTGTTTTCTAGAAATGTGGTACAAAAAAGTTTCAAGAGAAAATTAAATGAGCCACAGTTAACAGAAGAAAGTGATTCTGTGTATCAGGTGGGATTGGAAATTGTAATGACTTTGGGTATTTACCAACTCCTGCAAAATTATGGTTTATAGTCATATCGCATTGTAAACACCCATTTTGGTACGATCACCAAAGTTAACGTCTAGCCTGGGCTAGATGGGTGACCACTTAAAAATACCAGGTGCTGTAAGCATGGATGTGCAGGTAGCATAGTGGACAATGGCTTGAAGTTAGTAGAGTTCCAACTGGATTCATTATATTCACTTACATGCAAATGCTCTTGGGAAACATACAAATCCATCTCCTATGGATTAATTAGAACTTGTATCAGTAAAAAAATAAAAAGAAAAGATCTCCCTGCAAAAATCTTACCATTTGAAAATATTTTCTGGCTTTAAATAGCTTGCAATAGATTGATAAGCTGTAAAAAAAAAAATGAAAAAAAGTCCCAAATGAATCAAATTCTGCAAAATTAGATAAATTCAGACAAGTAGTCTTAATAACTGGACCAATTAAGGGTAGCAATTGATGAAAACAGTTCAAAATTAATCAATTAGGAGGGTATCATTTTACATTGGAACAATGCCAGACCATGTGTCAATTTATAAACCCAGCAGAAATTGTCACAGATTGGTTAAGATGTTACCCTTTGTACTCCCCTAATCTTGGACCAGCCAATTACTACAATTCCTACAAAATTATGTTAGGGGAAAGAACTTCAGTTTTCTGGAAACATGCAAAAACAAACCAGTTCATCATCAAAAATGAAGCCAACATTTGAGAGGATGAAATCCTGAAGTTGTCTTAAAGATGGAGAATGGTAGTTGAACAAAAGTACACATGCAATTAAACAAATCTACGTACATATATCTAAATATTGTTTGTGAAATTCACTTAAAAATGTCCTGAACTTTTGTTGGGGCTTAATATTATTATCAAAGTAATATATTGAAGCAATTTGATTATTTAAGTAAAGAATGCACACTTCTCAAACAGTAGTGATAAACTTCTATAATGATGTTTTGCTTAAAATTAAAGTAGGAAGGCTATTAATTTGTGGGGATAGATTGTTTGTGTCCCTAAAACACCAACATTTTATATGAGCTTAAGCAAAGAAATATTCTATTATTATTGAGACAGGCCTTTGTATAAAAATGATAAAATGTAATTTTAATATTTTAAATTTCTTTTGATTTGATTGAAAAACTCAACATTTCCTTACTGTTCTGTTGTTTGACAATTTACTAATTTGTTCTTTGTACACTCAGCTATTAGTGTTGAGTCTCCTTTAAATAAATAACAGTATTTAATCAAAAGAAGCCAAATATATCTATTTCCACACATACACAGGAATTTTTTTTTTATATAAAAATGTTTGAAGTCAGCTTCAGAAAGTACTTTGGATTTTCAGACAAAAATCTCAGCATTTTAACAAATATGTGTTTATCACATTTTACTACTATTTTTTTTTTATCATGTATGCAGAATTTTTGTGTTTATTTCAGAGCAACACACTGCAAGTATGCTATCACTTATAAAATGAGTTCATTTCAGACTGTATACTCTACTGTTCAAGCCTATTTCAAAGTCATTGACAACTTATGACAATCATCATTGGTAGAGTAAGTTCAGTTGTTAGTAATTGCTCACTCATGGTGGCCTTGTACCAAATCAAATATCTATATGTGGAATTTTCAGGATTCTTCTGTAATTAACATAATAATTTTGCAGGTCCTTTCTAAGTCTAGATATAGTCTATAACCAGGTTTACTGAAAATAGATCAATATATTCATTTACACTTGGATGGTTAGGTATGTATGGAAAACAGCTTGATGTTCTCAAATGATTTCTTGCAACTAATTCACCTTGTGAATAACACGCAGAGAAAGTCATTAACATTTAATTTTTCAAAGCCTTTCCTTCTGGCAGAAAATTACAGCTGTGAATGTCACTTTCTTTCATCTCACATTTATTTTTTCTTGTTTATTTTGCTTAAAAAATCAAAGTAAATTCCATTCACTGTAAGTTAAATAAACTTCAAAATATTCAACAAACTGCATGTTTTTTTTTTTTTTTAATCAAATAGTAATTGACCCAAGGCATGTTTTCCTGATTTAATATGTCCACAAAGATTTTAACCACCACCATGGAATACTAGACAATATTCATAGTTCCATCCAATTTAGATTTTTTTTAGATTTTTTTCTAACTCTAGTGATAAGTTAGTTTTTGATAACAGTAAAATTAAATATATTAAGGCCTTAAATAAAAGCAAACACAATGTAAGTTTAGAATATTCTGATAAAAGAAAAGAAGGCAAACATATACCTAAATCATGCAAACATAACATCATATGATTTAACCCACCTTTTAGTCTTAACATCAAAACAAACATTGGAAATCTTCCTAAATTTAATCCACAAGCATTTCAACCATTCTCCTGCACTAAAGATTTTTTAAAAATAACAATGTTAAGGTTAGTTATAGTTGTGTCAAGAACTTCGATAAGTATATCTCACTGTATAGCAGTATGATATTAAATAAAAACATGTCCAACATGAAAAATAATAGTAAATCTGCTATCAATAACAGTAGCCCTACAAAAAATAATTGTGACTGCTAAAAAAACACGATCTGCTCATTTAATGGTCAATGTCTGACAATGTATAATTTAACAAAGTTAGCATCCATTCAGAAGGTGCTGTTAAATCTTATTTTGGTACAACTGAAAACAAATGAAAAAATTGATTTTCCTAACCATAAATTGACTCTAAATATTATATGCAAGAATAGTGCAGCAATCTCCAAATATTTTTGTCTAAAAAAAAAAATAACAAAACCTAATTATTACTTGGGATGTCATTGCAAAAACCAGATGTATACAATCATGCTACTCTCCCATCAATCAATATTAAACCCACTATATTAAAAAAAATTATTATTAGCATGCACCACACAAGTACCCTTTCATGATCCCTTAGGCAATATTTATACACAAATAGATGGTATTGCGATGGGATCTCCTTTAGGTCCCCTCTTTTCTAATTATTATATGGCAAATCTAGAAAATAAAATAATTAATGACAACAATAAACCCTCTATATATGTAAGATACATAGATGACATCTTTGTTTTAGCTAAGAATATCGATCAAATTACATATCTTAAAAACAAATTTGAAAGTCACTCCGTCCTCAAATTTACATTAGAACTTAATATTAATAACAAAATCCCATTCCTTGATATATTCATTGATTCTAGCACACATAAATTTACTACTTCTCTATATAGGAAACCAACTAGCATAAATTCGTGTCTTCTTAATTATAATAGTGAATGCCCCCAACGATATAAGTTAGCTGTTATAAAAAACTCACTTCAATGCACACAAATGATATCTTCTTCCAAATCTATATTTTATAAAGAATTACACAACATTAAGCAAACACTAGTCAATGATGGATTTCCTAACTCCGTTATTGATCAACAAATTAAAATGTATCTCAACAAAATTAACAATAGCTCTAACAATAATGATAATATTAATAATAATGGTTTACATCAAAATAAACATAACACTATTAACTTATACTATTGCAACCAAATACATAATAATTATAAACAAGATGAAAAAACTCTCAAAAACATAATACGTAGAAATGTTAAACCAGGGGAAAGTAATAATCAAATTAAACTCATTATATATTATAAAAAGTTTAAAACAATTGACCTCATAGTCTATAATAACCCAACAAGCACTAAACTAAATTCTCTACAAAAAACCAATGTAGTGTACCAATTTACATGCCCATTCAGAGATTGCATCTCTGATACTAATCAAAAACCTAGTACATATATTGGTTTTACTACAACCACGCTCTCCCGTAGACTTACATGTCATCTTTCTGATCAGAGTATTATTAAACAACATTTCTCTGAAAAACATAAACATGTAGGTAATATCAGGCAGATTTTGGTCAACAATACGGTGATCCTTACTCACACACACAGTAAGAGGAACCTGCAGATATTGGAGGCCATGTACATCAAATCTAAACAACCAACACTAAATAAAATCAACTTTAAATCCGGAAATAACATATTATGGTTTTGTTGTCATTTCGCGCTATCACGCGGTGTGACGTCATAAAACTGCATCGCAAATTTAAGAACTGCGTTTATCATTTTTGGTAACTATTGCCGTTGCCAAGCGGAGTTTTCTGTCAACAAAATCGTCGGTGATGGTGGATGTTATAATTTTTCATTCTAAACAACATCTCTGAAGATGGCTCATGTGAGCCGAAAGCTTAGAAGAAAATCAATAAATAATGATCCAAATGTTGGAGAATTTTTGTCTTTATTTTCAACTGAATTAAAGCAAAAATACGACGTGTAGAACGGCTCATGACTAAACATAATAGACATTCATTGTCTCTCTTATATATATATATATATATATATATATATATTTATACACACACACACACGCACACATGCATATGCATGTATACACTTACCAGTAAAATAGGTAAAATAGTTGCTGGATGGATCAACAGATGGTAGATCACAGAACATGTTCAATATTCAATAAAAACAAATTAACTGATTATGTCTGAATAGAATGGCAAGGTCAAAATTTAGGTCGCAAGTAAGTGGCGTATATTCCGTATATATATATATATATATATATATATATATATATATATATATATATATATATATATATATATATATATATATATATATATATATATATATAGTGGCGCAGTGGATATCGACCCAGAACGAGAAATCGGAGAGCCGAGTTCGAATTCCAGTTGAATTCCTTGCATTCACTTACGCGCAAATACCCTTGGGAAAGGTATTAATCCGTATATTCCTTCCAGTTATGGGTTAAATAACAGGACAGATTGGGTTCTATAGCCTTGGTTGGCAACCAGTCTACCGCAGAAAGCAATGGCAAACTACTGCGGGATAATCTTCTGCCCAGTTAGTCATGTCTTTCTGTCGAGACATGATCGCCCAGTATGGCACTCAACTGATATCCATGACTATCAGGTCAAGATCAGTTACATTGCAGATTCTCTGTTGGATTTTGTCAAGAACCCCGAAATGAATAGCAAGGGCACCCGACCAGATGTGACAGCAGTATTCAATGCACGGGTGGATGGTAGATTTATATATGTGCAAGATGGATTAAGATCAGAAAAAAATTCCAGCTCCTACACAGTGAACTGACCTTCCTAGTAGTAGATTTAGCTATGAATTCAATGTCGTCATTCCACTTGAGGTTGACTGAGAGAGTTAAGCCGAGAAGGTGCAGTGTTTTGCTTCAGGGGTACTAGCCTGATCCATGCTGATTGAGGGAGTAAGGGCGATTGTCTGTTGGTTAAAGGATAGCAGTTTCGTTTTGGGAACATTAACATTTATTAGCTATTTCTTACCTCAGTCTACCACAGATTGGAGGTCCTTATCAAGATGAGCAGCAAGGTTTGCTTTATCAACCTTGGCAGATTTCTTACCAAGGCAGCTGTAAATATGTTATATCATAACCCTGTAGCATGCGTAGAAGGCCAGCATGCCAAACTCTGTCAAATGCTTTGGAGATAGCTAGGGCAACAACCTGAACTTCGCCGTTCTTATCTAGAGCCTGGTATATATTGTTAGGTAATTATTAAAAATGAAACATAGCTTCACATACCTCGTATAAAGGAGCTTCAACTGTGTTGCATACTTATTGTCGTAAAAATAATGACAGAGACATTTGTTTTAGAGCGGACAGACGCACGCACAAAGCGAGCCTTTATTTACATTAGAAGAAGAGGGAACAGTTAGGTAAAGGGAGAGAATCCCTACAGAAATTCTAAAAGAGAAAGAGAGATAACCTTTAACTGACTGACAGTTATTGATAATTTCAACACTCCTCCTCAATTGCTGACAGTCTAAATAATCAGTTCTTCAAGACCTAACAGGTCCCTGAGCTTCACAAACTGTGAGCTCACAAGTCCGTGGTGATCTTCGGAGTACCGGTCCCTCCTGCCAGTTGTCATTATCCTCGGAGCTCTCCTGGTATTCGATTTCAACTGGAGGTGGCTTCACTACTTCTTTTTCCTCTTGGTCAGTTATGGAGCCTGATTCATTGAAGATCACATCCCTGCTATGAAATACTCTAGACTTTCTGGTGTCATAAAGTCTATAACCCTTTACACTAATGCCATAACCAAGAAATATGCTCTTCTTGGACTTAGAATCCATTTTAAACCTTTCATCCTTTGGTACATGGACAAAAGCATCACACCCAAAGATGCGTAAATGTTTTACATTGGGTTTATGCTCCTTCAATACTTCATAGGGTGTCATACCTTTCACAGAATTTGTGGGGCTCCGGTTTCGAATATATGAAGCTGTGGATAAAGCTTCTGCCCAAAATTTCTTAGGCAGTTTTGCATCTGACAACATTGCCCGCACTGTTTCTACTAATTTTCGATTCATTCTTTCAGCTACTCCATTTTGCTCTGGGGTTTTAGGAACAGTATATTCATGTCGAATGCCTTCCTTTTTTAAGTAATCTTCAAATTCTCTTGAAGTGTACTCCCCACCATTATCAGTGCGTAGGGTCTTAATATTATGTCCTGTGAAATTTTCTACTATGGTTTTCCATTCCATGAACTTTTTAAAAACATCTCTCTTGTGTTTGAGCACGTATATCCATACAAATCTTGATTTATCATCAATAAATGTTACAAAATATTCTGCTCCACCAAGCGATTTTGCCTCTATCCTTCCACAAATACCGAGAAGTTGAGTAGCTCGCTTTCCACCAGATTTTGGAAATGAGGAACGATGATGTTTTCCATCCAAACATGGCTCACATAAGTTGATATCCTTGGTTACATCATAGTCAAGGCCAGTTACTAGTTTCTGTAAATTCTTTTCTCCAAGGTGGCCAAAACGTCTATGCCAAATCACCTCCTTTGTGTTACTACTTAGGCAGGAGTTTGCTGAATGAGCTTCTCCATATACTTCACTGCAGTTTAAATAGTATATGTTACCAATTTTTGAACCTGTTGCCACCACTTTCTGCTTGTCATCCAGAATTTGACAACTTGATTCAGTAAATAGGCATGTCTTTCCAGATTTAGTGGCTCTAGACACACTTAATAAATTATAAGACACTTTAGGAACATATAGAGTTTCATAAAGCCTGCATCTTTGGTATTTGCCATTTGGTAAACTCACTTTAAGTTCTATTGTACCTATACCTAATGCCTCAACTGAAAATCCATCGCCAAGGGTTATTTCCTCTGCTACATCCAACTTTCTGAAATTAATAAATTTCTCAACATCGTAACACATGTGACATGTAGCTCCAGAATCAACAATCCAGTTACTCTTCTTATTATTTGACAACAACGCATTATGTGTGAGAAGTCCAACAATGTCATCACTAGAATCACTTAAGTCATCCTTTATTTTCTTAGTGAAGAAAACTTCCTTTTCGGATGGTTCGACTTAACATTCTCTTTTGTATCAAGTAAACGACAGTCACGTTTAATGTGTCCGTTTTTTCCACAGTAATAACATTTGGGTCCCCTTTTGTTGACATGACGTTTTGATGCCATGGCTTTCAATTCAGCACCATTTATTTCCTTCTCTTTGATCTTGGTTTCTTCATGCAGCAATCGCTCAGTCACTAACACCCATTTAGGAACATCCTGACTTGCTTCGAGTGCCGTCACCAACGTATTATAAGAGTCTGGAAGTGTAGCCAGAAGATGAACAACTCCATCTTCCTCGTCAATAGAATCGCCAATGACTGCTAATTCATCAAATATTTCCATCATAGTTTTAATGTGTCCATGAACAGAGTCGCCGTCTTTTAGTTTAAGAGAATATAATTTTCTCCTCAACGCTAATTTATTTGCCCAAGTTTTCTTTTGAAATTGGTCAGCTAATTTTTTCCACACTACTGCGGGGTCGTCAGGGTCTCCAATTAAATATAGCAGTGAAGTTTCCACCGACAGTACAATCGTCGCTAATGCACGGTCCCTTCTTGATAAATATTTTACGTGTGTTGCAGAATCTGTTCGTTTATCAGGAACTATCTCCGTTTCGTTAACAATGTTCCATAAACCATCCCTAATTAAAGCCATTTTACACTGAACCTTCCAAGTATTATAATTTGTACCATTTAGTGGTACCAGGTTACTAAGTTTTGTTTCCATTGCCATTGTACTTTATACAAGCAACACAAAAACTTTCAATACAAAAAAAAAATTCAAGATGGCCGAACGGGATAAAACAAAAAAGTTCTCACGTGGACATGGACAAATATCTCCAAGACGTTGACGTAGACTGGTCCCATAACCTTTGTTAGGTAATTATTAAAAATGAAACATAGCTTCACATACCTCGTATAAAGGAGCTTCAACTGTGTTGCATACTTATTGTCGTAAAAATAATGACAGAGACATTTGTTTTAGAGCGGACAGACGCACGCACAAAGCGAGCCTTTATTTACATTAGAAGAAGAGGGAACAGTTAGGTAAAGGGAGAGAATCCCTACAGAAATTCTAAAAGAGAAAGAGAGATAACCTTTAACTGACTGACAGTTATTGATAATTTCAACATATATATATACTCTGTGAAAGTAATTAGCATATCAACAGTAGACCCGTATATATATATATATATATATATATATATATATATATATATATATATATGTGTGTGTGTGTGGGTGTGTGTGTGTGTGTGTGTGTGTTAAATTTCAAGAAAAAAGTTTGAACATTTTTAATGTCAAATAATTCAAATTGTCATCCAATGCCAATTTCGTAAATTTCCGTATAATTTCGTAATATATATATATATATATATATATATATATATATATATATATATATATATATATCCAAGTGAATAAAGAACAAAGAATATATTAAAAAACGTTCAAAACATTAATTTAAAACAGTGCTCAATATAGAAATAGAGCTATGAATTTTTATTATAAATTATAGCTTAGAACATGTACAAATTATAATTTACTACAAAAGTGTACATTTTGTTTCGACATCGAAAGAACAATCTCATCAGGTAGTTTATAATGATGATAACAAACGTTATTTTTGAAAAAGAAAATTAAAAAATCTCACTTCCCCTTCATTTTTGTAAAATTTTTGATACGAGGTAAAGAGGACAGAAAAGATGGGAAAACAAAAAAGAGAAATAAAAAAGAGAAAACAAAAAAGAAAAGAGAGATACATAGGAAATAAAGAGCGTGATACAGAAAATAAAAGGAACACAGAGAAAATAAAAAGTGGACACGGGAAATAAAAAACAAAGCTCTTTCTTTCTCTCTTGTTTTCCTCTTTGCTTTATTTCTATATTGAGCACTGTTTTAAATTAATGTCTTGAACGTTGTTAATTTTTTCTTCGTTCTTTATTCTGCTCCTATATTCCTATATTAAGTTGGGCACTTTTGCCATTAATATAAACATTGAACATGGATAAAGTGAATTTTGACATCTCGCTGAAAAATGTTCCTATCCCAAACAAACAGGAGTACTTTCAAAAGTTAGTCCTAAAGACTGAAGATCTCATACGAAGGATGAGATGAAAGGCACATTTCTTCATTAAGGGCCATGGTGCTTCCGATACTAAAGATATATATGGATTTAAAAACTTAAAGACTGCACTTCTCATTGACAAACTCTTCAACTTTGAAAACGATCTATTCGATATCATAAATAAGATCACCTTTTACAAATGTAAAAACAAATCCTTAAAACATCTAGATACATTGGTCAGAAGCATAAATGAATCGAACAAAATCTTTGTAAAATCAAATAAAACCTCAAATTTTTATAAGATGGACTCCAAGGAGTACAAAGCACTAACAAAGAAAAATCTAACTAAAAACTACAAACAAATCAACAGAGCACTGAAATCACATTGATAGAATTAATCATGCGAACAAACAAATCACTGACAAACTAAAAATCAGTGACAGAGTCCCTAAAATTACGACGAAGGAGGCATATATACTTTTAAAAGATCACAAACCAGAATTCCACCGAAAATTACCCACTAGGATTATCAACCCAACAAAATTAGAAATCGGTAGAATTAGTAAAATAATACTAGAAATAGTAAACAGACAAATAAAAAACCAACTTCAACTCATACAATGGAGTGGTACTTTGGTGGTAATAGACTAGTTCGAGAACTTTGAAGATAAAAATATTTCCACTTTTCTACAATTCGATATCGTGGACTTTTACCCATCTGTATATGAGAGCCTTTTCCATCTTGTCCTGGAATTCGCTGAATTTTATTCGGACATTTCAAAAGAAAAAATCAAAATAATTTTGAACTGCAGGAAATCAGTTCTTATCTATGACAGCGAACAATAGACTAAAAACTCAACGGATTTTGATTTCTCTATAGGTGCTCTGGATTCTGCAGAGTCTTCGCATTTAGTCGTATTATTTCTTCTGTACAACCTCTCGGCGTAGAAAGAAACTGATATAAAAAATATAGGACTTTATAGAGATAACGGACTCATAATAGTAAATAAATCTACTGGAGGTAAAGCTGATAGACTTAGAAAATTAATTCATGGAGTTTTTAAAATCTTTTGGTCTCAGCGTAGTAATATAAAACAAGTTGACTTCTTAGACATAATATTAAACTTAGTTTCTAACACTTTTCAACCTTACATGAAAAATAATGTTAACCCAATCTATATAAACCCTAGCTCTAATCATCCACCATCCGTTATCAAACATATCCCAGCATCAAATGAACGCCGAATATACAAACACTCCTCAAATAAAGAAATATTTGATAAGCGCAAAACAACTCACGATAAAATTCTTAGAGACAATGGTTATCGATCTTCCGAGATCAATTTTATGGAAAAATTTAGTAGCTCAAAAAGGAAAAATAGAAGCAGGAAAATCATATGGTATAACCATCCATTTAATCAGTTAATTTTAAACTGGGACATAAATTTCTTAAGTTAAAAGATAAATATGTCCCCAAAAATAACCCTTTAAGCACAATTTTCAATAGGAATACAATAAAACTCAGTTATAGTTGCTTCAACAACTTAGAAAAAATAATTAATTACATTACAATAAAATTTGAAATTGTTAAACAAAAACAACTCTAACACCCATGTTAGTTTGCCCCATAATAATAACTCTTGTAATTGTAGAAACCTGAACCTACCTTTATAGTGGGTTACTTATCTATTTTTTGTAGTGGGAGTCCGTTCTAGTGAAGGGTAATTATATATTGTTGCAAGTTAACGGAATTTGGCCTTGTGGTAGATAGCCCACTATAAATCATAAAATGATTATAAATCAAGAAAGGCAATTTGAGTAGAAAATAACATTTATATATATACACATATCAATTAATGTTTTTGCAATTAAAATAATACTTGAAATAAATGTCCAACGGAGGTTAAATATTCATGGCAATTATAATGCTGAAAAAGATAATTAGTGTTAGGAATGTGAGGAGCGGAGGTATGTGAGTAATGTTTTTGAAGTAGTCGCTTCTTAGGTCAGTAAGTACCTTTGAGACAGGGGAGAAGGAAAGAGGCAAGCGTAGTAACCGCTCGACTTAGGTCAAGGGGATATGATTACATTCTTCTCCTCAGGTTCTGCCTGTCTGCCGGGGTCTTGTCTGTATCCGCTTTTTATATCTGCTTTTTGGATCAAAAGCAGCTCGTTTTGGGATTTCACACTTGTATTTGATTATGGGCTTCCCATTGGCTGGTAAACAAAATTCGCGTAGGCTCGCGAAATGGAAATTTCATATTTGATTAATTTTTATTTTTCAACCGCAACATCTGCGCGAACTCGGATGCGCAACGGCAACTTTTGTTCATTTGCTTTTTGGTCGGTATAGAGCAAACATCCGATCCCACGCTTTTTCTCGGTCGGTATCACCACACCTTAACAAAATCCCTGGTATATATGTATTTAATTTTATCCGTGGTGAATCCTAAGGATACTAACATTTATATCAGAAATACTATGAATATTTTTAATAGCGCTTTTACAACCACCTCTCATCCTTCATCAACAAGGACAAACAAAATGACATCATTTTCTAAATATTTTTGGAAGTTAAGAAATGAAAATAAAATACCTAAAGTTAAATGGAAAATCCTCAAACAGGCTAGAACATCTAAATCGGTAAAAGAACCATGTTTCCTTTGTCTACATGAAAAATGGAAATCATGAAATACATGAGGAGTGATATATTAATAAACCACAGGCATGAAACCACAGTAAATTGCAAACACGTTAAAGAACTAACTTTACAATCATGCTAAATTACTAAATCTAAAGTTCGGATCTCTAGAAATGATAAATTTTTATAGTATTAATCTTAGTACCATGATATTCACTTGATCTCTCTCCTTGTATATTTTTACCTCTTAATTTTTATATAAATTAATTTTTAATTTACTTCTCCATTTTATTATATTAGCACTAATGAATTTATATTTTGTGTTGTATTTCTAAATATACTCAGACATATGGTTTTTAAATAATTGGGTCTATTTCTCTCTGAGCCGTTATTATCGGCTCTTTCTTCTTAGCTTTTTATTTCCTCCTGTTTTCCCCTGTGTCCACTTTTTATTTTCTCTATGTTCCTTTCATTTTCTGTATCACGCTCTTTCTTTCCTGTGTATGTCTCTTTACTTTTTTGTTTTTCCCTTTGTTTGGTTTTACTTTTTTGTTTTCCAATCTTTTCTATCCTCATACACAAATTTATCCAAAAAAGAGGAAGTGAGATTTTTTAATTTTCCTTTTAAAAAATAACGTTTATTACCATCATTATAAACTACCTGATGAGACATTGTTCTTTCGATGTCGAAACACAATGTACACTTTTGTAGCAAATTGTAATTTGTACATGTTCTAAACTATAATATATATATATATATATATATATATATCGGAGTCTAACCGTACTGATGAGCTGTGATACAGCGAAACAGATCTGTCTGCAGATGACTATATATATATATATATATATATATATAAGTGCTTGTGTATATATGTGTCTGTGTAAAAATGTATATGTTTTTGTGTATATGTATATATATATATGTATGCTAGTTTATGTGTGTGAATATATAGATGTATATATGTGCGTATATATGTATATATATATGTGTGTGTGTATATATGTATGCGTGTATATATATGTATATGTGCGCGTGTATATATATATATGTATATATGTGTGTATATGTATATATGCGTGCGTATATATATGTATAAATGTGGATATATATGTATATGTATGTATATATATGTATATGTGTGTATATGTGTGTACATATGTATATGTCTGTGTGTACATATTTATGTTATAATGTCACTACAAAAGTAGCCATTTCGTTTCGACACTATCCGTGTCTTATCAAGTGATGAGTTCCATTTCAAGTTGGAGGGCTTCAAAAAGATCAAGATTGGCCAAACCCCCTTAATCAGGGAGGCGTTGTTAAATAGACAGAACGGACCAATCAAAACAAAGCAATATCTGATCTTAAGAATACAAGAACAGACCCTAAAATTAATTTGTTAGGAGCCTTCTCTGATCTTAAGAATACAAGAACAGACCATAAAATTAATTTGTTAGGAGCCTTAACAATAATATTTGAGTAAAATAGGGTTCAGCATAAGTAACTGTATGTATATACGTGGAAGTGCGGACACATATATTTATTATAAATTATATTTTAGAACCTGTACAAATTTTTTTATCCACTACAAATTGTACATTTTGTTTCGACAATGAAATTACAATGTCTTATCAGGTGGCGTGGAAAGGACTGGAAAGTCTCTTTTCTTATTTTTGACGAGTTGTGTGTGGGATGTTGGTGGAGGTTAGCGATAAGGAAATAACTTTTGTAAATTGTCCGTTAGAATTTTGAAGAAAGTGGATTTTTTTTTTTTTTTTATAAGCGTTTCACCCCGAGCAAGGCATGTCACTGCCACTACTGTGCAGGGGGCTACGTAGAGTGGAGAAAGGCTGATTAAATATAGGAAATGATAGAGGGTGGGTGATAGGCGGGTAAGGATACCGAGAATGAGGGTTGGGTAGATGAGAGTGTTGTGAGAATAGTTGGGAGTTAGTGTGATAGGAGGTGTCTATTGACCCTACATTTAAACACCTGGAGATTGTAACTGTCGGGAAAGCAGACTTGTGGAAGGGAGTTCCACAGGCGGGAAGCGCGAGAAAAGAAGCTATTGGAGTAGAATTTACGGTTACATCTTATTTGTTTAACTGTAAAAGGGTGGGACCTAGTTGCTAATCTAGTATCTCGTGTAAATTCGTGCTTAGGCGGCACCAGTGATCTAAGCTCATCGGAGCAGAAGCCATGAAAGTACTTGTAAAAGAGGCACAGGGAAGCCACATCACGCCGGTGTGAGAGCGGCTGCAGCCGGTCTGCCAAGTCAGTATCAACCACGTTACAGATCCTCCTTTGTATTTTGTCAAGAAGCCCAAGGAGAGCAGCAAGGGCACCCGACCAGATATGGCAGCAATATTCAATACACGGGCGGATGGTAGATTTGTATATGTGCAGAATAGATTCAGGTGGGAAAAATTTCCGGACCTGCACAGGGAGCCCACTTTCATAGCAGCAGATTTGGCAATGGATTCAATATAGTCATTCCATTTGAGGTCCGCCGAGAGTGTAAGGCCAAGGAGGCCTAGTATTTTACTCTCTGGGAGACTAGCCTGTCCCATGCTAATGGGAGGTAGATGCGATTGTCTATGGTGATTAGTTGATAACAGCTTTGTTTTGGAGGCATTGGGCAGTGAATATAACTGATTAATGAGTGTCGGTTGGTTTAAATTAATGTTTTGGACGTTGTAAAAATTTTCTTCGTTCTTTATTCACTCGGATATATATATATATATATATATATATATATATATATATATATATATATATAAGTACCAAAAGTTAAAACCAGGCACTGATAAAATTCAGAAACAATGTGAGATTGATGCTTTGAAAAACACAATTATTAAATATCACTTTAACAATTGGTGCTATGATAAAAATGTGTTAAATATTAACCAGATGATGTGCGCTAGAATAAAATTTATCGAATATTGGCATGATAATTGATGTTAGATAAAATACCTCAGAATTATATAACTTGATGATCAATGTTAGATTGAGCGCTCGGCAAATTTTAATATGGTAATATATGCCGAATGGCATACCAAGCAAGAATTAACTAGAATGTCCAAATAAAATAAAATTGTCCATCAAATAAAGGCAAATAACAAGTGACAGTAGTTAAAAAGTTATACATAAATTCTTATATTACAAGCCACATTTTAATGAAAATACTGAACTATGTTTACAATGAACTGTAAGTTCATTTCTCTGGTTTAACTGTTTAATCTTGTCCATAAATTTGATAATTTCTAACTTTTCATTGAGACAAAGGTAACAAGGTGCACGGAGAGAATTACAAGTTTGAACCTTTGTAAAAATTTTCCATTTCCAGTAGGTGTTTTGTTTTCACCTTTTAAAGACCAAAAGTACTTGGATAATGAAGTGCTGTATTTATAGGAACTATTGTTGGACGATAGTGTGTATTGATACCAGTGAGTTTTGAACGGATTTTTAGTATAACTAATATAAAACTTTTTAGTATCGTGATTGTCAATTGTAGAGACAGTACAAAGATAAACTATGGAGCTAACTAAGCAATTATTATGCAATGGGCATTCCTTACAATTTCTACAATTACAACTGCTGGTATTAGTTCTGTTGTCTGTGGTACGATCTATTTGAGCATTTTAATGCGCCATGTTTTCTGTATTTCTATACGTGTTGAGGACTTTGTTATTGTGTTTTTTAATTATTTTTTCTAAATTATCCGTGCAACAATAACTTAACTTGTGTGTATTATTATTGAATATTTTACTAAGAGCATTAGTTTTGGGGAAAGTGTTTGCTAATCAGATTTAAGAATTTTTGTCCCAATTTACTTTTAACCATCATATTGTAAGAAGTAAACCAGATGATTTTTCTAGATCTTCTTATTATTATCATTGCTAATAGGATTTATGAATTTGATATCAGTAGCCCTATAACTACTATTTCAAAGGGCAGAATTATAAAATTTTCAATGCTGATAAAAAATTACTTTGCTAGATGAGTTATTGCTGAGTCTAGATTCAATAGAAGATAATCTATGCTTAATGACTGACGGGGGATGGTTAGAATTAGGATTTATGTAAATTGGATTAGAGGTAACCTTATATAAGATTGGGGAGAATTATTATTTAAAAAGTCTATCTGCTTAATGTTGGTGGTTAATTTTACTGTAAGGCCTAAACTTTTTAATTCCCTGTGTATTAGTTTCTTAATACGATCTACTTTAATTTGGTGCAATCTTGAACAATCAGTAATCCATCATCTCTATAGAGACCTATACTACCTGTATCCACATAATGGTAAGCAGTTAAATTATAAAGAATAAATAATCTCACAAGACCTGAGGCATCAGCCGAATCCAGAGAACCCATTGTAATATCATAATATCCATCGGAGGTCTTTTTAGTCCATTGTTCTTCGTTATAAATCAGAACAGAACTTCTACAATTTAGCATAATATCCACCTCGTTGGTCGAAATATTGGAGTATTCCTGTGCAAATTTCAAAGCCAGAGTGAAATGATTATTAGAAATGGATGAATAAAAGTCCATTATATCAAATTGTATAAAGGTACAATTGTCTTTATTCTGGATACCCTTAAACCAGTTAATAACATCCGCGGTATTAATCCATTGAAAGAGTCTGATGGTGCATTTAATAGACTGGTTGATCCTTTCTAAAATGGTTTTGCTGATTCTACCGACTTCTGTTCTAGTAGGATTAATTAGACGTGTAGATGGTTTCGCTTTAAAGTCTGGTTTATAAGTCTTCAATAAGACAAAGGCTTTTTTGGTTTGTAGTTTACTTACGCGGTCACTAATGCATAATTTGTCGGTAATGAATTTTCCAACAAGGTTAATATTATCAACCAGACTGAAATTGGTAGTGTCTATTTTCTTATATCTTTTGGTTAAGGTGTTTTTAATACAGGTGTCATAAACCTTGGGGCATAATTTATAAAAGTTGGTGGTTTTGTCCGATTTAACATAAATATTATCGGATCTATTAATGTCTTTAACAATTTGTTAATCTTCTTATTTCTCTGCCCAAATTAGAATTCATTTTGGTACTCGTTCTGTTTTTTTCCTTCTATGCGTAAGAATCTCCTTCCTCCTCACCATGTTCCATCAGTGATTTACACGTTTAATTGTCGTTGCCGTAACAGCTGCATAGGAAGGACTTCCCAGCGCTTGGACTGTAGGATTAAGCAGCATGTCCCATCTAGAGTTCTAAATCAGGATGCCCGTATGAGCCAGCTAGTGAATATTTCCGGGTCAGCTATTACTCAACATTTGATAAATAGCAGAGATTGTGTGACTGAATTTAGTGCGAACCGGTTTTCTTTTCTGTCAGGAGTTTTGCACTCGTTATTTCATTTGCAGGCATTGGAGTTACTGTATATTAAGTTCAGGAAGCCGTCTCTCTGTAAACAGAGAGATTGCTTCATTGGACTTTATACTATCAGTGTTTAATGTTTACAGAAAAAAGAATAGAAGAGGAAAAATAATTCCCTCGATTTTTTCTCTTTTCCTATTCCTCCATTTTCGCTGTGTGTAATATTTTTTGTCTCTTATACATTTTCATCTTCATTTTAAAATTTTTAAAAATGAAATAAATTTCCCAGATGACGCTGAAGAGGTTGGGATTGAAACCGGTCGGTCGGTCGTTCTTCCTTCGTTTTTTATTTTAATTTTTTATTGTTCATCTTGTTTTTTTCCACAATGCCTGTAAGTATTAATTTTCATTTATTTCTGGTCTTGTACTATTAATAAATTATTTAACTATATACATATATATGTATATGTTTCAAAACATATACTGTTAAATATAAGAGACAATGAATGTCTATTATGTTTAATCATGAGCCGTTCTAAACGTCGTATTTTGGTTTTAATTTCAGTTGAAAATAAAGACAAAAATTCTCCAACATTTGGATAATTTTTATTAATTTGTTTCTAAGCTTTCGGCTCACATGACCCATCATCATAGAGGTCACCAAACGGTAACACAATAACATCTACCATCACCGACGATTTTATTTTGTGTTGACATTAAACTCCGTTAGGCAACGGCAATAGTTGCCAAAAATAACAAACGCAGTTCGCAAATTTGCAATGCGGTTCTATGACGTCACACTGCGTGATAGCGCGAAATGACAGCAGAGCCATATATTCAAATGCAATGTAATATGTTATGGCCAGATTTAAAAATGATTTTATTAAGTGTGGGTTGTTTGGATTTAATGTACATGGCCTCCAATATCTGAAGGTTCTTTTTACTGTATGTATATGTTTATGCATGCATGTATATATGTCTGTTTATGTATGTATGTTTATGTGTATATGTATGTATATATGAATGTATGTGTATATGTATGTATATATGAATGTATATGTATGTGTATATGTATGCATATATGAATGTATACGTATATGTGTATAGATCTATGTATGTGTATGTGCGTATATATTTATGTGTCTATGTATGTATTTATATAATTATATATATATATGCATTTACATATATATGTATAGATATAAATATCTATACATATATGGATATATATATATATGTACATATATAATTAATTTCCTTTTTTATTGAAAATTAATTAGCATTGCGACACAGAAATTACCGTTTTGTGATTTAATTTTTTTTATCTTGTCATCATGCAATGATCGGTATTTTTTGTGAAAATGATTTACATTTGAAAATAGAAAGCAGTACGTTTGCTAATTAAAGAGTTAATATGGAGGCGTTGGATATTGAAAATTTAGATCTTGTATATTTTGTGCTCCACCCAAAGTATTTGAAGTTCCGGGGAGGTCAAACTTCGTAGTTATATAACATGCGATCATTGTAATATAACAATCTGGCCCCACCCGAGGAAGGCTGATGCAAGCGAGGGTGTTTCCGGTCGTTGAAAGGAACGGATGTCGTTTGACCTTATTTCCGGCAGCAGCGGAAATAACTACAGAGGCAAACAGAACAGGTGTCTCTGAGAATTACGTGGGCGTGCGTGGGCGAGGCAAAACCGGAAGAAAAAGTCCTGGTTCTGGAAGATTATAAAAAGACCTCGGCACACGGATTCGCCAGTAGAGGAGCAACAGAGATCGGCCGGTGAAGAGAGAGACACAACAGATAAGACTACACTCCCATCAACCCATTAGAAGCGCGCTCTCTCAATTCTCTGTTCCCTATGCTACACGGTTCATCGTCATTAATAAAAATATAACTTTATATTTTTATATATATGCTGTTTTCAGACACATAATTGGTGCCTAGTGACTTGCTGTTTTGAGACAACAAAACAGTTAGATGCGAGCTGGTTGCCACGGCGACGATTGAAATTCAACGGACTTAAAACTACCAGATAGAAAGAAAAAAGAAGACGAAAATAGAAGCAGCCGCACGACTATAGACATCAGCCAAGGTAGGTGACTCTTTGATTTGATAGTGTGTGTGTTCTGCTCTTGTTTATAAGTCTAGTTAGAAAAAAAAATGGAACAGCATACTTTTGCCGATCTGACCCTAGAATTGAGAAATGTGGATTGTTCGGTGTCGAACACATTAAGGGTAGAACGGAGGGGGTGCAGGACTACATGCAGAGAGTAGTACGCCTAGCGGAGAGCGCATAGGTTGGGGTTGACGGGAGGAATAAAGTTGAGATATTTACCTATATGTAAGTATAAAACATCTGAGTTAATGATTTATTTTTTGTTAATATTTTACCATATATGTGAAGTGAGTTTACTGGTATGTTGCTTAATTAATCTTACTTTTATTGAGTAAGTGAAATGTAAAATCATGTAAAGGAAGTTTCTTCTACTCTTTAAAGTGGATAATTGGATTAACTTGTTGATAACAATGTTTTCTTTGGTTTGTGCAGTGTTAGGTTTTCTTTTTTTTTGGATTTCTTTTCAATGACTGTACACTACAAAATGATTTACATTTCTATGTTTGTGAATTATGCTTTTGTGCAGGTTCCCATCAATTCAACATCCTCTGTGAATTTTCATTTATGTGACTTGGGAAATATCTTTTGAAGATATATTAATTTCTGAAAACTTTATATTGACACGGATAGACCTGCAGATTCCACAGTTGATCGGAACAAAAAGAAAGAACAACTGAAAAGTCTTGTAGACTTATTGGCTGATATGCTATAGGATTGGGAAAGAAGCAGTGGGAGGATTAACGATAGTTTAAGTGAAATAGTTAGGAAGATACAAACGTGGAAAATTATTAATAGTATCTAAAGCATAAAGTAAATTATACGTCTCTGGTTCAGTGGTTTGGTCCCCAATTACGCAGAAATTTCCCAATTTTTCAGTGGACACCATGCCGGTAGAATTGCGCGATATGGAGGAGATTCCTATCCGCAAACTAGTAAATACCTTGGAACAGATAGATATGGAAAGATTTAGTGAAGGATATGAAGAACTCCCGAAGAAGTTGACGATAGGAGTCATTGCTGGCATAGTCGGCGTTATGATAATCCTTGGAATAATAGCTAGGAAGCGGATTTTTAAGTGTGAAAGAAGCAACAGTGCTTCGGGAAAGGAAAGGGAGTTATCCGTTGTGAATAGTACTCCGGGGTCAACGGGTGTTCAACACTCAAATGTCTCTGCGTTAAACAGAGAGATGTCAACAAATCAGATATGCTTGGATTCGAATCCAGAGGAAGTAGTTCAAGGAATGGAAAACATTGTACAAACTAAGGAACTACGAGTCACGGGTCCATTTTTTTAGACTAAATTAATATAGATGAAACTTCTAATCCTCCACAAGTAAATTGCATGCGGATTAACGTTGGAATCAGGGTAATTTTCTTCATTTTCTATTGAACATTTCTCGGTCAGACTATGAATGATATGTACTGCAGATAATGGCCATTTTTCTGTGTTCAAACATAGTATGTTTGAAATTAAATTAAATTAAATGAAGTTACATGTGTAACAATAAACTCGAGCAGAAACACGGATGGTGTTGGTCAAAGGTCATTTACTCGATGTCAGTTTGGAAACTGGGGCGCGGTTTCCGCCTATGATCATGTGGTCGTGCATCTAGGTGTCTACGCTTATGGACAGAGTCGATAAAGAAAATGAACATTTTTAAGAACTTTGCCCAATTCTGTGAAAATGGATATTAAAAAAAAAAAAAAAAGAACAATGAAACATCGAGCTGGTAGAACAATTTTCACGATGGACACGAACATTGTTGGGTTGCCGATGTAGGCTCCCCTATATATTTTTTTGTTGTTTTTTTTTGTTTCGGCATGCACATGTTTTGTTGTTTTGGCGTGCACATGTTTTATACAATTGTCGGGCTTGTGTGGCATGGGGAGGAGTGTGAGGGTGTTGCGCTTAAAATGTTCTTAGGTGAACATTTTGGAAAATGGGAGGGCGAGGAATGTAATATAACAATCTGGCCCCACCCGAGGAAGGCTGATGCAAGCGAGGGTGTTTCCGGTCGTTGAAAGGAACGGATGTCGTTTGACCTTATTTCCGGCAGCAGCGGAAATAACTACAGAGGCAAACAGAACAGGTGTCTCTGAGAATTACGTGGGAGCGTGCGTGGGCGAGGCAAAACCGGAAGAAAAAGTCCCGGTTCTGGAAGATTATAAAAAGACCTCGGCACACGGATTCGCCAGTAGAGGAGCAACAGAGATCGGCCGGTGAAGAGAGAGACACAACAGATAAGACTACACTCCCGTCAACCCATTAGAAGCGCGCTCTCTCAATTCTCTGTTCCCTATGCTACACGGTTCATCGTCATTAATAAAAATATAACTTTATATTTTTATATATATGCGTGTTTGTTGTTTGTCGATATATAACATCATCACAAACACCTACCGTGTGGCACACAGTACACCTGTGTAGGCTATGTTGTTTTGATGGAGAGAATGTGCTTTTTGCCGCACAAGCAACTGACCACTTTAATCAAATCTTAGTGCAGGTTGATCAGTAGTTAGATGGCTAATAGATCATAACAAATGTCTGCAGGACAGAAATGTCATGATGAGGAAGAGATAGCGAAGGGAACAGGTGGAAGATGCCACTGGTAGTCTCTAGCTTGAACTTCACACATGTGAAGAAGTGGTGAGTAATAGATGGTCGTTGTGAAGCACAAAAATTAAACATTTCTGCACTTCATGTCCTCCCCTCATAACAAACCAATCCTATTTAGAGCTGGCACTCTTATGAAAGACAACTTAAAAATTTGCATATCTGAACATGAACCTGTCATAAGATGCATATGACATTATATGCGTATTATATGCGTATAAACCAAAACTTAATGAAAAAGACATGTTCATAGAATCTTAAAATGTAAGGACTTTTTAAAAAAACAAACAACAAAAAAAAGCAAAAACAAACAAACCCTGAACACAGAACAGGAATTACTGCACGAGTACTTAAACAGAACAACATCAGTATTGCTGCACTATCAGAAACCAGACTCCCAGACAGTGGGATACTGAAAGAAGTGGGAGGTAGCTACATTTTCTTCTGGATAGGGCGACTTGTATCTGCGGAAAGAGAATCTGGCGTATGATTTACTATCAGAAACCACTTTGTGTCACGACAGAAATCACTCCCAGTTGGTATTTCTGACAGGTTACCTTTTCGCTTACCTATCAGCACGAATAAGCATGCCACGTTACTTAGTTGCTACGCTTCTACCATGGATTCCACTGAGGAGGTAAAAGAATCTTTTTATTGCAACCTTCGTGAACTTCTAAGGCAGACTTCATTTCGTGAATTTTTGTCATGGGGGACTTCATTGCTTGTTTTGGATGAGACGCACTATCCTAAAAAACATGGCGTCGGTAAATCAAAACCTAACGGGCTATTGCTGCTGTTTCTTTGCAGTGAATTCGATTTTGTAATCACCAACATAATTTTCATACAATCAATTAGTTTCAAAACTACATAGCGACATTTTAGATCAGGACACGGCCATCTCATCGTCTACATCACCGTTCGTGGTCGTGATCGTCGTGACAAAATCCTGACGCGATCACTCGCAATCGGTCAATGTTGGTCAGATTTTCTCACATACCGCAATGTATTTGAAGAAGCCTGTTAAAAACAATTGAGCAAAACCACCAAAGAAGGTAGATGTAACAAAGTTGAAAGATAGGGAAACATTAGACGGTTTCTAAATGTTGTGTGACTTAAAACTTTCATCTCTTGATGTAGGAAATGAAGTTGGATCGACATGGTCTGCCTTACAGAATATACTATATGACTCGTCAAAAGAAACAATAGGGCATGTTTAGCGAAAACATCAAGACTTGTTCAAACAATCCTGAAATTAAATCTTTCCTTGAAAACTTGCATAAATATCATCAGGTTTGCATGACAAACAGAGCATGCCTATCACAGAAACGGGTCTTTAAAACAATAAAAGAAAAGTCTCAAGCAAACGATGAAAGAGAGTTGGTGAACAGCCTTGCAGGAGGCTCTTGACAAGTGTGACTTCAAATCTTTCTACCAAAATTTGAGAGGTGTTTTGTTCTCATTTCCAACGGTCTATGACCAATTTTTTTTTTTAGATAACACTCTTTTGACAGACAAAAGCCACATTATTAAACGCTGGGTAGAACACTTCTACACGGTTTTAAATCAGGATTCATCTGTTGATGCTGAAGTTATAGATAATCTTCCTCAGAGACCTGTTGTACAAAGCCATTCTACTAACCTTTCAACCTTCGAGGTAAAAATAGCTTTCGAATGGAAAATCCCCCGGCGAATATGGGATTTCAGCTGAAATATGCAAATATGGCACCAATCTTTTTACGCGCTAGTTTTGTGAATTTTTCAACTTTGTGTGGAAAAGGGGAGAAGTGCCACAGCAGTATAAGGATGTTCAATTGTCCAATTGTATTAGCAGAAAGGGAACCGGTGTGAATGTGACAACCACTAAGGAATATCTCTTCTTTCGGATGCTGGCAAAATACTTGCTCGTATCATCCTCAATAGTCTTTATGAATTTATTTCAGAATTGGCACTTCCGGGGACCCAGTGCGGTTTTCGATCCGTTAAAGGAACCGTGTATATGATCTTTTGCAGGCTCAGGAGAAGGCACAAGAACAAAACAAGGATCTATTTGTTGTCTTTTTAGACTTCACAAAAGCTTTCGATATTGTATCTCAAACGGCTCTTTGGGAAGTTTTGTCAAAATTAGGTGTTCCAGAAAAAATACTCCGTTATATTATCTCCCTTCACGAAGGAATAAAAGATTTTGTAAGGTCAGGAAGTGAGTAATAGAACCCCTTTTTTGTTTCCAACGGTACAAGGCAAGGCTGCGTTCTTGCTTTTCTTCTCTGCACTTATCTTTTCTGCTATGCTTGAAAATGAAGAAGTCAAAGTTGAATTCAGAACAAATGGAGGTCTATACAATATCTGCTGAATTCGTCACCTGTCCATATGCAGGTGGTTTGCTGCCAGTAGAGATTCTTGTTTATTCTTATTTCTTTCCTAAATATGTCGAGTCTGCGGAGCATCTCCATCAATTCTTTGTGGTGTATTTTGTCGAACGCCGTTGCATAATCAATAAAACATAGGTACAATTCCTTCTTCATTTGTATTGCTCTTTCGGAGATCATCCTAATCATAAATATGGCGTTCCTTGTTCCAGTGTCTTTGACGAACCCGCACTGTTCTTGTCCTATCTCTGGCCTGA
This sequence comes from Ascarosepion bandense, assembly GCA_037127315.1. NCBI lineage: Eukaryota > Metazoa > Mollusca > Cephalopoda > Sepiida > Sepiidae > Ascarosepion > Ascarosepion bandense. The sequence goes on from JBBBDQ010002488.1 coordinate 344,268, forward strand.
TTCTGCTTCTCAGGATTCGGCGAATGCCGCATTTCTATCCCAAGCAATAAGATTACCTTGGATTGAACTTTCAGTTGGCCATTCTCAAACATACGACAGTAAATTTAGGGGCCGTATTTTCACTAGAAGAATTGAATTGTTAGATTTTCATATTATTTCCGACGGCAATCATAATATACTCATCTTATAAATAATAGTCTTTTTATGACAATAATATCACTATGAAGTATAATAACAATGTTAAAGGTGAATAATAATAATAATAATAATAATAATAATAATAATATATATATATATATATATATATATATATATATATATATATATATATATAAAGGAATAAGGAACGAAGAAAATATTTGCAACGTTCAAAACATTAATTTAAAACATTGCTCAATATTAAAATAGAGCAATGAATATTTATTCTGAATTATACTTTAGAACATGTACAAACCACACACGCACACACACACACACACACACACACACACACACACACACACACACACACACACGTATATATATATATATATATATATATATATATATATATATATATATAAACGTCATAATGTTAGTACAGCTTTATCCGAATTAAAATTAACGATTAGGGGTTTTGGACAATTATGTATTTTAGTAAATTCATATGTTAGTTTTTGACTGAATAAAACTTAAGTGTAAATTCCATTTTGTGATGGAACATTAAATCTATTTTAGTGTCTTCATTTGAAAATGAGTTCATTCTTCTGTTTCAATAGTTCACTGGGATTTTTATATTTGATTATTACAGTTTTTCCTCCAAGCCTAGATTGCATCTGTCCCTGAAGTTGTTGGGAGTTTGCGCATATCCGATGATCCTCCGTTTAATTTGTGGGGTGAGTCCTCCGTCTTTTAGTTTCCAATAGTGTTTTGATAGGAAATTGGAACTATTGGAAGCTAAAAGACTGAAGACTCACCCCAGAAATTGGAACTATTGCAAAAGCCTGTCAAACACTGACCGAAATTTTCTTGCCAAAAAATTTTTCTCGGTTAGTGATAAGTCTGAATCTATGTTTGGATTGGGAGTAATTCTGTAAATCGCTAAAAACTTTTGTATACTCCTTTCATCAGTGTCCATGCCTTGATTCTTTCTTAGAGCTCTTTTAAAAGTGTCTATGAATCTTTCTATTTGCCCGTTTGATCTCGGGTGGTAAGCAGAGATCCGAATGGACAAAAGTGTGCAGAAATTCTTAAATTCTCTGCTGGTAAACAGTGTCTTTTTGTACTAACTAAAATTTTTGGTACACCAAAATAACTAAAACGCTCGTTTAGTACATTCACAGTGTTTGCTGATGTCAGATGTCAACACTTGAATATTTCCGGTCACTTTCACGGCTAAACGGTAGTAGTAATCATTTATTGATCCAGCGCAGTCGGTGTGTAACATCGTTCGTTTTAGGCCATGGCTGAATTTTCATTGGTGGTGCTTTTGCCGCAAGTTGACAACCTCTACACTTTTATAACATTTTTTCGATCTTCTGATCTATCCTAGGCCAATACGTATAGCTACGCATTAATGATTTAATTCCTGCCATGCCCGAATGACCGATATGAAATTCCTTCAAGATTTTCTTAGCAGTGCATGTGGTATTACTACTCTATCTGCATATGATAGCACTTGCTCGCAGATTGAGAAAGGTGATATATTAGATACTTTTTAAAGTTTTCCTTTCAGACATACCTACTTCTTCATTTCTTTAATAAATTCGTCCTTCCGAGATGCTTTCTTGTGTATATCTTCTAGAGTCACGGCTAACTCCCGAATTGTATTGCATAGTAGTACTGATAATTCTTTTTCATCTCTTAAAGCAGCTATCACCGTGTCTTCTAATGGTTCTGTCGTTATAGGATCCTTGAAAATTAACAAAATCATTTGCGATCATGAACCCAGATACATATATGTTAACGTCAAAATACGTAAACCTGGATACCCAATGTAACACATAATCTCATAGATCCCTACCCACATATAACAATTGTCTAAATTCGTAAATGGTACTATCACTCCATACCTACCTACTAATTATAGTATAAGTCAACCCATGAATTCCTTCAAATTCTTAAATTCACAACCCTTAACACAGAAAACTTATTCACTAACGTCCCAGTTGCTGAAACCATCGACATAATCATTAAGTCCGTATATAAACATATTTCAATACCACCACTTACCATCAATTCTCACACTCTAAAAACTTCTTCTCGCTTGTACTAGCTAGACTCCATTTTACGACCATGAAGTTCACATTTACATCCAAACTAACGGCATAAGTATTAGTCCTTGATTTACTTACTTTTACATGTCCCTCGTAGAAAACGCACTTTTTAAAACAATCAAAAACTCACAATATACGTCCACTATGTAGATGGTATTTTCATTCTTGTTCAGAACAAAAACGAAATTGACAATCTGCATTCGAAAAATATTCCGTTCTCAACTTCACATATTATAAAAAAAAAACTAAAAAAAAAAAAAAAAAAAAAACTCCTGTTCTAAGATGCTCTCGGTGAGTCTTTAATGAAGTTAGCAATGACAGTTATAATACGGCCAGTTTCATTTGCAATGGCTCATTGCAAAAGACCACGTCTTTGAAGTTAAAAAATTCTGCCCTGTTCGAACTTTGTCTACTTAGCGATTTCAAAATCTGAAATTTAGTGCTGGAAATGAGCTAAGTAGATGTCTACACGCCTGAGGCTATGAGCACACTGACTAGTTCTAAAATTTTTGTCCAGTATTTTTTTTCTACACATACTCTTATCTTTATAACCAAAAAAACAAAAAACAAAAAAAACAAAAACATAACAAAACCTTTTTCAATATTTGGTTTAATTAATCAGTTAAAAGCTTAAAATGTTCATTTGTTTGTTGAAAAGCTACTTTTTCTAATTAAATGTAAATGTTTTGCAAATATATTTCGATTAAAATAACAGTATTTTATATTTTTTAATACTTTTGTATCTGGTTTTAATATTTTGACATTTTGTACGTAAATATCTATCTATCTATCTATCTATCTATGTGTTTCGGCAGCACATTTTCTTTTAGACATGATAGATTAAATAATTTGCAAACATTGTGTTTGTTTATTTTAAATAAAGTCCATTCATACTCACGGATTATCTTTCGCGTATTATAATTGAAAGATGGTCATAAAATTACCGGTGTCAGCATGGGAAACCCATTAGGTTCTACTTTCTCTAACTTTTACATGTCCTATATTGAAAACAAAGCTTTTGAAAAACACATAAACCAGAAATTTATGCAAGGTATGTTGACGAAATTTTTGTTTTGATAAAAATAAGGACGAAGTTATAAATCTGAAATCAATTTTTGATAATAACTCTATAATTACATATGAATGAAATAATAAATTTCCATTCCTTGATGTTAATATAGAAAATATAGGAAATTACCACTTACCCATTAAAAAAAAAATTTCTTACAAGAAACAAAACAAAAAACAACAAAAAACAAAACATGACACCTGTATTAATAATAGCATACAACATATTTTACTGCAACCAGATGCACAATAATTGTAAGTAGGACGAATTCGTTATACAAAAACTATTAAACAGTATAATTCTACCGTAATTCTTCAAAAACATGTAAAATTTATAACATATTACAGAAAATGGAAGACTACAAACTTTGTTTTCACTAATCAAAATAACCTCATCAAATCTAAACCAGCGATGACCAATCTAGTGCATGAATTTCATTACAATACTGTGTTTCTTGTCACTAATCAATTAACTATATTGGACACATTGTCATCTTTCTGAATAGACGCCTTACATGTCACTTATCAAACCAGAATTCTATGAAAAAAAAACAAACAAACAAACAAAAAAACATTTATTAACTAAAAATTAAGAGCACTTAACATAATTTACAAAGAATACTTAAGGAAAATTTTGGTCGAATATACAAGGATACTATATAAATAAGAATATCAAAAACATCTCGCTATTAGAGAGACACTCTATATCAAACAATTCTCTCCTATCATCAAGCTTACATTATGTCATAGTGGAAATGAAGTATTGAACGTTCTTTTTAAATAAAAAGATGCCCACGCGAATTCCAGTCTCTCAAGATAGGTAAGAGCTTGAAATGAACGTTCCATTTTCAAAACTACACAAGATAAACTATCACGGAGTAAGACTGGAGTGATAATATAATTCAGAAATTTATTCGGATTATAATACACAGACATGACTTTGCACACATACATAAACACTACACATACTTAGTCACACGTAAAATAAAATTCATCCTCGATAATGGCTAAAAGTATAGCCGAAAGCGCCCGAAAAAACAAAATATTTGGGCAATTTCCATATAATTTATGTTTTGAAAAGGGATGTAATGAATATGTAATGAATATGCATACACTTTGGTTCCCCTCACAGTAATGTGATTGGCTGGTGTCAGCCATAAATACAGACAAAGGCAAGGACACAGGGAGGTCTACGTCCATAGGTTTACGACTACAGGTCTACGACTATTGGTCTCCGTCTATTGACTACGTTTACGTCTCAAGATACTGCATACGACGAGTACTGTCCATTACATCTACGTACTAGATTGTCATACCCGGTTGCATTCGCCTAAACTGCTTAACTACCTCGAATGATATATATATATATATCCCTTTCCGTGTCATATCAGTTGTTGACGAAGAGTTCGAAACGAGTTCACAAAAAAAAAAAAAAGAAATAATCGACAACACTTACTGACGAAGAACGTTAGAAAGACTTATTGACACTTACAAAAAGTAAGTTTTTCCTCATTTTTTGTTTGAACTCTTACTAACGAGGAACGTTAGAAAAAAAACTTTGGTAACGTTTACAGAAAGTAAGAAAGTGCCCCCCACCTCTTGTTGGACTTGGATTTATTGTATACATAAACTGGATACGTTGGCAGAATGGAACAAATTGCTGAATTAATTAAGGTGCTACAAGCCACTTTACAGCAACAAGAACAATTCCAGCAGCAACAACAACGATTTATGCAGCAACAAGAAACGTTTGAAAAGTTATTCAAACAACAGGTAAAAGATAATACATTATTGTGGAAGACGTATTACTAAGGACAAAAAACAAAAACAAAAAAAAAACAAAAAAAAACGGATTCTAGATTTTTTTCTGCGGAAGGAATTGCAAATTCACTGTCTGAATTTAAATACGACCCCGACAAGGGTTCAACGTTTCCGGTTTATTTTTGTAGATTTGAATCAATATTTACGAAACGATGTGAACAATGGTCGGATGAGGAAAAATCACGCTATTGTTGCAGAAGTTAGGAACTGAAGAGCATACGAAATACACGAATTTAAACCTCCTAAAGAAGCTAGAAAAAATCACGTTCAGCATAACCGTAGAATTTCGATAAAAGCGACAGTATATTCCATACACGATACAAGTGTCTAAATATCGTAAAAGAAGAGGATAATGATTTTGTTACGTATGCAGGTATGGTTAATGCACAGTGTGAGGCATTTAAATTGAAAGAACTGTCAAGCGACATGTTCAAGTATCTAATTTTTGTTCTGGGGCTAACGACGCCGAAAAACTAAGAATCCTGAGGATATATTCACTAAATTAAACGGAGGTAGAGTGTTTTCAAAGTTGAACTTGTCGGAAGCTTACCTTCAGGTTAAAGTCAATGAAAAATGTTCGAAGTACCTGACAATAAATACGCATAAAGGAATGTTTAAACTAAATTGACTTCCATTTGGATTGAAGGTAACTCCAAGCCTATTCCAGCAAATAATGGACACAATGTTGGCTGGTATGGAGAATGCAATTGCATATTTTGATTAAAGTTGAAAACGAGGCCCAACACAAAATGCATATTAAAGCAGTATTTCATAGAATTGAGGAATACGGGTCCAAGCAGAGTACCGAAATAATGCGAGTTCTTCTTAAAGAAGGTAGAATATTTAGGGCAGATCATTGACAGTAAAGGAAGAAAACCGGATCCACAAAGGGCTGAGGCTATAAAAATTATGCCAGCACCTGATAATGTGGCTAAACTTCAGACGTTCTTGGGATTAGTAAGTTACTATAAATAGCATTTGTATCCCGAAAGTGTATGATATGAGTGCTTCTTTTAAATGAGTTGTTGAAAAAGGGCGCAAAGTGGATATGGTCGAAAGAATGCGAACACGCTTTTAAAAAAATAAAAAGCTGTCTATTAGCAGACCTATCATTAGTGCATTTCGACCCGAAGAGGAAAACTATTGTAGCAGTAGATATCAGTAATGAGGGACTAGGTGCTGTATTGCTTCATGAATTTGAGAACGGATCTACGAAGCCAATAGCACATGCCTCGAGAACAAAATTACAGTCAAATTGAAAAAGAGAGTTTAGCAATAATCTATGCAGTGAAAAAATTCACAGGTTTCTGTACGGAAGAGAGTTTATTCTGCAAACAGATCACAAACCGCTGTTATCAATATTTGGAAAAAAAAGGTATACCAACTCACACGGCAAATCGACTACAGAGTTGGGGTGTAATTCTATTGAATTATAATTTCAAAATAGAATATGTGCCTTCAAAGAAGCTAGGTCACGCCGATTGGTTATCAAGATTGATACTGAATATACGGAACCAATGGAAGAAACGGTAAGCGCTAAGAGACGAAAGTGAATTGTCGAGTCTGGTATGCAACACTATTAGAGAACAACCAGTTACACTAGAAAATGTAAAAAAAGCTGCGGAGAACGATGATTTCATTAAAAAAAAAAATGAAAAAGCAAGTCTGGTTAACCGAGAAATCTAAAAAAGAAAGTAGTGTGTCATCATTTTCAATCTGCGATCAGGTATTACTATACGCAGATAGAGTTTTACTGCCAGGTACTCTACAAAAGAAAGAGTTTCACACTGGCCACCCAGGGATTTCGGGAATGAAATCTCTAATGAGAAGCTATACCTATTGGCCGAGGATGGACCAAGACATAGAAAACTTGATGAAACAGTGCAGAGGATGTCAACTGGCAGCAAGGGATCCATCGGTAAAGATTCAACCATGGACTCGATTGCGTATCGATTATACAGGACCCATAAATAGATCTTATTATCTAATTATTGTGGACAGTTTTACTAAGTGGCCAGAAATTGTTAAGTGCAGACATCCGACTGCAAAAAATACAATAAACGCACTTAATGAAATTTTTAGTCGTTTTGGTCTTCCTAATACTTTAGTCAGCGACAACGGAACGCAGTTTACGGGAAGAGAATTCAATGAATTCTGTTCATCATTGTCCATTGATCACGTGACAACGTCAGTTTATCATCCAAGATCGAATGGACAGGCGGAAAAATTCGTGGACACCTTTAAACGAGAGTGTGGACAGGAATGAAAAAACTATTTAAAAACTTTTGGCAGCATATAGAATGACGGCAAACCCGAATACGACGTCAGGATTATCGCCAGCAGAGTTAATGCTTGCGAGGAAAATACACTTTATCTTCGACAGGCTTTTGCCTAGTCCTTTGAAGAAAACTGCGAAAAAAGAAAACCAGATGACTACAGCGTATAAGCCAGGGGACAAAGTTTTTTCCAAGAATTTTATGGCTGGAAAAATGTATAAGAAGGAATTATAACCAAAAGAATTAGACAGGTAAATATATGAAAAAGGGGAAAAATTTCGGTGTAAAAGACATTGGAATCAATTAAGACCCAGGCACACTACAGACGTCACAGAAAACAACGAAGAAATTCCAATGGATGTCTTGTATGGCACATTTGAAATTCCCGTTCCAGCAAGTCAACATTCGCCCATGGAGGTATTCCCGACCTCAAGGCCAGAGGTACCAGCGTGTCAAAGCCACCACGGTAGGGTGAATTGAGGCGAAAAAGACTGTGAATTGAAAAAGTGAATTAGGGAAAAGAGTCGATCGATTATGTCCAGACCTTAAAAAGAGAAAATATTGAAGCTAAATTTCACTGAAAAATTTAGCTCAGGGGGAGCTCAGCTCATTAATGAATATGTAATGACATATCAAAAAGGAAAAAATCATATGACTACATGAAAAATTACATAAAAATGAACCACAATACATTGTCTGCCATTTTTAATGAAACCTGCACATATATATCTCGGCCAGAAGCAAGTGGATATCTCTAGCCACACTGATGATCTGTGATACAGCGAAACAGGCTTGTATGTGGATGACTAATATATATACATTTTACAAACGTTTTTTTATTGGGGATACTCCTACTTGAAATATAGCCTCTATTTTTGTTTTTGCTTTAAACAATGTTTGCTACTTTGTTTTGGCCTACGTATTCGATATATCTTAATAAAGATAATGTATTCCCTAGCATGTATCGTACCTGAGTCCTGTTGGAGAGCTTATTTTCTATTACTTATTACAGCTATTGTCATTATAATAGCTAAGAGTTACAATGTATCACAAGGGGTTCCTACAGCAGTGAACAACTGCATAGAGTGAAAAATAAGCCTTTGAAAACTGACATATTCAATATCGCAGGTTTTCTTGTTGGTCACTTGACCCCAACCAGTTAGACATGTCCTCCTGTGGCTGGTGCATTCTACATTTTTGTTCATTTGCAGTAGTAGTTGAGGGTACATCATGACCGGTTTTTGGAGTTTTTTCTAGTTCGAAAAACAAAGCAGCCAAGGCGGCTTAGATGTCAAATCTTGGTACTTGCGAACACACTTAGTTGAAGACCATCAGTGAGAACTGTGTAACATAAACGGAAGTATTTCTTATCTGAACCCACTTATGACTGTGATGCATATGCGTGTTATATATACCGTTATAAGACTGGGTCACATGATGGTCATAACTGGCTTTGTATATTATTGTTGGATACTCTTATAATAATAATAGAATATTAACAGCTAACAATATTAGTATGTAGTTGATAATAATTTCTTTTTCTTTTTACGATATTAAACCATTCCTCTTAACTCTTGATCTATCTACACACATTTGCAAATAAACATCATGCCTTTAAAATTTCGAAGATCTACCTTCAATTTTTACCTTAAATTTTCAATCTGATTCAAATCAGTGTCCTAGTTAAGATGCTTTGAGACCTGTACATTTTCCCTTACAGACTATTCTCGACCTTTTTTGTCGTATGCTTCATTAAATCATTTTCTTTTCCAATTCAACATAATTGGTGATCCAACATTTAGACATCACTCAACATTTTTCCCACAACCAAATGAAGTGTTTCAGTATCATTTGAAGTCAACCATCAAGGAAATTTTTTATTTCCGTCGTTTGGCTTTTCTAACAACAATTGTTATTTTATTGTTTCTTTCGTTGGTATCCATTGCAGGTTTTTCGTGTTACATGAAGGAACGGTAAATCATTCGTATTCCAACATCGATAACAATTAATTTCTCAATAGCGACGCAACAGAAAAAAACTCTTCTGCAAATAAGATAGAGTGCCACTCATTTCGGTCATTTAACCATTTTCTGTCACTGCTTTTTTCTTCGGGTTTTCCTTCATTCTAATATGACATCTGCATTTTTTTATTTATTCGTTGCTAACATCTTTCGAGACCTCCACCAAATTTGCCTTTACTTATTCTAATTGCTTATTACTAAATTAGTTATGAATGACGATGGCGTCGAAATAATCAAGTGTAGCGAATTAATTTCTGTTCTATTTATAAAAAAACAACAAATCCAAAAAGCAACTATCGGCAGCTTCATTATTTAAGTAGACAATTCGGTTTATAGTCCATGGCTATAACTATCTTTTATTTTGAAGTTCTACTTCAAATTTTTTATTGATTCAGCCGATCTTTTAATAAACATCATTGAAATAAGATATCAAATAAAAATTGTCTAAATCGTTAAACCTACAAAACATAATAAACGTATGAAATGGAAGATTTTGATTTGTAATATGGCTATTGGGTTCTCACTTGTTACAAGCAGATGATGAATTCAAATAGATTTTCTTTTTTTATGTCTCCATTTTTTTTTCATGTGAAGAGCACACACAAAAGGCAAAAACGAAAAAAAAAACAAAAACAAATTACTGAAGGCAAATAAAAATTTGATTGAACTGGAGAATAGGGAAATAATCAACAACACTGAAACTGAAACATTCGATTATCAAATGCATCGCACAGACGCACTTCTCTCGAATTGCTTTGAGAATCAAATAATATTGTTCTTATATAACTTTTCTTTTTTCTTATTCATAAAATACTATCCCAACATAACCGTTTCCTGTATACTCATATAAACACGCATTTACTTTCAATTCCTTATACATAAAACACAGACTCCAATAAAACACATTTACCCACCTCCATCTCATAAATTTGCCACACACAATATATATATATATATATATATATATATATATATATATATATATATATATATAAGAAAGTAGCTAACCTAGAGAGCCAACGAACCTACCAAAGTTTCACCAGATTGGATCTTCAGGGCAAATTGGATATTCAAGCCAACTTGCCTTGAAGATCCAATTTGGTGAAACCTTGGTAGGTTCGTTGGCCCTCTAGGTTAGCTACTTTCTTATTTATTTGCTCTACCAGTGTATTGAGCGCTTTACATGTTAGGTTCCTCGTTTCGGGTTTTTTCTCTTTCGACTAGTACTTTGACTAATGTTCAAGTGCATAGTTCGTTTCTTTTTTTGTTTCCATTTCTTCTCCTCCGCGTTTATACTCGGTGGATTTTTCGAGACATGTTCAAAGACAAATTTACAGTTATATATATATATATATATATATATATATATATATATATATATATATATTAGGTTGTCCGGAAAGTTCATGCTAATTTTTAATCGTTCATGTTCCAACACGTCAGAATCCGTCAAATTTATCGACAGATATTGTTTCCCTATATTTCCAATTAGAGCATACTTCAAACTATATCGTGAGAAAGAAAGTTTAAAATGACGAATTTGCGTCAATTTGCATCCCTATGAAAATGAAAGATTATAAGGTCCATTTGAAACACTTGGTGCTTTGTTACTGTAAAGGCAAAATGCCTCGCAATCAACAAAAAGATAGGCTCTCTGTACGGTGAAGGTGCTTCAGCTGACAGAACTATACGGAAGTGGTTTGGTAAGTTTAGAATTTGGTGATTGTAGCCTTATTGAAGAACACTCAGGCGAATCCACCACTACAGATGACAACCAAATCAAGAGATTGATTGAGAATAACCCGCACTGCACAACGCGGGAATTGGCATCTATGAACACTTGGGTACTCAAATCCCTAAGATGTTTGGGTACCACATGATCTGAGTGAAAAGAATGTTTTAATCGAATTTCTTTGATATGCTGTATAAATGCAATGAAAATGCCCATTTTTGTAAGCAAACTGTGACGAGTGATGAGAAATAGATTGTTTGCAACAATGTACAGCGAAAAATACTCTAGGGTAAGCGACGTGAGCAAACTTTAGCCATATAGCTGTGCATCTGGTGAGATTGAACTGAAATCCTGTATTATGAGCTTCTGTCAAATAACCAAGTCAGTTGATTCTGAAAAGAATCATTCCTTCTAAATAACTCACCCGATATCTTAGCTATATGTGAGACTAACCTTGACCCTTCTATCCCCTCTTCGGAGCTGTTCGTTCCTGGTTACCTTCCCCTCTTCAGGAAGGACTCCAATGTCCATATGCATGGGCTTGGTGTATATGTCAGGGTCACATCTCTTGAATCCCTAGATCATTCCTTCATGTGCTTCCGTCTCTCACTTCTAAGCTCGGTTAGCTATCTCTTCTTCCTCTACCACTCCCCCTCCTCCTCTGACTGTACGGTACTTGATTGCATCTCTACTAATATCGACAGGGCCATTTCTTCTCACCCATCTGCCCATATATTTGTGTTTGGCGATTTTAACGCCAACCACACCAAGTGGCTTGAAAACTCAGCCACCGACCTTGCTGGGATCCGCACCATGTATTTTTCAATAACCCAAGCTCTAACGCAAGTGGTGGACTTCCCCACGCGTTTCTCTAAAAACCCTAACGGAAGGGACTCTTTACTAGACCTTTGCTTTACCTCCATCCCAGACTCCTGCAATACCAGGCAACTCTGCCCCCTCGGAAACTCTGACCACGCCGTAGTCTCCGTCAACATCTCAATCCGCACTAACTCTACCCAAGAAAACCAGACCAGCAGAATATCATACTGCTACCAAAGAGCAGACTGGGACTCGTTCAGAGACTTCCTCTGCTACGTCCCCTGGAACAACATCTGCCATCTTCCTGTCGAAGACTGTGCCTCCGAGGTCTCCTCTTGGGTTAAGGCTGGCATCGATGCTTTTATCCCGGCCAGGAAATTCCAACTAAAACCAACTTCGTCCCCCTGGTTCTCACCCGCTTGCTCGGCCGCCATTGCCCACCGGAACCATTTCTTCCGGCTCTATCGAAGCTGCTCGTCGAACCAAAACAGGCGCTTTTTCGCCTCAGCACGGGACAAGTGTAAAAAAGTACTGAACGAAGCTAAGAGGGCGTTTGCTACCAGAATTAGGCAACGCATAGCATCCTCTAAGTTTGGCTCCAAAGATTACTGACTGGCGTCTCTGCAAAATTGTGCTCAGCAGGAACAAGACTTCAATACCCCCACTAATCAATGAGTTTGAAGTTCTCACCTACCCAGCCGACAAGGCTGAATGCTTTGCCCGTAGATTCTCCACCAATTCAACACTGGACTCGTTAGGAATACCTACATCAGACTTCCCACCCAGAACTAAGGCTCAACTAAATAACGTCCACATTACACCTTCGCTGATCGCCAAGATAATTGCACAACTTGACTCACACAAAGCGAGCGGCGGTGACGGAATCCCAGTCATAGTACTGAAGAAATGTGCCCCTGAACTCTCCTCTGTCCTCTCTAAACTCTATAACCTCTGCCTATCTGCTTCCTGCTTTCCTGCCTGTTGGAAGTCCTCCTGTGTAGTTCCTATATTTAAGAATTCTGGCGAACCCTCAGACCCCGCCAATTACCGTCCTATTAGTCTCCTTCCGATCTTTGGCAAAGTTTTCGAAGCCATTATCAACGCCGAGGTGATTCAGCATCTCACGGCCAACAGGCTTCTCTCTGACAAACAGTATGGGTTTCGCTTCACCAGGTCTACTGCTGATATGCTAACGACCATTACCGAGTACATATACCGGGCACTTGACAAGAATGGTGAAGCCCGAACCGTTACCTTGGATATCTCCAAAGGGTCTGGCATGCTGGCCTCTTGTGCAAACTGCGGAGCTACGGTATAACTGGACATCTGTTTGACCTCATCCAGTCATTCCTCTCTAACCACACATTGAAGGTGGTATTAAATGGGCATGCCTCCCAAAACTACCATACGAACGCGGGCGTCCCTCAAGGTTCTATCCTAGGTCCCACGCTCTTTCTGATCTACATTAATGATCTCCCCGACGCCATTAGATCCCAAGTTGGCATGTATGCCGATGACACAACAATCTACTCTCGCATCGATCAAAAACCAGGTGTGGACGACAAAGTGAACCTCGCTGCCGTACTTGAAAAGGACCTCCAATCCGTAGTGGCCTGGGGTAGGAAATGGCTGGTAATTATTTATTCAGCATAAATACATGAATTCTGGCACAAGGCCAACAAATGGGAGGGGGAACAAAAACTTGGGTTGGTCTTCCGTAACTATCTTATACCTAGCTAATCAGATTCACGACCCATACATACGTTACAATTTTCACAGTCACCATAAAAATTTGTCCATCAACACTCATACCTATCAAGCACCAAAATACCGCAAAATCATACCAGGGACCTAAAAACACCCCAAATGTACATAAAAATTTGTGTATTTACAATATTTACAATAGTGTACAAAAATAAATTTAAAACTTTATTCATGAAATGACATGATGGGGAGGGGGAATGAAGAAACAAAAAACCCCAAAACAAAAAACAATTTCAAATGAATATATATACATGGGTTAGTAAGACCCAAACACACCCACATAATTAAAGAGGCCACTGTATTCTGCCTTAAAAGACAAAATCAAGCAGCTCTCTTTCTAAGGGGAATGGATAAGCAGGGGGCAAAAATAAATTGGACTGGAGAATGTATAAGGCTGACCCAGCCGAGAGTGAAAACGGGACAAAATAATACTTGGACAATGGGAATCTCGAACTGGATCATAACAAAAGCAATGGAGCCGGGAACAGGCCAGGACAAACACATTCACTCACATTAACTAGGCACAAAAAGAACTTCTACCTTAACCACGGGAGGGGTTCCAAAGGAATCCACCCCGATGCAACTAGCAGATCTAAAAGAGAAAATCAAGGCTAGCCCCGGTCACGCGAACCAGGCTCGCCGCATATACCCACCTTTCGCTGAACTCTGTCGGGTGCAGCCGTTTTCGTTCAGTTCTAATCTTAATTTTGAGCTGGTGCTCAAAATATCGGATTAGATCCTGATCCGAAAGACGACCGCCCCGCAAGACTTCCTCCAGACGCGTCATCCAAATCACCATTCTAGCCGTGGCCAGTAGCGACAGAAACACCATCCGCTTCACTCCAGAGTACGGGGGCGACACATTGTCCACAGCGTATGCGCGATCAATGAGCACAAGCTCCCGCGGCGCGATACGAGCAGTCAACTCGCCAACACGCGCCCACAACGGGCGAACGCGCGAACAATGGAAGAAGGCGTGCGCAGACGTCTCCTTAATTCCAAGGACGCAACGTTCACAATCTGGCAAATCCGCCAGGCCCATTGCGAAACGCTTGTCGTTGAGAGACAAACCATTCCGAGCCAATCGCCAGGTCAGAGAAAACTCAGAGTTGTTGAGCCAATCCGCACCTGGCGCCCAAGACCAATGAGAGCGATACTCCTCTCTCGACATGCCGAGCTTACTCCACAGTTCATCCTTCACGGCGCCCTCCACTAATCCCCGATAGAAGATTCTCCTAGGCCGTGAAAGGTCACTGGACCATGGAATGGCCCGAAGGGCCGTCAGACATTCGAGCAGGAATTTCGGCCGCCCCCAAGGCCTATTGCTAGTCCTTAGGAGCGGGGGAGTGATAGTGAGGCTAGGGAACATGTCCCTCACTACCCCCGCAAGCAACCGATCTTCCTCCAACGCGCGCCTGAGGAATGCCAACCTCGAAGCGAGCACGTGGCTCCTCAAGTGTGGCATCCCCAGACCCCCTTGACACGGACGGAGGCAACAGACTCCTTTGTCGACCATGTGTTTGCGTCCTCTCCAAAGACAGGAGAATAGCAAACGCTCGAGCGCCTTCTCATGATCGTCACAAAGGGGAAGTACAGACAGCCGGTAAAGCATTCTGGGAAAGAGGTATGTATTACACACCTCCGCCAGACCCTTCACGGAGAGACTCCGTCGACGCCAAATCTCGACCGACGCGCCGACCTTTGCCTGTACTTCTGACCAGTTTTTCTCCAACTGTAAGTCCGGACCGAACCAAACTCCGAGGAGCTTGACCGGCCCGTCCGTCCAGTCGAAGGGCCCCGGGAGGGAAACACCCTTCCAGGCACCTAACCGCAAGCCGGACGACTTGTCGCGGTTAATTCTGGCCCCTGTTACCTGTTCGTACCGTTCAAGCGCCTTCTGTACCGCCCTTATGTCCCTGCGGGAGGACACAAAGGTCGTTACGTCATCGGCGTACGCGGAAACCCTGGCTCGAGCTCCACCAGGGACAGCAATTCCACGCAGGACCGGACTGCACGTCTCGTCCCTTAGCCGGCGAAGGAGAGGCTCCAACGCCAGGACGTAAAGGAGAGGCGACAGTGGACAACCCTGTCGGACCGACCTAGACAGCGCGAAAGCGCTCGACAGCTTCCCGTTCACCTGTACCACAGCCTTGGGGGAGCGATACAGAAGGCTAATCCAGCGGCTGAAGTCGGGTTTGAATCCGGCGGCCTGCAGGACAGCAGCCAGGTAGCCATGGTCAATCCTATCAAATGCCTTGGACTGATCCAAATTGATCAGCGCGGCCTCTTCGTCGTCTTCTACACCCTCTACGATCGTGCGAATCAAGTGCAGGTTGCTCTGAATTGTTCGTCCCTTCACAGAACAAGTCTGATCCGGTTCCAACAGAGACTCGGCAACTAGCTGCAAGCGATTCGTCAGGATCTTGGCCAAAATCTTTAACTCTGTGTTTAGCAGAGTTATGGGCCTGTAATCATCTAATCCCCGCCCAACCTTCTTGCCTTTTCCCAACAGCGTGATCACGCCCCTGGTGATCCGACCGGGGATGGACCCCTGCCGAAACCAGTGGTTGAACACGACAGTCAAGAGCGGGACAAAAAGGTGCGACATCCTCAAGTACAATTCATAGGGCAAACCATCCAAACCTGGCGACTTGCCACTGCCGGTCTTCTTCAAAGCCGCGTAGACTTCGTCCTCCGTAATCTCCCCTTCGCAGCTAGCCGCTTCAGCCGGCAAAAGCCGGGGAAAGTCAGCCAAATAGCTGCGAAACTCCTCGTCACGGAGACCAGGCTCCTTGGTAAACCGGTGTTCGAAATGCTGCCGGAACGCCTCGCACATGTCGTCGGTGGACCGAAGGAGATGCCCCTCCGGGTCGCGCACTTCTCGAATGTACCGATCGCCGGCCCGACGAATTTCTTCCTTGCGCAGTTCTGCGCCCATGTTCACAGCTTCGGAAGACATCTTGCTTAACTTAGCTCTAATTACCTGACCCATATAGCGCTCGCTAGTCGTGCGCCTCAGGGCCTCCCTGGCTAAGGCTATCTCTAGGGGATCCCCACCAGCCTCCGCCCGGGCGAAATTAGCACTAAGTGTCTTTGCCTCCGCAGCCTTATCTAGTTTGAGCCGCTGGCTATATTTGGTGGCGAAAGACCTAATGGAGTCCTTAAGGTTAACCCACCACTTATTCCCAATGACTCGCCCAATTAACGCCCGCTGAACTAGTTTTGTCAGCTGGTCACGAAAGTCCCGCCTGTCCAGTAAGGACTGATTGAACTTCCAATAACCAGCCAACCTAGGCCTAAAGTCTAACACCACACGGGCACAAACGAGTTTGTGGTCCGTGTAGCCTAGCCAGTGGAACGTTGGACATTCTAAGAAGTCTATGTCGGCCACTCTCACTAACATCCTATCCAGGTACGCAGATACCCGGGTAGAAGGCCAATTAAGCGCCCACGTCCACATACTCCCATCCGGATGATCGACCCGGTATCTATCGACGAGACCAAATTCGTCGATCAGATCAACCAGGCTACGATCATCATTCCTCCCGCTAGCGCCCCTCCCTCTATCCCATTTGGGGGTTAGGATGGCATTCCAGTCCCCAACTAAGATTAGCCGTGTTGAATGCACCATAAAGGGCTCCAACAGCCGAAAGAAAGAGACACGCTCACCTTGCTTATTGGGCGCATAAACCACAATCAGCCGGAACAATTTGCTTTTCACTGCAATATCGGCCACGATCAGCCGGCCCTCGGCACCGACATGGACAAGGTCAACCTTCGCGTCCAGGGTACGCTTGACCAGCAAAGAAACACCTCTGGCTTGCCGGCTCCCATATGCTGAATAGACGACAAAGTCGTTAGACAGCACACACGAGTCGACTTCGCAAACAAAGTGAGTCTCTTGGATCGCGGCCACATCCACGCCGAAGGACAAGAGGTCACGAAGCAGGCGAGCCGCCTTACCCCGATCCCTCAGGCCCTTCGCATTCAAGCTGGCTATCTTAATAGACATCTTTTAAACCTGAAAAAGAAAAAAGAAAAAACAGGCAACAAAGGCTCTCTAATTGCATACGGGACGGAAATCTTTAGCAGAAAGGACCCCGACGGACTGTCCTAGGGAACCCGTTCCTACATCGGACGTAATCCGCCCGTCTAGGACAATCCCGCCGACGTCCGTGGGGTAAGTTAGTTTTACCACCCTATAAAGACTGGGGTGGAGTAAAACAGGGAACCTCCCCGCACAATTTTTTGACATTTTTTTAAGTTCAGGAGTATTCTCCTGAACCATCCTGATTTTTGGATAGAGTCTCTTGACTTCGGAAATGTGGTCCCAGACCCTCAGGTTACCCCCGGTATTTCTCACAAGGGTAATTACTCCTGGGGCCTGGGAAAAGTTCCTGGGATCCTCCACCGAAACGCCGTCCACCGAGGTCAGCCTCAGCAGGGGTTTTAGTAACTTGCGCCTCTGGGAGGACCATTCTGAGGCAACGTCCTCATTCACTCTCATGAGTGCTTCCCCCTGGGGCAGGGCTTTTTTCTTTTTTGCCCGAGTGGGAGTGGGCATAGGAGAAGGGGAGGGAGTGGGGGTTGAAGATGCAGGTCTTAGTGGGGTCAATTTAAAGGCTGGGGACTGGGAAGCTTTCCGCGGGGACGAGGGAAGGCTCCTTGCCTTTTGGGCATAACTTTGCCTCTCCGGAGAAGCAGGCAGAGACGAGCACTTGGGTGTTGAAGGAATCCTTTTCTCCCTACTTCTGCTTCTCCGCCTGCTTTTCGGGCTCTCTCGATGCTCCTCCTCTCTGTCTTCCCTGCCGCGTTTCAGGGATGAGGATCTCTGTACCTCCATCCGTTCTTCTTCCTCCGGTTCTTCAATTTGGGGAGGTTTTTTCACCTTCCCCTGTTTAGGAGGCGATTTTACCGCTGCGGGCTCCTTTGTATTTGCAGGAGCCTTGGCAGGTGACGGCACCTTCACAGGTGAAGGCGTTTTAGTCTTCTTCCTTGCCACCACCTGCCACTCGCCCTCCTTGTTTGCTCCTGGTGCTGGTGCTGATGATGCTGATGTTGGTGTTGGAGGTGCTGATTTTCCCTTCTCCGCCGGTCCATCCTGCCTCTTGGTTGGCTGGGCCTTCGGGGCCGGATTCTTTGTTGGGCACGCCTTAGCGACGTGATCCGCCGCCCCACAGGCCCAACAGCAGGGTTTCCTGCCCTCAACAATTACAAAAATCGCACGCTTCCTGCAGGTGAGGATGTTTGGAATTTCAGCGATCTTTTCCTTGGAAAGGGTCACCTGCAGGGCCATGTCCCCGGACAGGAAACCCGCCTTGGAGCGCAACGCCGAGACCTCCGCAACCTTTCCATACTGGGCAAAAAAGGCCCCAATATGGTCCTGGGAAATGTCCATGGGGACGCCGTGTAATGTAATTTTTACCTTACGCGTCCCCATGTACTCCGTTTGAAACAGGAGTGTTTTGGTCTCCAGGACCACTCCGGACAGCTGCCTGGCCTCCTCGGCCGAGCCAAGCAGGACGTCCCATGTAGCGCCAGTTCGTCTCGCTATAGCCTTGGCTTTGATTTCTAGGGTCTTAATGGCCTCTTCAAACTTCTCCCTGTTAATCCCCACCAACTTGTGAGTTTTGGGGTCCTTCGTAATGAGGGATATGATCCTGGCCTCGACCACCGCCAACTCTTCTGGTACCGACAACAGCTCTGTGCCCGAAATGTAGTTTGCGTATTTGTTTTTCCGCAGCTCTTCATAGTAAGTTTCCCCCTTCATCGGGACCTTTCCTCCTTTCCATCCAGAGGTTGAAGGTTTGGGGGATCCAGGTGCTGCTGCTGCCGGTGCCGGTACAGTTCCGGATCCTGCTGCTAGTGCTGCTACTGTTACTACTGGTACTGAAGGGGGATTATCCCGAGGCGGTAAAGCCCAATCCCCCTCCTTTCCTCCCACCGACGCCGTGGTGGGGGGAACGACTTCCACCGGCCCATCTGTGGCCATTGCCACAAAGTGGCCGAACACCGGACAACTGTTTTTCCGGTGTTTCGCGCGAGAAACGCTACTTTACCGTGGCCCGAGCTATAAACTCGGGCTGGAAAACCAGATTGTCAAGAAACAAGGAACTAACAAATATCACTGCGGAACAAATGTCAAACCTTGCTCTTATTACCATTCACTACACAACAAAAAGCCGGGTAGGAAATGGCTGGTACTTATTTATTTTGCCAAAAGTACAAAATTCTGGCACAAGGCCAACAAATGGGAGGGGGAACAAAAACTTGGGTTGGTCTTCCGTAACTATCTTATACCTAGCTAATCAGATTCACGACCCATACATACGTTACAATTTTCTCATTCACCATAAAAATTTGTCCATCAACACTCATACTTATCATACACCAAAATACCGCAGTAACATACCAGGGCCCTAAAAACGCCCCAAATGTACATAAAAATTTGTTTATTTACAATATTTACAATAGTGTACAAAAATAAATTTAAAACTTTATTCATGAAATGACATGATGGGAAGGGGGAATGAAGAAACAAAAAACCCCAAAACAAAAAACAATTTCAAATGAATATATATACACAATGTTAGTAAGACCCAAACACACCCACATAATTAAAGAGGCCACTGTATTCTGCCTTAAAAAAGGGACAAAATCAAGCAGCTCTCTTTCTAAGGGGAATGGAGAAACAGGGGGCAAAAATAAATTGGACTGGAGAATGTATAAGGCTGACCCAGCCGAGAGTGAAACCGGGACAAAATAATACTTGGACAATGGGAATCTCGAACTGGATCATAACAAAAGCAATGGAGCCGGGAACAGGCCAGGACAAACACATTCACTCACATTAACTAGGCACAAAAAAGACTTCTTACCTTAACCACGGGAGGGGTTCCAAAGGAATCCACCCCGATGCAACTAGCAGATCTAAAAGAGAAAATCAAGGCTAGCCCCGGTCACGCGAACCAGGCTCGCCGCATATACCCACCTTTCGCTGAACTCTGTCGGGTGCAGCCGTTTCCGTTCAGTTCTAATCTTCATTTTGAGCTGGTGCTCAAAATATCGGATTAGATCCTGATCCGAAAGACGACCTCCCCGCAAGACTTCCTCCAGACGCGTCATCCAAATCACCATTCTAGCCGTGGCCAGTAGCGACAGAAACACCATCCGCTTCACTCCAGAGTACGGGGGCGACACATTGTCCACAGCGTATGCGCGATCAATGAGCACAAGCTCCCGCGGCGCGATACGAGCAGTCAACTCGCCGACACGCGCCCACAACGGGCGAACGCGCGAACAATGGAAGAAGGCGTGCGCAGACGTCTCCTTAATTCCAAGGACGCAACGTTCACAATCTGGCAAATCCGCCAGGCCCATTGCGAAACGCTTGTCATTGAGAGACAAACCATTCCGAGCCAATCGCCAGGTCAGAGAAAACTCAGAGTTGTTGAGCCAATCCGCACCTGGCGCCCAAGACCAATGAGAGCGATACTCCTCTCTCGACATGCCGAGCTTACTCCACAGTTCATCCTTCACGGCGCCCTCCACTAATCCCCGATAGAAGATTCTCCTAGGCCGTGAAAGGTCACTGGACCATGGAATGGCCCGAAGGGCCGTCAGACATTCGAGCAGGAATTTCGGCCGCCCCCAAGGCCTATTGCTAGTCCTTAGGAGCGGGGGAGTGACAGTGAGGCTAGGGAACATGTCCCTCACTACCCCCGCAAGCAACCGATCTTCCTCCAACGCGCGCCTGAGGAATGCCAACCTCGAAGCGAGCACGTGGCTCCTCAAGTGTGGCATCCCCAGACCCCCTTGACACGGACGGAGGCAACAGACTCCTTTGTCGACCATGTGTTTGCGTCCTCTCCAAAGACAGGAGAATAGCAAACGCTCGAGCGCCTTCTCATGATCGTCACAAAGGGGAAGTACAGACAGCCGGTAAAGGATTCTGGGAAAGAGGTATGTATTACACACCTCCGCCAGACCCTTCACGGAGAGACTCCGTCGACGCCAAATCTCGACCGACGCGCCGACCTTTGCCTGTACTTCTGACCAGTTTTTCTCCAACTGTAAGTCCGGACCGAACCAAACTCCGAGGAGCTTGACCGGCCCGTCCGTCCAGTCGAAGGGCCCCGGGAGGGAAACACCCTTCCAGGCACCTAACCGCAAGCCGGACGACTTGTCGCGGTTAATTCTGGCCCCTGTTACCTGTTCGTACCGTTCAAGCGCCTTCTGTACCGCCCTTATGTCCCTGCGGGAGGACACAAAGGTCGTTACGTCATCGGCGTACGCGGAAACCCTGGCTCGAGCTCCTCCAGGGACAGCAATTCCACGCAGGACCGGACTGCACGTCTCGTCCCTTAGCCGGCGAAGGAGAGGCTCCAACGCCAGGACGTAAAGGAGAGGCGACAGTGGACAACCCTGTCGGACCGACCTAGACAGCGCGAAAGCGCTCGACAGCTTCCCGTTCACCTGTACCACAGCCTTGGGGGAGCGATACAGAAGGCTAATCCAGCGGCTGAAGTCGGGTTTGAATCCGGCGGCCTGCAGGACAGCAGCCAGGTAGCCATGGTCAATCCTATCAAATGCCTTGGACTGATCCAAATTGATCAGCGCGGCCTCTTCGTCGTCTTCTACACCCTCTACGATCGTGCGGATCAAGTGCAGGTTGCTCTGAATTGTTCGTCCCTTCACAGAACAAGTCTGATCCGGTTCCAACAGAGACTCGGCAACTAGCTGCAAGCGATTCGTCAGGATCTTGGCCAAAATCTTTAACTCTGTGTTTAGCAGAGTTATGGGCCTGTAATCATCTAATCCCCGCCCAACCTTCTTGCCTTTTCCCAACAGCGTGATCACGCCCCTGGTGATCCGACCGGGGATGGACCCCTGCCGAAACCAGTGGTTGAACACGACAGTCAAGAGCGGGACAAAAAGGTGCGACATCCTCAAGTACAATTCATAGGGCAAACCATCCAAACCTGGCGACTTGCCACTGCCGGTCTTCTTCAAAGCCGCGTAGACTTCGTCCTCCGTAATCTCCCCTTCGCAGCTAGCCGCTTCAGCCGGCAAAAGCCGGGGAAAGTCAGCCAAATAGCTGCGAAACTCCTCGTCACGGAGACCAGGCTCCTTGGTAAACCGGTGTTCGAAATGCTGCCGGAACGCCTCGCACATGTCGTCGGTGGACCTAAGGAGATGTCCCTCCGGGTCGCGCACCTCTCGAATGTACCGATCGCCGGCCCGACGAATTTCTTCCTTGCGCAGTTCTGCGCCCATGTTCACAGCTTCGGAAGACATCTTGCTTAACTTAGCTCTAATTACCTGACCCATATAGCGCTCGCTAGTCGTGCGCCTCAGGGCCTCCCTGGCTAAGGCTATCTCGAGGGGATCCCCACCAGCCTCCGCCCGGGCGAAATTAGCACTAAGTGTCTTTGCCTCCGCAGCCTTATCTAGTTTGAGCCGCTGGCTATATTTGGTGGCAAAAGACCTAATGGAGTCCTTAAGGTTAACCCACCACTTATTCCCAATGACTCGCCCAATTAACGCCCGCTGAACTAGTTTTGTCAGCTGGTCACGAAAGTCCCGCCTGTCCAGTAAGGACTGATTGAACTTCCAATAACCAGCCAACCTAGGCCTAAAGTCTAACACCACACGGGCACAAACGAGTTTGTGGTCCGTGTAGCCTAGCCAGTGGAACGTTGGACATTCTAAGAAGTCTATGTCGGCCACTCTCACTAACATCCTATCCAGGTACGCAGATACCCGGGTAGAAGGCCAATTAAGCGCCCACGTCCACATACTCCCATCCGGATGATCGACCCGGTATCTATCGACGAGACCAAATTCGTCGATCAGATCAACCAGGCTACGATCATCATTCCTCCCGCTAGCGCCCCTCCCTCTATCCCATTTGGGGGTTAGGATGGCATTCCAGTCCCCAACTAAGATTAGCCGTGTTGAATGCACCATAAAGGGCTCCAACAGCCGAAAGAAAGAGACACGCTCACCTTGCTTATTGGGCGCATAAACCACAATCAGCCGGAACAATTTGCTTTTCACTGCAATATCGGCCACGATCAGCCGGCCCTCGGCACCGACATGGACAAGGTCAACCTTCGCGTCCAGGGTACGCTTGACCAGCAAAGAAACACCTCTGGCTTGCCGGCTCCCATATGCTGAATAGACGACAAAGTCGTTAGACAGCACACAAGAGTCGACTTCGCAAACAAAGTGAGTCTCTTGGATCGCGGCCACATCCACGCCGAAGGACAAGAGGTCACGAAGCAGGCGAGCCGCCTTACCCCGATCCCTCAGGCCCTTCGCATTCAAGCTGGCTATCTTAATAGACATCTTTTAAACCTGAAAAAGAGAAAAAGAAAAACAGGCAACAAAGGCTCTCTAGATGCATACGGGGCGAAAATCTCGGGCAGACAGGACCCCGACGGACTGTCCCAGGGAACCAGTTCCTATGTCGGACGTAATCCGTCCGTCTGAGACAATACCGCCAACGTCCGTGGGGTACATTAGTTTTACCACCCTATATAAACTGGGGTGGAGTAAAACAGGGAACCTCCCCGAACAATTTTTAGACATTTTTCTAAGTTCTGCTGAGCTTTCAATGTACATCCTTAGTTTAGGATAAAGTTTTTTCGCTTCCGCGATGTGGTCCCAGACCCGCAGGTTACCCCCGGTATTCCGTACGAGGGTAATTACTCCTGGGGCCTGGGGAAAGTTTTTGGGGTCCTCCGTAGATAGACCGTCAACTGTGGTCATCTTCAGCAGTGGTTTGAGTAGTTTTCGTCTTTGTGACGACCACCCTGCAGAGATGTCCTCCTCTACTTTCAATAGCGCTTCCCCTTTGGGCAGGGCTTTTATCTTTTTTGCCCGAGTGGGAGTGGACATAGGAGAAGGGGAGAGAGTGGGGGATAAAGCAACTGGTCTCAGGGGGGTTAATTTAAAGGTAGGGGACTGGGAAACTTTCCGCGGGGACGAGGGGAGGCTTCTTGCCTTTTGCGCATACGTTTGCCTCTCCGGTGAGGCAGGAAGCGAGGAGCACCTGTGTGTTGTCGAACTCCTTTCTCTGCTCTTCCGCCGATTCTTGAAGTTCTCTTGCTGCTCTTCTTCGTCCTCCCGGCTGCGTTTCAACGACGCCGATCTTTGAGTCTCCATGGGCTCTTCCCTTGGTTGTTCCTTCGGGCCCTCATTTTGGGGAGGTTTTTTTGCCTTCCCCTGCTTGGTAGCTGCTTTGGGTGATGAGGGCACCTTTGACTCCGAAGGCTCCTGAGGTGGCGAGGGCGTTTTGGTCGGAGAAGGCGTTTTGGTCTGAGAAGGCGTTTTGGCCGGAGAAGGCGATTTCTCCGCTAGTGCCTTCGCCTTCTTTTTCTTGCCGACCGTCTGCCACTCATTCACCTTATCCGGAACAGACGATTTCGCCTCCGTTGGAGCTTCTGGTTGTTTCGCTGCCGGTTTCTCCTGCTGCTGCTTTGCTGGCTGGGTCCCAGGGGCCGGATCCTTTTTCGGGCACGCCTTGGCGACGTGATTGGAATCGCCGCAGACCCAGCAGAAGGGCTTCCTCCCCTCAACGATCACGTAAATTGATCTTCCCCTGCAGGTGATAATGTTGGGGATATTCCCGATCTTTTTTTGCTCGACCGTCACCTGCAGGGTGACGTCACCGGTGAGAAAGCCCTGCTTCGAGGTGAGCGCCTTCACCTCTTCGACCATGCCGAATTGTGTGAAAAACACCCCGACATGGTCTAACGAGATGTCCATGGGCACGCCGTGGAGAGTGATCTTTGATCTGCGCATGCCCATGTATTCTGTATCCAGGCGCAACGTCTTTGTTTCCATAAAGGAGCCGGCCAGTTTCCTTGCTTCCTCCGCAGAGCCAAGTAGAACATCCCACACGGCGTGGCTGCGCCTAGCCACCATCTTTCCATTGATCTTCAAGGCCTTGATGGCCTCCTCCACCACGTCCCTGCTGACCCCGATAAGTTTGCGACTTTTCGGATCCCTGGTCAGCAGGGAAAGGATCCTGGGCTCAATGTTACTGAGCGTCTCGGGCACCGAGATAATCTCCGCTCCTGTCACGTATTTAGCGTATTTCTCCTTTAGAGACTCATAATACGTTGAATCCTTCCGCACTTTCTGGATGGTCCCCCCGGTCCAAGCCTTGTCGGGGGAAACCGTGTCTGCTGAACACCGCTGCCCGTCCTCCTTAGACGTAGAGGGCACCGGAGATGCAGGAGCTGCTGGTAGGGTTGCTACTCCTGGTCCTTTTTCCAAGGAGAGGGGTGAGGCAGGCAACCGCCAATCCCCCTCCTTTCCTCCCACCGAGGCCGTGGTGGGAGGAACGATCACATCTGGCCTATCGGAGGCCATTGCCTCCTAAGAGGCTAAGCGCGAGACACCTGCCTCCGGTGTTTCGCGTCCTTCGCAGGTCGCTACTTTACGCAGCCCAAGCAATAAACTTGGGTGGAGACCACAATGCCACACTTGACCAAAGTAATAGTAAGTATCACTATGGAACAGATACTACACTTTGATCCAAACCAAACCGACCACGCAAACACAAAAAAGTCTGAGTAGGAAATGGCTGGTACTTATTTATTTGACAAAAAGTACAAATTCTGGCACAAGGCCAACAAATGGGAGGGGGAACAAAAACTTGGGTTGGTCTTCCGTAACTATCTTATACCTAGCTAATCCGATTCACGACCCATACATACGTTACAATTTTCTCATTCACCATAAAAATTTGTCCATCAACACTCATACCTATCAAGCACCAAAATACCGCAAAATCATACCGGGGACCTAAAAACACCCCAAATGTACATAAAAATTTCTGATTTTTACAATATATACAATATCTTACAAAAATAATTTAAAACTTTATTCATGAAATGACATGATGGGGAGGGGGAATGAAGAAACAAAAATCCCCAAAACAAAAACAATTTCAAATGAATATATAAACACAATGTTAGTAAGACCCAAACACACCCACATAATTAAAGAGGCCACTGTATTCTGCCTTAAAAAGAACAAAATCAAGCAGCTCTCTTTCTAAGGGGAATGGAGAAGCAGGGAACAAAATAAATTGGACTGGAGAATATATAAGGCTGACCCAGCCGAGACTGAAAACGGGACAAAATAACAATGGACAATGGGAATCTCGAACTGGATCATAACAAAAGTAATGGAGCCGGGAACAGGCTAGGACAAACACATTCACTCACATTAACTAGGCACAAAAAAGACTTCTTACCTTAACCACGGGAGGGGTTCCAAAGGAATCCACCCCGATGCAACTAGCAGATCTAAAAGAGAAAATCAAGGCTAGCCCCGGTCACGCGAACCAGGCTCGCCGCATATACCCACCTTTCGCTGAACTCTGTCGGGTGCAGCCGTTTCCGTTCAGTTCTAATCTTAATTTTGAGCTGGTGCTCAAAATATCGGATTAGATCCTGATCCGAAAGACGACCGCCCCGCAAGACTTCCTCCAGACGCGTCATCCAAATCACCATTCTAGCCGTGGCCAGTAGCGACAGAAACACCATCCGCTTCACTCCAGAGTACGGGGGCGACACATTGTCCACAGCGTATGCGCGATCAATGAGCACAAGCTCCCGCGGCGCGATACGAGCAGTCAACTCGCCAACACGCGCCCACAACGGGCGAACGCGCGAACAATGGAAGAAGGCGTGCGCAGACGTCTCCTTAATTCCAAGGACGCAACGTTCACAATCTGGCAAATCCGCCAGGCCCATTGCGAAACGCTTGTCGTTGAGAGACAAACCATTCCGAGCCAATCGCCAGGTCAGAGAAAACTCAGAGTTGTTGAGCCAATCCGCACCTGGCGCCCAAGACCAATGAGAGCGATACTCCTCTCTCGACATGCCGAGCTTACTCCACAGTTCATCCTTCACGGCGCCCTCCACTAATCCCCGATAGAAGATTCTCCTAGGCCGTGAAAGGTCACTGGACCATGGAATGGCCCGAAGGGCCGTCAGACATTCGAGCAGGAATTTCGGCCGCCCCCAAGGCCTATTGCTAGTCCTTAGGAGCGGGGGGTGATAGTGAGGCTAGGGAACATGTCCCTCACTACCCCCGCAAGCAACCGATCTTCCTCCAACGCGCGCCTGAGGAATGCCAACCTCGAAGCGAGCACGTGGCTCCTCAAGTGCGGCATCCCCAGACCCCCTTGACACGGACGGAGGCAACAGACTCCTTTGTCGACCATGTGTTTGCGTCCTCTCCAAAGACAGGAGAATAGCAAACGCTCGAGCGCCTTCTCATGATCGTCACAAAGGGGAAGTACAGACAGCCGGTAAAGGATTCTGGGAAAGAGGTATGTATTACACACCTCCGCCAGACCCTTCACGGAGAGACTCCGTCGACGCCAAATCTCGACCGACGCGCCGACCTTTGCCTGTACTTCTGACCAGTTTTTCTCCAACTGTAAGTCCGGACCGAACCAAACTCCGAGGAGCTTGACCGGCCCGTCCGTCCAGTCGAAGGGCCCCGGGAGGGAAACACCCTTCCAGGCACCTAACCGCAAGCCGGACGACTTGTCGCGGTTAATTCTGGCCCCTGTTACCTGTTCGTACCGTTCAAGCGCCTTCTGTACCGCCCTTATGTCCCTGCGGGAGGACACAAAGGTCGTTACGTCATCGGCGTACGCGGAAACCCTGGCTCGAGCTCCTCCAGGGACAGCAATTCCACGCAGGACCGGACTGCACGTCTCGTCCCTTAGCCGGCGAAGGAGAGGCTCCAACGCCAGGACGTAAAGGAGAGGCGACAGTGGACAACCCTGTCGGACCGACCTAGACAGCGCGAAAGCGCCCGACAGCTTCCCGTTCACCTGTACCACAGCCTTGGGGGAGCGATACAGAAGGCTAATCCAGCGGCTGAAGTCGGGTTTGAATCCGGCGGCCTGCAGGACAGCAGCCAGGTAGCCATGGTCAATCCTATCAAATGCCTTGGACTGATCCAAATTGATCAGCGCGGCCTCTTCGTCGTCTTCTACACCCTCTACGATCGTGCGAATCAAGTGCAGGTTGCTCTGAATTGTTCGTCCCTTCACAGAACAAGTCTGATCCGGTTCCAACAGAGACTCGGCAACTAGCTGCAAGCGATTCGTCAGGATCTTGGCCAAAATCTTTAACTCTGTGTTTAGCAGAGTTATGGGCCTGTAATCATCTAATCCCCGCCCAACCTTCTTGCCTTTACCCAACAGCGTGATCACGCCCCTGGTGATCCGACCGGGGATGGACCCCTGCCGAAACCAGTGGTTGAACACGACAGTCAAGAGCGGGACAAAAAGGTGCGACATCCTCAAGTACAATTCATAGGGCAAACCATCCAAACCTGGCGACTTGCCACTGCCGGTCTTCTTCAAAGCCGCGTAGACTTCGTCCTCCGTAATCTCCCCTTCGCAGCTAGCCGCTTCAGCCGGCAAAAGCCGGGGAAAGTCAGCCAAATAGCTGCGAAACTCCTCGTCACGGAGACCAGGCTCCTTGGTAAACCGGTGTTCGAAATGCTGCCGGAACGCCTCGCACATGTCGTCAGTGGACCGAAGGAGATGCCCCTCCGGGTCGCGCACTTCTCGAATGTACCGATCGCCGGCCCGACGAATTTCTTCCTTGCGCAGTTCTGCGCCCATGTTCACAGCTTCGGAAGACATCTTGCTTAACTTAGCTCTAATTACCTGGCCCATATAGCGCTCGCTAGTCGTGCGCCTCAGGGCCTCCCTGGCTAAGGCTATCTCTAGGGGATCCCCACCAGCCTCCGCCCGGGCGAAATTAGCACTAAGTGTCTTTGCCTCCGCAGCCTTATCTAGTTTGAGCCGCTGGCTATATTTGGTGGCGAAAGACCTAATGGAGTCCTTAAGGTTAACCCACCACTTATTCCCAATGACTCGCCCAATTAACGCCCGCTGAACTAGTTTTGTCAGCTGGTCACGAAAGTCCCGCCTGTCCAGTAAGGACTGATTGAACTTCCAATAACCAGCCAACCTAGGCCTAAAGTCTAACACCACACGGGCACAAACGAGTTTGTGGTCCGTGTAGCCTAGCCAGTGGAACGTTGGACATTCTAAGAAGTCTATGTCGGCCACTCTCACTAACATCCTATCCAGGTACGCAGATACCCGGGTAGAAGGCCAATTAAGCGCCCACGTCCACATACTCCCATCCGGATGATCGACCCGGTATCTATCGACGAGACCAAATTCGTCGATCAGATCAACCAGGCTACGATCATCATTCCTCCCGCTAGCGCCCCTCCCTCTATCCCATTTGGGGGTTAGGATGGCATTCCAGTCCCCAACTAAGATTAGCCGTGTTGAATGCACCATAAAGGGCTCCAACAGCCGAAAGAAAGAGACACGCTCACCTTGCTTATTGGGCGCATAAACCACAATCAGCCGGAACAATTTGCTTTTCACTGCAATATCGGCCACGATCAGCCGGCCCTCGGCACCGACATGGACAAGGTCAACCTTCGCGTCCAGGGTACGCTTGACCAGCAAAGAAACACCTCTGGCTTGCCGGCTCCCATATGCTGAATAGACGACAAAGTCGTTAGACAGCACACAAGAGTCGACTTCGCAAACAAAGTGAGTCTCTTGGATCGCGGCCACATCCACGCCGAAGGACAAGAGGTCACGAAGCAGGCGAGCCGCCTTACCCCGATCCCTCAGGCCCTTCGCATTCAAGCTGGCTATCTTAATAGACATCTTTTAAACCTGAAAAAGAGAAAAAGAAAAACAGGCAACAAAGGCTCTCTAGATGCATACGGGGCGAAAATCTCGGGCAGACAGGACCCCGACGGACTGTCCCAGGGAACCAGTTCCTATGTCGGACGTAATCCGTCCGTCTGAGACAATACCGCCAACGTCCGTGGGGTACATTAGTTTTACCACCCTATATAAACTGGGGTGGAGTAAAACAGGGAACCTCCCCGAACAATTTTTAGACATTTTTCTAAGTTCTGCTGAGCTTTCAATGTACATCCTTAGTTTAGGATAAAGTTTTTTCGCTTCCGCGATGTGGTCCCAGACCCGCAGGTTACCCCCGGTATTCCGTACGAGGGTAATTACTCCTGGGGCCTGGGGAAAGTTTTTGGGGTCCTCCGTAGATAGACCGTCAACTGTGGTCATCTTCAGCAGTGGTTTGAGTAGTTTTCGTCTTTGTGACGACCACCCTGCAGAGATGTCCTCCTCTACTTTCAATAGCGCTTCCCCTTTGGGCAGGGCTTTTATCTTTTTTGCCCGAGTGGGAGTGGACATAGGAGAAGGGGAGAGAGTGGGGGATAAAGCAACTGGTCTCAGGGGGGTTAATTTAAAGGTAGGGGACTGGGAAACTTTCCGCGGGGACGAGGGGAGGCTTCTTGCCTTTTGCGCATACGTTTGCCTCTCCGGTGAGGCAGGAAGCGAGGAGCACCTGTGTGTTGTCGAACTCCTTTCTCTGCTCTTCCGCCGATTCTTGAAGTTCTCTTGCTGCTCTTCTTCGTCCTCCCGGCTGCGTTTCAACGACGCCGATCTTTGAGTCTCCATGGGCTCTTCCCTTGGTTGTTCCTTCGGGCCCTCATTTTGGGGAGGTTTTTTTGCCTTCCCCTGCTTGGTAGCTGCTTTGGGTGATGAGGGCACCTTTGACTCCGAAGGCTCCTGAGGTGGCGAGGGCGTTTTGGTCGGAGAAGGCGTTTTGGTCTGAGAAGGCGTTTTGGCCGGAGAAGGCGATTTCTCCGCTAGTGCCTTCGCCTTCTTTTTCTTGCCGACCGTCTGCCACTCATTCACCTTATCCGGAACAGACGATTTCGCCTCCGTTGGAGCTTCTGGTTGTTTCGCTGCCGGTTTCTCCTGCTGCTGCTTTGCTGGCTGGGTCCCAGGGGCCGGATCCTTTTTCGGGCACGCCTTGGCGACGTGATTGGAATCGCCGCAGACCCAGCAGAAGGGCTTCCTCCCCTCAACGATCACGTAAATTGATCTTCCCCTGCAGGTGATAATGTTGGGGATATTCCCGATCTTTTTTTGCTCGACCGTCACCTGCAGGGTGACGTCACCGGTGAGAAAGCCCTGCTTCGAGGTGAGCGCCTTCACCTCTTCGACCATGCCGAATTGTGTGAAAAACACCCCGACATGGTCTAACGAGATGTCCATGGGCACGCCGTGGAGAGTGATCTTTGATCTGCGCATGCCCATGTATTCTGTATCCAGGCGCAACGTCTTTGTTTCCATAAAGGAGCCGGCCAGTTTCCTTGCTTCCTCCGCAGAGCCAAGTAGAACATCCCACACGGCGTGGCTGCGCCTAGCCACCATCTTTCCATTGATCTTCAAGGCCTTGATGGCCTCCTCCACCACGTCCCTGCTGACCCCGATAAGTTTGCGACTTTTCGGATCCCTGGTCAGCAGGGAAAGGATCCTGGGCTCAATGTTACTGAGCGTCTCGGGCACCGAGATAATCTCCGCTCCTGTCACGTATTTAGCGTATTTCTCCTTTAGAGACTCATAATACGTTGAATCCTTCCGCACTTTCTGGATGGTCCCCCCGGTCCAAGCCTTGTCGGGGGAAACCGTGTCTGCTGAACACCGCTGCCCGTCCTCCTTAGACGTAGAGGGCACCGGAGATGCAGGAGCTGCTGGTAGGGTTGCTACTCCTGGTCCTTTTTCCAAGGAGAGGGGTGAGGCAGGCAACCGCCAATCCCCCTCCTTTCCTCCCACCGAGGCCGTGGTGGGAGGAACGATCACATCTGGCCTATCGGAGGCCATTGCCTCCTAAGAGGCTAAGCGCGAGACACCTGCCTCCGGTGTTTCGCGTCCTTCGCAGGTCGCTACTTTACGCAGCCCAAGCAATAAACTTGGGTGGAGACCACAATGCCACACTTGACCAAAGTAATAGTAAGTATCACTATGGAACAGATACTACACTTTGATCCAAACCAAACCGACCACGCAAACACAAAAAAGTCTGAGTAGGAAATGGCTGGTTTTAATTATTTATTCAGCATAAATACATGAATTCTGGCACAAGGCCAACAAATGGGAGGGGGAACAAAAACTTGGGTTGGTCTTCCGTAACTATCTTATACCTAGCTAATCAGATTCACGACCCATACATACGTTACAATTTTCACAGTCACCATAAAAATTTGTCCATCAACACTCATACCTATCAAGCACCAAAATACCGCAAAATCATACCAGGGACCTAAAAACACCCCAAATGTACATAAAAATTTGTGTATTTACAATTATTTACAATAGTGTACAAAAATAAATTTAAAACTTTATTCATGAAATGACATGATGGGGAGGGGGAATGAAGAAACAAAAAACCCCAAAACAAAAAACAATTTCAAATGAATATTTATATACAAAATGGGTTAGTAAGACCCAAACACACCCACATAATTAAAGAGGCCACTGTATTCTGCCTTAAAAGACAAAATCAAGCAGCTCTCTTTCTAAGGGGAATGGATAAGCAGGGGGCAAAAATAAATTGGACTGGAGAATGTATAAGGCTGACCCAGCCGAGAGTGAAAACGGGACAAAATAATACTTGGACAATGGGAATCTCGAACTGGATCATAACAAAAGCAATGGAGCCGGGAACAGGCCAGGACAAACACATTCACTCACATTAACTAGGCACAAAAAGAACTTCTACCTTAACCACGGGAGGGGTTCCAAAGGAATCCACCCCGATGCAACTAGCAGATCTAAAAGAGAAAATCAAGGCTAGCCCCGGTCACGCGAACCAGGCTCGCCGCATATACCCACCTTTCGCTGAACTCTGTCGGGTGCAGCCGTTTTCCGTTCAGTTCTAATCTTAATTTTGAGCTGGTGCTCAAAATATCGGATTAGATCCTGATCCGAAAGACGACCGCCCCGCAAGACTTCCTCCAGACGCGTCATCCAAATCACCATTCTAGCCGTGGCCAGTAGCGACAGAAACACCATCCGCTTCACTCCAGAGTACGGGGGCGACACATTGTCCACAGCGTATGCGCGATCAATGAGCACAAGCTCCCGCGGCGCGATACGAGCAGTCAACTCGCCAACACGCGCCCACAACGGGCGAACGCGCGAACAATGGAAGAAGGCGTGCGCAGACGTCTCCTTAATTCCAAGGACGCAACGTTCACAATCTGGCAAATCCGCCAGGCCCATTGCGAAACGCTTGTCGTTGAGAGACAAACCATTCCGAGCCAATCGCCAGGTCAGAGAAAACTCAGAGTTGTTGAGCCAATCCGCACCTGGCGCCCAAGACCAATGAGAGCGATACTCCTCTCTCGACATGCCGAGCTTACTCCACAGTTCATCCTTCACGGCGCCCTCCACTAATCCCCGATAGAAGATTCTCCTAGGCCGTGAAAGGTCACTGGACCATGGAATGGCCCGAAGGGCCGTCAGACATTCGAGCAGGAATTTCGGCCGCCCCCAAGGCCTATTGCTAGTCCTTAGGAGCGGGGAGTGATAGTGAGGCTAGGGAACATGTCCCTCACTACCCACCCCCGCAAGCAACCGATCTTCCTCCAACGCGCGCCTGAGGAATGCCAACCTCGAAGCGAGCACGTGGCTCCTCAAGTGTGGCATCCCCAGACCCCCTTGACACGGACGGAGGCAACAGACTCCTTTGTCGACCATGTGTTTGCGTCCTCTCCAAAGACAGGAGAATAGCAAACGCTCGAGCGCCTTCTCATGATCGTCACAAAGGGGAAGTACAGACAGCCGGTAAAGCATTCTGGGAAAGAGGTATGTATTACACACCTCCGCCAGACCCTTCACGGAGAGACTCCGTCGACGCCAAATCTCGACCGACGCGCCGACCTTTGCCTGTACTTCTGACCAGTTTTTCTCCAACTGTAAGTCCGGACCGAACCAAACTCCGAGGAGCTTGACCGGCCCGTCCGTCCAGTCGAAGGGCCCCGGGAGGGAAACACCCTTCCAGGCACCTAACCGCAAGCCGGACGACTTGTCGCGGTTAATTCTGGCCCCTGTTACCTGTTCGTACCGTTCAAGCGCCTTCTGTACCGCCCTTATGTCCCTGCGGGAGGACACAAAGGTCGTTACGTCATCGGCGTACGCGGAAACCCTGGCTCGAGCTCCACCAGGGACAGCAATTCCACGCAGGACCGGACTGCACGTCTCGTCCCTTAGCCGGCGAAGGAGAGGCTCCAACGCCAGGACGTAAAGGAGAGGCGACAGTGGACAACCCTGTCGGACCGACCTAGACAGCGCGAAAGCGCCCTCGACAGCTTCCCGTTCACCTGTACCACAGCCTTGGGGGAGCGATACAGAAGGCTAATCCAGCGGCTGAAGTCGGGTTTGAATCCGGCGGCCTGCAGGACAGCAGCCAGGTAGCCATGGTCAATCCTATCAAATGCCTTGGACTGATCCAAATTGATCAGCGCGGCCTCTTCGTCGTCTTCTACACCCTCTACGATCGTGCGAATCAAGTGCAGGTTGCTCTGAATTGTTCGTCCCTTCACAGAACAAGTCTGATCCGGTTCCAACAGAGACTCGGCAACTAGCTGCAAGCGATTCGTCAGGATCTTGGCCAAAATCTTTAACTCTGTGTTTAGCAGAGTTATGGGCCTGTAATCATCTAATCCCCGCCCAACCTTCTTGCCTTTTCCCAACAGCGTGATCACGCCCCTGGTGATCCGACCGGGGATGGACCCCTGCCGAAACCAGTGGTTGAACACGACAGTCAAGAGCGGGACAAAAAGGTGCGACATCCTCAAGTACAATTCATAGGGCAAACCATCCAAACCTGGCGACTTGCCACTGCCGGTCTTCTTCAAAGCCGCGTAGACTTCGTCCTCCGTAATCTCCCCTTCGCAGCTAGCCGCTTCAGCCGGCAAAAGCCGGGGAAAGTCAGCCAAATAGCTGCGAAACTCCTCGTCACGGAGACCAGGCTCCTTGGTAAACCGGTGTTCGAAATGCTGCCGGAACGCCTCGCACATGTCGTCAGTGGACCGAAGGAGATGCCCCTCCGGGTCGCGCACCACTCGAATGTACCGATCGCCGGCCCGACGAATTTCTTCCTTGCGCAGTTCTGCGCCCATGTTCACAGCTTCGGAAGACATCTTGCTTAACTTAGCTCTAATTACCTGGCCCATATAGCGCTCGCTAGTCGTGCGCCTCAGGGCCTCCTGGCTAAGGCTATCTCTAGGGGATCCCCACCAGCCTCCGCCCGGGCGAAATTAGCACTAAGTGTCTTTGCCTCCGCAGCCTTATCTAGTTTGAGCCGCTGGCTATATTTGGTGGCGAAAGACCTAATGGAGTCCTTAAGGTTAACCCACCACTTATTCCCAATGACTCGCCCAATTAACGCCCGCTGAACTAGTTTTGTCAGCTGGTCACGAAAGTCCCGCCTGTCCAGTAAGGACTGATTGAACTTCCAATAACCAGCCAACCTAGGCCTAAAGTCTAACACCACACGGGCACAAACGAGTTTGTGGTCCGTGTAGCCTAGCCAGTGGAACGTTGGACATTCTAAGAAGTCTATGTCGGCCACTCTCACTAACATCCTATCCAGGTACGCAGATACCCGGGTAGAAGGCCAATTAAGCGCCCACGTCCACATACTCCCATCCGGATGATCGACCCGGTATCTATCGACGAGACCAAATTCGTCGATCAGATCAACCAGGCTACGATCATCATTCCTCCCGCTAGCGCCCCTCCCTCTATCCCATTTGGGGGTTAGGATGGCATTCCAGTCCCCAACTAAGATTAGCCGTGTTGAATGCACCATAAAGGGCTCCAACAGCCGAAAGAAAGAGACACGCTCACCTTGCTTATTGGGCGCATAAACCACAATCAGCCGGAACAATTTGCTTTTCACTGCAATATCGGCCACGATCAGCCGGCCCTCGGCACCGACATGGACAAGGTCAACCTTCGCGTCCAGGGTACGCTTGACCAGCAAAGAAACACCTCTGGCTTGCCGGCTCCCATATGCTGAATAGACGACAAAGTCGTTAGACAGCACACAAGAGTCGACTTCGCAAACAAAGTGAGTCTCTTGGATCGCGGCCACATCCACGCCGAAGGACAAGAGGTCACGAAGCAGGCGAGCCGCCTTACCCCGATCCCTCAGGCCCTTCGCATTCAAGCTGGCTATCTTAATAGACATCTTTTAAACCTGAAAAAGAGAAAAAGAAAAACAGGCAACAAAGGCTCTCTAGATGCATACGGGGCGAAAATCTCGGGCAGACAGGACCCCGACGGACTGTCCCAGGGAACCAGTTCCTATGTCGGACGTAATCCGTCCGTCTGAGACAATACCGCCAACGTCCGTGGGGTACATTAGTTTTACCACCCTATATAAACTGGGGTGGAGTAAAACAGGGAACCTCCCCGAACAATTTTTAGACATTTTTCTAAGTTCTGCTGAGCTTTCAATGTACATCCTTAGTTTAGGATAAAGTTTTTTCGCTTCCGCGATGTGGTCCCAGACCCGCAGGTTACCCCCGGTATTCCGTACGAGGGTAATTACTCCTGGGGCCTGGGGAAAGTTTTTGGGGTCCTCCGTAGATAGACCGTCAACTGTGGTCATCTTCAGCAGTGGTTTGAGTAGTTTTCGTCTTTGTGACGACCACCCTGCAGAGATGTCCTCCTCTACTTTCAATAGCGCTTCCCCTTTGGGCAGGGCTTTTATCTTTTTTGCCCGAGTGGGAGTGGACATAGGAGAAGGGGAGAGAGTGGGGGATAAAGCAACTGGTCTCAGGGGGGTTAATTTAAAGGTAGGGGACTGGGAAACTTTCCGCGGGGACGAGGGGAGGCTTCTTGCCTTTTGCGCATACGTTTGCCTCTCCGGTGAGGCAGGAAGCGAGGAGCACCTGTGTGTTGTCGAACTCCTTTCTCTGCTCTTCCGCCGATTCTTGAAGTTCTCTTGCTGCTCTTCTTCGTCCTCCCGGCTGCGTTTCAACGACGCCGATCTTTGAGTCTCCATGGGCTCTTCCCTTGGTTGTTCCTTCGGGCCCTCATTTTGGGGAGGTTTTTTTGCCTTCCCCTGCTTGGTAGCTGCTTTGGGTGATGAGGGCACCTTTGACTCCGAAGGCTCCTGAGGTGGCGAGGGCGTTTTGGTCGGAGAAGGCGTTTTGGTCTGAGAAGGCGTTTTGGCCGGAGAAGGCGATTTCTCCGCTAGTGCCTTCGCCTTCTTTTTCTTGCCGACCGTCTGCCACTCATTCACCTTATCCGGAACAGACGATTTCGCCTCCGTTGGAGCTTCTGGTTGTTTCGCTGCCGGTTTCTCCTGCTGCTGCTTTGCTGGCTGGGTCCCAGGGGCCGGATCCTTTTTCGGGCACGCCTTGGCGACGTGATTGGAATCGCCGCAGACCCAGCAGAAGGGCTTCCTCCCCTCAACGATCACGTAAATTGATCTTCCCCTGCAGGTGATAATGTTGGGGATATTCCCGATCTTTTTTTGCTCGACCGTCACCTGCAGGGTGACGTCACCGGTGAGAAAGCCCTGCTTCGAGGTGAGCGCCTTCACCTCTTCGACCATGCCGAATTGTGTGAAAAACACCCCGACATGGTCTAACGAGATGTCCATGGGCACGCCGTGGAGAGTGATCTTTGATCTGCGCATGCCCATGTATTCTGTATCCAGGCGCAACGTCTTTGTTTCCATAAAGGAGCCGGCCAGTTTCCTTGCTTCCTCCGCAGAGCCAAGTAGAACATCCCACACGGCGTGGCTGCGCCTAGCCACCATCTTTCCATTGATCTTCAAGGCCTTGATGGCCTCCTCCACCACGTCCCTGCTGACCCCGATAAGTTTGCGACTTTTCGGATCCCTGGTCAGCAGGGAAAGGATCCTGGGCTCAATGTTACTGAGCGTCTCGGGCACCGAGATAATCTCCGCTCCTGTCACGTATTTAGCGTATTTCTCCTTTAGAGACTCATAATACGTTGAATCCTTCCGCACTTTCTGGATGGTCCCCCCGGTCCAAGCCTTGTCGGGGGAAACCGTGTCTGCTGAACACCGCTGCCCGTCCTCCTTAGACGTAGAGGGCACCGGAGATGCAGGAGCTGCTGGTAGGGTTGCTACTCCTGGTCCTTTTTCCAAGGAGAGGGGTGAGGCAGGCAACCGCCAATCCCCCTCCTTTCCTCCCACCGAGGCCGTGGTGGGAGGAACGATCACATCTGGCCTATCGGAGGCCATTGCCTCCTAAGAGGCTAAGCGCGAGACACCTGCCTCCGGTGTTTCGCGTCCTTCGCAGGTCGCTACTTTACGCAGCCCAAGCAATAAACTTGGGTGGAGACCACAATGCCACACTTGACCAAAGTAATAGTAAGTATCACTATGGAACAGATACTACACTTTGATCCAAACCAAACCGACCACGCAAACACAAAAAAGTCTGAGTAGGAAATGGCTGGTAATTATTTATTCAGCATAAATACATGAATTCTGGCACAAGGCCAACAAATGGGAGGGGGAACAAAAACTTGGGTTGGTCTTCCGTAACTATCTTATACCTAGCTAATCAGATTCACGACCCATACATACGTTACAATTTTCACAGTCACCATAAAAATTTGTCCATCAACACTCATACCTATCAAGCACCAAAATACCGCAAAATCATACCAGGGACCTAAAAACACCCCAAATGTACATAAAAATTTGTGTATTTACAATATTTACAATAGTGTACAAAAATAAATTTAAAACTTTATTCATGAAATGACATGATGGGGAGGGGGAATGAAGAAACAAAAAACCCCAAAACAAAAAACAATTTCAAATGAATATATATACATGGGTTAGTAAGACCCAAACACACCCACATAATTAAAGAGGCCACTGTATTCTGCCTTAAAAGACAAAATCAAGCAGCTCTCTTTCTAAGGGGAATGGATAAGCAGGGGGCAAAAATAAATTGGACTGGAGAATGTATAAGGCTGACCCAGCCGAGAGTGAAAACGGGACAAAATAATACTTGGACAATGGGAATCTCGAACTGGATCATAACAAAAGCAATGGAGCCGGGAACAGGCCAGGACAAACACATTCACTCACATTAACTAGGCACAAAAAGAACTTCTACCTTAACCACGGGAGGGGTTCCAAAGGAATCCACCCCGATGCAACTAGCAGATCTAAAAGAGAAAATCAAGGCTAGCCCCGGTCACGCGAACCAGGCTCGCCGCATATACCCACCTTTCGCTGAACTCTGTCGGGTGCAGCCGTTTTCGTTCAGTTCTAATCTTAATTTTGAGCTGGTGCTCAAAATATCGGATTAGATCCTGATCCGAAAGACGACCGCCCCGCAAGACTTCCTCCAGACGCGTCATCCAAATCACCAT
The DNA here is from genome assembly GCA_037127315.1 of Ascarosepion bandense. Classification (NCBI taxonomy): domain Eukaryota; kingdom Metazoa; phylum Mollusca; class Cephalopoda; order Sepiida; family Sepiidae; genus Ascarosepion; species Ascarosepion bandense. The sequence continues at coordinate 384,350 of JBBBDQ010002488.1, forward strand.
TCTAGCCGTGGCCAGTAGCGACAGAAACACCATCCGCTTCACTCCAGAGTACGGGGGCGACACATTGTCCACAGCGTATGCGCGATCAATGAGCACAAGCTCCCGCGGCGCGATACGAGCAGTCAACTCGCCAACACGCGCCCACAACGGGCGAACGCGCGAACAATGGAAGAAGGCGTGCGCAGACGTCTCCTTAATTCCAAGGACGCAACGTTCACAATCTGGCAAATCCGCCAGGCCCATTGCGAAACGCTTGTCGTTGAGAGACAAACCATTCCGAGCCAATCGCCAGGTCAGAGAAAACTCAGAGTTGTTGAGCCAATCCGCACCTGGCGCCCAAGACCAATGAGAGCGATACTCCTCTCTCGACATGCCGAGCTTACTCCACAGTTCATCCTTCACGGCGCCCTCCACTAATCCCCGATAGAAGATTCTCCTAGGCCGTGAAAGGTCACTGGACCATGGAATGGCCCGAAGGGCCGTCAGACATTCGAGCAGGAATTTCGGCCGCCCCCAAGGCCTATTGCTAGTCCTTAGGAGCGGGGGAGTGATAGTGAGGCTAGGGAACATGTCCCTCACTACCCACCCCGCAAGCAACCGATCTTCCTCCAACGCGCGCCTGAGGAATGCCAACCTCGAAGCGAGCACGTGGCTCCTCAAGTGTGGCATCCCCAGACCCCCTTGACACGGACGGAGGCAACAGACTCCTTTGTCGACCATGTGTTTGCGTCCTCTCCAAAGACAGGAGAATAGCAAACGCTCGAGCGCCTTCTCATGATCGTCACAAAGGGGAAGTACAGACAGCCGGTAAAGCATTCTGGGAAAGAGGTATGTATTACACACCTCCGCCAGACCCTTCACGGAGAGACTCCGTCGACGCCAAATCTCGACCGACGCGCCGACCTTTGCCTGTACTTCTGACCAGTTTTTCTCCAACTGTAAGTCCGGACCGAACCAAACTCCGAGGAGCTTGACCGGCCCGTCCGTCCAGTCGAAGGGCCCCGGGAGGGAAACACCCTTCCAGGCACCTAACCGCAAGCCGGACGACTTGTCGCGGTTAATTCTGGCCCCTGTTACCTGTTCGTACCGTTCAAGCGCCTTCTGTACCGCCCTTATGTCCCTGCGGGAGGACACAAAGGTCGTTACGTCATCGGCGTACGCGGAAACCCTGGCTCGAGCTCCACCAGGGACAGCAATTCCACGCAGGACCGGACTGCACGTCTCGTCCCTTAGCCGGCGAAGGAGAGGCTCCAACGCCAGGACGTAAAGGAGAGGCGACAGTGGACAACCCTGTCGGACCGACCTAGACAGCGCGAAAGCGCTCGACAGCTTCCCGTTCACCTGTACCACAGCCTTGGGGGAGCGATACAGAAGGCTAATCCAGCGGCTGAAGTCGGGTTTGAATCCGGCGGCCTGCAGGACAGCAGCCAGGTAGCCATGGTCAATCCTATCAAATGCCTTGGACTGATCCAAATTGATCAGCGCGGCCTCTTCGTCGTCTTCTACACCCTCTACGATCGTGCGAATCAAGTGCAGGTTGCTCTGAATTGTTCGTCCCTTCACAGAACAAGTCTGATCCGGTTCCAACAGAGACTCGGCAACTAGCTGCAAGCGATTCGTCAGGATCTTGGCCAAAATCTTTAACTCTGTGTTTAGCAGAGTTATGGGCCTGTAATCATCTAATCCCCGCCCAACCTTCTTGCCTTTTCCCAACAGCGTGATCACGCCCCTGGTGATCCGACCGGGGATGGACCCCTGCCGAAACCAGTGGTTGAACACGACAGTCAAGAGCGGGACAAAAAGGTGCGACATCCTCAAGTACAATTCATAGGGCAAACCATCCAAACCTGGCGACTTGCCACTGCCGGTCTTCTTCAAAGCCGCGTAGACTTCGTCCTCCGTAATCTCCCCTTCGCAGCTAGCCGCTTCAGCCGGCAAAAGCCGGGGAAAGTCAGCCAAATAGCTGCGAAACTCCTCGTCACGGAGACCAGGCTCCTTGGTAAACCGGTGTTCGAAATGCTGCCGGAACGCCTCGCACATGTCGTCGGTGGACCGAAGGAGATGCCCCTCCGGGTCGCGCACCACTCGAATGTACCGATCGCCGGCCCGACGAATTTCTTCCTTGCGCAGTTTCTGCGCCCATGTTCACAGCTTCGGAAGACATCTTGCTTAACTTAGCTCTAATTACCTGACCCATATAGCGCTCGCTAGTCGTGCGCCTCAGGGCCTCCCTGGCTAAGGCTATCTCTAGGGGATCCCCACCAGCCTCCGCCCGGGCGAAATTAGCACTAAGTGTCTTTGCCTCCGCAGCCTTATCTAGTTTGAGCCGCTGGCTATATTTGGTGGCGAAAGACCTAATGGAGTCCTTAAGGTTAACCCACCACTTATTCCCAATGACTCGCCCAATTAACGCCCGCTGAACTAGTTTTGTCAGCTGGTCACGAAAGTCCCGCCTGTCCAGTAAGGACTGATTGAACTTCCAATAACCAGCCAACCTAGGCCTAAAGTCTAACACCACACGGGCACAAACGAGTTTGTGGTCCGTGTAGCCTAGCCAGTGGAACGTTGGACATTCTAAGAAGTCTATGTCGGCCACTCTCACTAACATCCTATCCAGGTACGCAGATACCCGGGTAGAAGGCCAATTAAGCGCCCACGTCCACATACTCCCATCCGGATGATCGACCCGGTATCTATCGACGAGACCAAATTCGTCGATCAGATCAACCAGGCTACGATCATCATTCCTCCCGCTAGCGCCCCTCCCTCTATCCCATTTGGGGGTTAGGATGGCATTCCAGTCCCCAACTAAGATTAGCCGTGTTGAATGCACCATAAAGGGCTCCAACAGCCGAAAGAAAGAGACACGCTCACCTTGCTTATTGGGCGCATAAACCACAATCAGCCGGAACAATTTGCTTTTCACTGCAATATCGGCCACGATCAGCCGGCCCTCGGCACCGACATGGACAAGGTCAACCTTCGCGTCCAGGGTACGCTTGACCAGCAAAGAAACACCTCTGGCTTGCCGGCTCCCATATGCTGAATAGACGACAAAGTCGTTAGACAGCACACAAGAGTCGACTTCGCAAACAAAGTGAGTCTCTTGGATCGCGGCCACATCCACGCCGAAGGACAAGAGGTCACGAAGCAGGCGAGCCGCCTTACCCCGATCCCTCAGGCCCTTCGCATTCAAGCTGGCTATCTTAATAGACATCTTTTAAACCTGAAAAAGAAAAAGAAAAAAACAGGCAACAAAGGCTCTCTAATTGCATACGGGACGGAAATCTTTAGCAGAAAGGACCCCGACGGACTGTCCTAGGGAACCCGTTCCTACATCGGACGTAATCCGCCCGTCTAGGACAATCCCGCCGACGTCCGTGGTGTAAGTTAGTTTTACCACCCTATATAAACTGGGGTGGAGTAAAACAGGGAACCTCCCCGCACAATTTTTTGACATTTTTTTAAGTTCAGGAGTATTCTCCTGAACCATCCTGATTTTTGGATAGAGTCTCTTGACTTCGAAATGTGGTCCCAGACCCTCAGGTTACCCCCGGTATTTCTCACAAGGAAGGGTAATTACTCCTGGGGCCTGGGAAAAGTTCCTGGGATCCTCCACCGAAACGCCGTCCACCGAGGTCAGCCTCAGCGAGGGGTTTTAGTAACTTGCGCCTCTGGGAGGACCATTCTGAGGCAACGTCCTCATTCACTCTCATGAGTGCTTCCCCCTGGGGGCAGGGCTTTTTTCTTTTTTTGCCCGAGTGGGAGTGGGCATAGGAGAAGGGGAGGGAGTGGGGGTTGAAGATGCAGGTCTTAGTGGGGTCAATTTAAAGGCTGGGGACTGGGAAGCTTTCCGCGGGGACGAGGGG